>CM041782.1:55357373-55923345 GCA_023374045.1 Limonium bicolor | reverse complement strand
ACGTAATGCCATAAAGGCTCAGCGATAAACGCTGAGTAACGCCAGGCCTGGACCCTATTGGTCACTTAATAGTCATGGTCGCCATTATTAAGTTCGTTACATGCTTTACCGGTGTACAGGTATTTAAAGCAGTAAACACATGGATGGCGGTAATTTAAACAAGTAATACAGTCACTACATTTCACACAATCACACATAACAACACACAATCACACATAACAACACACAAATCAATAGTTATAACATTAACACGTGCAGCTGTAGTAATGGTCAGGTTGTTTAGTTAGTCACAAGACCCCCCCCCCCCCCGGGTCCTCATTACATCACATCACATACGTCAGTGGGTGTCAAGTTAGGACAACCCGAAATAATCTCACTTGGACAGTAGTCCCACGTACACACAAGGTGCTCACTGCCCTGATCATCCGTAGACTCTGGGACTTATTCACTTTGCCTTTTTAAAGGCGTCCATTTAGGTGGCCAAGGGCCTGGTGCCAACGGTAGCACACTCCGCCTGACGATCTATCTAGGCTCGTTCAGGATTAACTAGGGTAGACCCGATACGGGATAACCCAAGAGATCTCTACGCGCGACCAGCAGCCAGTGACTGTCTGGATTAAGGTACATCATCACATTCATTCACACTCCACTGTTAACTTCGTTAGTTAGATAGTCAGTTGCAGTTTTTAATTATGAAGAACAACACTTGTTTTGTTGGCTGCCCTGTGGGTCTTACGCATGCCTAGAATTATTCTAGGTAGTATTCACATTCGAGTCAAGGCTCTAGGGACCGACAATGTCGTGTCTCGTTCCTAAGTGTTTTACTTAGGATATAACTACATACTTATAACGCTTAGTGTATTATGTCAGAGAACGGTGTTCACAATCACATAATTCGTATATGTAGTTTTATATAAGTCGATCTATAGTCGACGTAGTATTAGTCCCGGAGGACGTTCGCGCACAATTAAATGGTGCGGGAAATTTAAACAATCAAACA
Source organism: Limonium bicolor (assembly GCA_023374045.1). NCBI lineage: Eukaryota > Viridiplantae > Streptophyta > Magnoliopsida > Caryophyllales > Plumbaginaceae > Limonium > Limonium bicolor. The sequence continues at coordinate 55,922,345 of CM041782.1, read as the reverse complement.
TCACATATCACATTCACATCCCCTCACATACATACATGCATCACACACATTATACAACACACATATCTGAGCCCGAGGAAGTCCTCAGGACATCTCAGATCAGACCTCTTTACGTACCGTTCACCAATGACCTAGGTTGCGCAGTAGACCACTAGCTCGTCGAGCGCCTTCGTCAGTGATACGGTCTAAATATCAAACATAACATAAGTCAATCCACGTGACTTATTTAAGCTCGGTAAATCCGAACAACACAATTACTCCCGACCTTTCAACCCCGGATTTCAGCTATTGTTGTTAAGTTACAGTTATGTATTTCTCGTCATCTATAGTAATTACTAACATTCGGGTTTGAGCATGTGAGTCAGTTACATAAGAACGTCCCGACTTATGTGTCGTCGTACTTCCTACACTCAGGCTTTTGTCCCGGTATAAACGGTATTGATATATATTATTACATTTATATATTAGTATTCAAAATAAGTATATAATTTATAGTTGCATGAGTGCATGCATTGCCCATCCATGTGATATTGTTATCACACGCCATACCGTATATCATTGTCATACTTGTACGTTCATGTCATAATCCTTTATTTAATAGGCGGGCATGTATATATATATGAGTTTATATACAAAAGTATGACATATAGTTGTACGTTCTCGAATGTTAGGATCTATTCCCTTGTACCTCATAATATCCACGAACATACCAACTTACATTCACGTTTATACTTAAGTATTAATTAACCAATCCGGTTAGGTATACGAGTATCATTTTTTTTTAATATGTAGTTGCACGTATATATGCAACGTTAGTTCGTGCGATACCTCATGCTCGTATACTAATGTTTATAATTCATTCTATGAATTAATAATGTTATTATCCATACTTAGGTATATAACATATAATTGCGTGAATGCATGTACTAATGTTGTATGGTATTGTTACTTAACCATTCCTATAATACAATATATTATATATTCAAGACTTGTAACAAGTTATATTTAATTTCAACTAAATAACTTGTACTTTACAAACTTACTAACGATAATAACATTTACTCTTTTATATTATATGGTTCCCAACTATATCATATATTGATTATTTATATCCTTCTCATATACTTTCGCATCACATATATATACACATATATTTATATTTTATTATGCACACTCTTATATTATATGTCGCATCTTTATCATCTTAATGTAAGATGATTATTTGATTTGTTGCATTATATTATGAAATTTATATTAAGAACTTATCTTAATATTTTGTAATATTTCATGACATATACTTGTAATTCCTAAGGCTTACTTTGTACTAACCTTAGTCTACAAATTCCATTTTCTCATTTATGATTACATCATTTCATGTGAATGCCCTTAATGATAATTGTTTCATTTATCACATTAATATTATATAATATCTATAGTGTTTATATTGTTTAAGCATAGCCTAAAATTAATCTTCCAACTTTTATTATTTGCGCACAGCACCTTACTTTTAGTAACCATGTTTTTGACCACTAGTTTTTACAATGCTACATTAATATCAACATACCGTATAATATTATATATTACATTTCTTTTGATCGTTATATATATATAGTTTTAGAAACTATATTTAATTGCCGCAAGGCATATGTATCGAGAATTTGACTTCTCATCAATTCCAAATATTTTCCAATATTACAATATTGTCTCATATTTATATAACGTTATATATATCGCATGTTATAACATCTTAACTTATAACAAATATAACTATAGTTTCTATTCCAAACCATTCTCATGAATACCACAACAGTCCATGTAACACTTGCTATATACCTAACATACTAATTCTATTGTTTATTTATCTCGTATACATATATATGTATATACTGATGTATCCATTTTAAATGCCAATTATATTTAATATGACGTTTATTTACCTCGCAACATACTAATTCTTATATATGTTTTTTTTTTATATTTTTTTTTATACGTATACTGATGTCGACCCATAACACATATATATGCACATAAAATCCCCTTGTAATTATTATAACCTTAGCACTTGCCAATTAATACAGATTTATAGATCATTGCTTTTATTGTCGTCTTGCTAAAGATTACTAGTCTCATTACAATTACAAACTTACTACTTGATCAGCCCAACTCTTCATTCAGATTCTATTTTGACCAGACCACATTCCCTCATAATTACAGTTTCACCCCAAATTAAAATCGCTTCATAGAATTCATTTTAATATCTTATAACTTATGGCTTTCGGTTATAGCTTATATGTAGTCTCCAAAAATTCATTTCAATTCAAAACAGTCCCAATTTTTTTCGGTGACTACTCCTTCAGCTTTAAAAATTGATTTAAACCTAATTTAAACATAGGGTTAAATGGCTCAAAATGTACGGCTTGTTACAAAGCTTGCCGTACAACCTGAATCACTTCATAATGTCATAAAAGACATATGTGCTCACGGTTTTGGTATATGCTTTGTAACAGCATTTTATAGTTTGTATTATAACCATTTAATTGATTCTCATGACATTATATGTCATATATACCTTAGGTTAATTTACCAAAATGTTACACTACACACATTATATACACATTTTGGTTATAAGGTTCTTGTAAGCTTACGGTTTCCAACTTCCACACCCATAATAAGGTCATAAATTATATGTTGTCACTTAAATCGTTTTCATGGCATTATAAACCATCTTGAAATACATTACACTAGTTAAGAGTGTTAGTCAACATTTATTTAACACTTAATATAGTCATTTAGACCACTATTCATTCACGGCTAATATCTTGAGGTGACATAACCACACAAACTTAACATATTGTAATGTAGAGTTTACTTACTCGTTTTGATAACAATCCATCAGCCAAAACACCCTTGTATGCTCTCGGCTAACACATACACATGGGTTTAAGTTAGTACTTTGGCCTTAAACCACATAAACATTTAGGTACACTTCATTAAGGTAATGACTTAGCTTACCTTGCTAAGCTTATATCTGGATTTAATTTCTCCAGTAGAATTCTCCAAAGCCAAACAGCAAGGTTTCGGCAGTATATTGCAAGGGAAAAACAAGTGCATTAGACTTATAACATAGATGACTAGTTAAGGTATGTTTAAGCTTAAAATATCCTAGCATTTACCTTGGTTTATAGAACTGATTTGAGTTGTTACCGCCTGGAATTCTGAAGTTAAAAGGGGTGTTAGAACACCTCACACACCAGTGTACAAAACCGGCAATGAGTAAGGCAATGCAAGGGAGAACAGTGAAGATTCACCTTGTTCATGCTTCTGAAAATGAGGTTTTAGCTTGGTTCTTGCTAGACCTTGAAGGAGTGAATATACATACTGATTTAGCGTGGGAATATGAAGAATATAAGTTGAGGGATCAAATGAAGCAATCGAAAAACATTTCCCAGTATTGTGCAAATTTTGCAAGCCTTATTGGCTCTAGCAGATCGGTATTCAACCCCTTAATCAATCTAGGTGCGAGACGCACCAGTTCCAGTGATTTATGTTACAGAGGCACACACGCATTAAGGAAAAGAAAGATAGAGTGCGACAGAACAGGTTTGCCAAATTACCGTGAACGAAAACGAAGAACGACCGAGCTTGTGTATTCCATTCGCCAGTTGAGGTTGGATAATCCTCCGCCAGAGAAGAAGAACGGGGGACCAACATGCATGTTCCTATTCGCAGTTAGCAAAAAAAATACCATGAATAGGCAGAGAATGAAAAGAGGCTACAATGCATGTCTTTGCTCGCCAGTTTGCAAAAATTACCGATGAAGAGAATAAAGAACGAAGAGAAGTTACAGAGTATGTATATCCTTGCTCGCCAGTTTGCAAAAATTACCGATGGAGAGAATAAAGAACGAAGAAGAAGTTACAGAATACTTATATCCTTGTATCCTTGCTCGCCAGTTCACAAAACCACCGATGAACAAAATAAGGAAGAAGAAGAAGGGTAGGCATGCATACTTGTTCACCGGGTCGCAAAAATTACCGTGAATGCAAGGGCGAGTGGAGGCGACAGAACAAGTGCATCTTCGTTGGGGCTTGTTGCAGAAGAAAGGAGAATGGAGTGGGCGCCGAGCATCTCCCCTTCGCCAGTTTTGGGTTGCAAGTGAAATGGGGCAGTTTTGAGACTGCGGTTGCAAGTTGTGAGAAGGAAGAAGAGAATGAGACTGATGTCGGGTCGAGAAGAGGAGAACGAAGATACTGGGAAGCGCCGTCGTGAGGAAGTGGAGAGTTCGAGAGAATGTAGAGCGACGTATGGTTCTTAGGGTTGTTATATTACCGTAAGTGACAGTAGAAGAAGAAGGATTGGGTCAGTCAAACTCTTGGTTGAGACATTACCGTGAGTAGAGACTTGAACTGGGCTACATCAAAGTTTTTATTCTTTGCAAGGAGTACTACCGAGAATCAAGGTAGGGTCTGGGCTGAGTTACAAATTTTTTTTGTATTGGGTCTATACCCACTGCGGGCGCATGAGAGACTGGGCCGGCCCATGGTTGGTCGGCCCATTATTTGTAATTTTACAAGGTTACATTTCTGATGTTATTTTTGGCTCGTTTTATATCCGTTTTTCATGCCGTTTACGACATGATGTCCCGTCCAGCGAGACGAACCATTTTACGATTCCAAATTTATATTTCCAAATAATACTTATTATTGTTATATAAATTTCCAATACTTTAAAAATTATCCAATAATCGCATAAGGTATCAAGACCTCGTTTCCAATTTTGAAATATTCGTGACACGTTTTTTTTTTTGAGGTAAAAATGATTAATTTATTTATATATATATATATAATATATTTCCTAACATCCTCGATGTCGTTTTAGGTTTCGTTAATGTTTCCTAACGACCTTTTTAGGGTATAATTGAATATTATATATTTCCTTTTCTTATTTAAGGATATTTCATTCCTTAATCTCTCATTAATTACTTTTATTTAATTAATTCATTATTAATTAAAGTAATTAATATTTGGGGTATTTCAGTATGACTATGGGTTTAAACGTTCTATTTGAGACCGTTAACCTATAGGCGGGATCACGCTTCTATCGTTACTCAGGTTAATTCCTTGTCTTTGTTATCTATCTCAGCTCTCGCGTTGTTGATTAGAAAACTACAAATATAGCTTTAATAATTGATCAGAGAATTAAGCGCATGAATAACAGGAATTAACTACTGCATTAATAACCAGAGAAAAGATTACAAAATAAATATAAATTTCCGGTTTGCTAACCCAATCCGGGGAGGCTAAACTAACTACTCAAACATAACTCTAAAAATAATAAAAACAACAAAGGAAGAATACTTTGATATATTAGACAAAAAAAAGAAAGAAGAAACCCAATTAAAAAGATTTTCTGCTCCGCCTTCTATCTTCACGTGTCTCTACATTATCCTCTGTCAGAAGTGTGGTGTGGTAACAATGGTGGAATTGTAGGTGTGCAAGTAGAGATTGAGAGGCCGAAGCCTCTCTCCGGTGTGGCGGCGTACGGAGCGTCCATGATATGGTAACCCTCACATTGTATTTATAAGCAACAACGATTTTATCAAATTGATTCTATTCAATTCTTTATCTTCTAACCGCTGCCTATATCTCGATGGTGCATGATTTTTCTTATCTTTAACAGTGGGCCGGTCCATCATGATTTACAAGTGTGTACGTAAGTGTGATAATGAATAAATGACCAGCCATGATTTGGTGGTGATTAGTACGCTGATGTCCAGCCCCACGTGAGTAGTCATGAAATTAAGTATATAATGGAATGCTGCTTGATAATGCTTTATGTGTTGATATGCTCCATCGTGCATGGTAATATATGTTCATTAATTTCAAGTTATTTATTTCTATATCTGCACTTTCTGCACTTTCAATTTAAGTTTTCTATATGTGTTCTTCAATATCTGTTATTTACTTTCTTTAATTGTTATTTTCGCTTCTCTTCAATATCTTCACCGATCCTGCTCCCTTCTGGTATCAGAGCCAAATACGGTTCGTACCGGGTGAAAGCTATCAAGATTAGGGTGAAAATTAATTAAGCGTTGGTAAGACCCTGGTAACGTTGGTCAGCGGCGAGGAAGCGTAAGACCGTGGTCCCGTTTGGGTTGTTCCGTTTAATTAACCTATCCTTAATTTCTATAGTCTAACCTGATTGCACCAATAATGGCTTCGAGACTTCGAAGTTGGCTAGATCGATCAAGATCTAGAAGACAATCCATAGTAACATCACAAGAAAGTATTCAACCAGTTGATTATTCAAATGGTCAATACCTTCTCAAGATGTTCAACAAATATACTCAATGGGTCCTCTTGATTTCAAGACAGCCATGTCTGTCAAGACTCATGAGGAAACTTTAAGTATTCAAGAACAATATCAAACAATACCTTTACTTTCAAGATCTACAATATTTCGTTATTTGCAGCAAGGGTATAGATATGCCCACTATGGTATGATTCAAGTAGCAGTAAAAAACCATTATTCAGACAAGGTATAGACGCTCCAATATTCATGGCGCTTAGAGACAAACGTCTCAAACGCTATAAATCCTCTCTTTTAGCCATGATTCAGACTAACGTCTGTAATGGCCCAATATTCTTCAATTGTTGTCCAATTTCTCAGTAGATCTCTCAGATCCTCTGATTCAAGATTCTTTAGTTCTTGATGTTCATCTTCAAGGAGATGAATTTGAAAAGAACTTTCAAAAATTTTTGCTATCATCTTTCGAGTCTATTATAGACTCATGTCCTCTCAATTAAACCCAAGACTCATAGGTCTTAATCCCTCTTCGGGATCAGACTGTCCTCCTACCAATCGATGCCGAAAGGCCAACAGTTTTTGTCCCTCGTAGTTTGCGCGATGGGATGAAATCACCATACCAGATCATTTCCAAATAGCTATCCCCAGTTCCAAGAAACATCTCCCGTACTACGGTAGATGATATAATCGAACAAAACGATGTGAACAATTCTCCTTCGTTTCAATTCTTTAAGAGACCGTCCAAGTTCTTCTTCCAACAGGAGCTTCATAGATGCAAGGGGTTTTCTTCCTTTTCTGGAATACCTTCACACCTAGAGCCAACCCCATCACGACCGGACATTACAGTTGGTTTTCAACACCTTTACCAACATATGTCCCGGAAGGACATGAATCAATCATAACCGAAGATATTATGGGTAATATTAACGTTATCCATAACGGGATTTTAAATCAGAGAAGAATATATCTCGAACGAGAATCAGAACCAGAATACGAACCACAAAGAAAATGGTTCGCAGATCTTTCTCCAGATTGTCCAACAAAGTCTCAGCAGGCAATATTGGCGTAAAGAGACTATAGATATTATAATATTAATGTGATAAATGAAACAATTATCATTAAGGGCATTCACATGAAATGATGTAATCATAAATGAGAAAATGGAATTTGTAGACTAAGGTTAGTACAAAGTAAGCCTTAGGAATTACAAGTATATGTCATGAAATATTACAAAATATTAGATAAGTTCTTAATATAAATTTCATAATATTGCAACAAATCAAATAATCATCTTACATTAAGATGATAAAGATGCGACATATAATAAAGAGTGTGCATAATAAAATAAAATATATGTGTAATATATGTGATGCGAAAGTATATGAGAAGGATATAAATAATCAATATATGATATAGTTGGGAACCATATAATATAAAAGAGTAAATGTTATTATCGTTAGTAAGTTTGTAAAGTACAAGTTATTTAGTTGAAATTAAATATAACTTGTTACAAGTCTTGAATATATAATATATTGTATTATAGGAATGGTTAAGTAACAATACCATACAACATTAGTACATGCATTCACGCAATTATATGTTATATACCTAAGTATGGATAATAACATTATTAATTCATAGAATGAATTATAAACATTAGTATACGAGCATGAGGTATCGCACGAACTAACGTTGCATATATACGTGCAACTACATATTAAAAAAAAATGATACTCGTATACCTAACCGGATTGGTTAATTAATACTTAAGTATAAACGTGAATGTAAGTTGGTATGTTCGTGGATATTATGAGGTACAAGGGAATAGATCCTAACATTCGAGAACGTACAACTATATGTCATACTTTTGTATATAAACTCATATATATATACATGCCCGCCTATTAAATAAAGGATTATGACATGAACGTACAAGTATGACAATGATATACGGTATGGCGTGTGATAACAATATCACATGGATGGGCAATGCATGCACTCATGCAACTATAAATTATATACTTATTTTGAATACTAATATATAAATGTAATAATATATATCAATACCGTTTATACCGGGACAAAGCCTGAGTGTAGGAAGTACGACGACACATAAGTCGGGACGTTCTTATGTAACTGACTCACATGCTCAAACCCGAATGTTAGTAATTACTATAGATGACGAGAAATACATAACTGTAACTTAACAACAATAGCTGAAATCGGGGTTGAAGGTCGGGAGTAATTGTGTTGTTCGGATTTACCGAGCTTAAATAAGTCACGTGGATTGACTTATGTTATGTTTGATATTTAGACCGTATCACTGACGAAGGCGCTCGACGAGCTAGGGTCTACTGCGCAACCTAGGTCATTGGTGAACGGTACGTAAAGAGGTCTGATCTGAGATGTCCTGAGGACTTCCTCGGGCTCAGATATGTGGTGTTGTATAATGTGTGTGATGCATGTATGTATGTGAGGGGATGTGAATGTGATATGTGATGTTTGATTGTTTAAATTTCCCGCACCATTTAATTGTGCGCGAACGTCCTCCGGGACTAATACTACGTCGACTATAGATCGACTTATATAAAACTACATATACGAATTATGTGATTGTGAACACCCTTCTCTGACATAATACACTAAGCGTTATAAGTATGTAGTTATAATCCTAAGTAAAACACTTAGGAACGAGACACGACATTGTCGGTCCCTAGCCTTGACTCGAATGTGAATACTACCTAGAATAATTCTAGGCATGCGTAAGACCCACAGGGCAGCCAACAAAAAGTGTTGTTCTTCATAATTAAAAAACTGCAACTGACTATCTAACTGGATTTCAGGATTTTTGGTATTTTTTGATTTAAGAAATCTTTGCGGCTGCCCTTTGACTGTCTTTTTTTTTTTTGTCACTCACTTTTTTTTTTGTTTTAGTTAGTTAGTCAGTTGCAGTTTTTATTTATGAAGAACACACTTGTTTTGTTGGCTGCCCTGTGGGTCTTACGCATGCCTAGAATTATTCTAGGTAGTATTCACATTCGAGTCAAGGCTCTAGGGACCGACAATGTCGTGTCTCGTTCCTAAGTGTTTTACTTAGGATATAACTACATACTTATAAGCTTAGTGTATTATGTCAGAGAACGGTGTTCACAATCACATATTCGTATATGTAGTTTATATAAGTCGATCTATAGTCGACGTAGTATTAGTCCCGGAGGACGTTCGCGCACAATTAAATGGTGCGGGAAATTTAAACAATCAAACATCACATATCACATTCACATCCCCTCACATACATACATGCATCACACACATTATACAACACACATATCTGAGCCCGAGGAAGTCCTCAGGACATCTCAGATCAGACCTCTTTACGTACCGTTCACCAATGACCTAGGTTGCGCAGTAGACCACTAGCTCGTCGAGCGCCTTCGTCAGTGATACGGTCTAAATATCAAACATAACATAAGTCAATCCACGTGACTTATTTAAGCTCGGTAAATCCGAACAACACAATTACTCCCGACCTTTCAACCCCGGATTTCAGCTATTGTTGTTAAGTTACAGTTATGTATTTCTCGTCATCTATAGTAATTACTAACATTCGGGTTTGAGCATGTGAGTCAGTTACATAAGAACGTCCCGACTTATGTGTCGTCGTACTTCCTACACTCAGGCTTTTGTCCCGGTATAAACGGTATTGAATATATTATTACATTTATATATTAGTATTCAAATAAGTATATAATTTATAGTTGCATGAGTGCATGCATTGCCCATCCATGTGATATTGTTATCACACGCCATACCGTATATCATTGTCATACTTGTACGTTCATGTCATAATCCTTTATTTAATAGGCGGGCATGTATATATATATGAGTTTTATACAAAAGTATGACATATAGTTGTACGTTCTCGAATGTTAGGATCTATTCCCTTGTACCTCATAATATCCACGAACATACCAACTTACATTCACGTTTATACTTAAGTATTAATTAACCAATCCGGTTAGGTATACGAGTATCATTTTTTTTTAATATGTAGTTGCACGTATATATGCAACGTTAGTTCGTGCGATACCTCATGCTCGTATACTAATGTTTATAATTCATTCTATGAATTAATAATGTTATTATCCATACTTAGGTATATAACATATAATTGCGTGAATGCATGTACTAATGTTGTATGGTATTGTTACTTAACCATTCCTATAATACAATATATTATATATTCAAGACTTGTAACAAGTTATATTTAATTTCAACTAAATAACTTGTACTTTACAACTTACTAACGATAATAACATTTACTCTTTTTATTATATGGTTCCCAACTATATCATATATTGATTATTTATATCCTTCTCATATACTTTCGCATCACATATATATACACATATATTTATATTTTATATGCACACTCTTATATTATATGTCGCATCTTTATCATCTTAATGTAAGATGATTATTTGATTTGTTGCATTATATTATGAAATTTATATTAAGAACTTATCTTAATATTTGTAATATTTCATGACATATACTTGTAATTCCTAAGGCTTACTTTGTACTAACCTTAGTCTACAAATTCCATTTTCTCATTTATGATTACATCATTTCATGTGAATGCCCTTAATGATAATTGTTTCATTTATCACATTAATATTATATAATATCTATAGTGTTTATATTGTTGTAAAGCATAGCCTAAAATTAATCTTCCAACTTTTATTATTTGCGCACAGCAGCACATTACTTTAGTAACCATTTTTTTGACCACTTATTATACACTTGCTACATTAATATCAACATACCGTATAATATTATATATTACATTCTTTTGATCGTTATAATATATATATTTTAGAACTAATATTTAATTGCCGCAAGGCATATGTATCGAGAATTTGACTTCTCATCAATTCCAAATATTTTCCAATATTACAATATTGTCTCATATTTAATATAACGTTATATATATCGCATGTTATAACATCTTAACTTATAACAAATATAACTTATAGTTTCTATTCCAAACCATTCTCATGAATACCACAACAGTCCATGTAACACTTGCTATATACCTAACATACTAATTCTATTGTTTATTTATCTCGTATACATATATATGTATATACTGATGTATCCATTTTAAATGCCAATTATATTTAATATGACGTTTATTTACCTCGCAACATACTAATTCTTATATATGTTTTTTTTTTTATATACGTATACTGATGTCGACCCATAACACATATATATGCACATAAAATCCCCTTGTAATTATTATAACCTTAGCACTTGCCAATTAATACAGATTTATAGATCATTGCTTTTATTTGTCGTCTTGCTAAAGATTACTAGTCTCATTACAATTACAAACTTACTACTTGATCAGCCCAACTCTTCATTCAGATTCTATTTTGACCAGACCACATTCCCTCATAATTACAGTTTCACCCCAAATTAAAATCGCTTCATAGAATTCATTTTAATATCTTATAACTTATGGCTTTCGGTTATAGCTTATATGTAGTCTCCAAAAATTCATTTCAATTCAAAACAGTCCCAATTTTTTTCGGTGACTACTCCTTCAGCTTAAAAATTGATTTAAACCTAATTTAAACATAGGGTTAAATGGCTCAAAATGTACGGCTTGTTACAAAGCTTGCCGTACAACCTGAATCACTTCATAATGTCATAAAAGACATATGTGCTCACGGTTTTGGTATATGCTTTGTAACAGCATTTTATAGTTTGTATTATAACCATTTAATTGATTCTCATGACATTATATGTCATATATACCTTAGGTTAATTTACCAAAATGTTACACCACATTATAATACACACATTTTGGTTTATAAGGTTCTTGTAAGCTTACGGTTTCCAACTTCCACACCCATAATAAGGTCATAAATTATATGTTGTCACTTAAATCGTTTTCATGGCATTATAAACCATCTTGAAATACATTACACTAGTTAAGAGTGTTAGTCAACATTTATTTAACACTTAATATAGTCATTTAGACCACTATTCATTCACGGCTAATATCTTGAGGTGACATAAACCACACAAACTTAACATATTGTAATGTAGAGTTTACTTACTCGTTTTGATAACAATCCATCAGCCAAAACACCCTTGTATGCTCTCGGCTAACACATACACATGGGTTTAAGTTAGTACTTTGGCCTTAAACCACATAAACATTTAGGTACACTTCATTAAGGTAATGACTTAGCTTACCTTGCTAAGCTTATATCTGGATTTAATTTCTCCAGTAGAATTCTCCAAAGCCAAACAGCAAGGTTTCGGCAGTATATTGCAAGGGAAAAACAAGTGCATTAGACTTATAACATAGATGACTAGTTAAGGTATGTTTAAGCTTAAAATATCCTAGCATTTACCTTGGTTTATAGAACTGATTTGAGTTGTTACCGCCTGGAATTCTGAAGTTAAAAGGGGTGTTAGAACACCTCACACACCAGTGTACAAAACCGGCAATGAGTAAGGCAATGCAAGGGAGAAACAGTGAAGATTCACCTTGTTCATGCTTCTGAAAATGAGGTTTTAGCTTGGTTCTTGCTAGACCTTGAAGGAGTGAATATACATACTGATTTAGCGTGGGAATATGAAGAATATAAGTTGAGGGATCAAATGAAGCAATCGAAAAACATTTCCCAGTATTGTGCAAATTTTGCAAGCCTTATTGGCTCTAGCAGATCGGTATTCAACCCCTTAATCAATCTAGGTGCGAGACGCACCAGTTCCAGTGATTTATGTTACAGAGGCACACACGCATTAAGGAAAAGAAAGATAGAGTGCGACAGAACAGGTTTGGCCAAATTACCGTGAACGAAAACGAAGAACGACCGAGCTTGTGTATTCCATTCGCCAGTTGAGGTTGGATAATCCTCCGCCAGAGAAAGAAGAACGGGGACCAACATGCATGTTCCTATTCGCAGTTAGCAAAAAAAAATACCATGAATAGGCAGAGAATGAAAAGAGGCTACAATGCATGTCTTTGCTCGCCAGTTTGCAAAAATTACCGATGAAGAGAATAAAGAACGAAGAGAAGTTACAGAGTATGTATATCCTTGCTCGCCAGTTTGCAAAAATTACCGATGGAGAGAATAAAGAACGAAGAAGAAGTTACAGAATACTTATATCCTTGCTCGCCAGTTCGCAAAACCACCGATGAACAAAATAAGGAAGAAGAAGAAGGGTAGGCATGCATACTTGTTCACCGGGTCGCAAAAATTACCGTGAATGCAAGGGCGAGTGGAGGCGACAGAACAAGTGCATCTTCGTTGGGGCTTGTTGCAGAAGAAAGGAGAATGGAGTGGGCGCCGAGCATCTCCCCTTCGCCAGTTTTGGGTTGCAAGTGAAATGGGGCAGTTTTGAGACTGCGGTTGCAAGTTGTGAGAAGGAAGAAGAGAATGAGACTGATGTCGGGTCGAGAAGAGGAGAACGAAGATACTGGGAAGCGCCGTCGTGAGGAAGTGGAGAGTTCGAGAGAATGTAGAGCGACGTATGGTTCTTAGGGTTGTTAATTACCGTAAAGTGACAGTAGAAGAAGAAGGATTGGGTCAGTCAAACTCTTGGTTGAGACATTACCGTGAGTAGAGACTTGAACTGGGCTACATCAAAGTTTTTATTCTTTGCAAGGAGTACTACCGAGAATCAAGGTAGGGTCTGGGCTGAGTTACAAATTTTTTTGTATTGGGTCTATACCCACTGCGGGCGCATGAGAGACTGGGCCGGCCCATGGTTGGTCGGCCCATTATTTGTAATTTTACAAGGTTACATTTCTGATGTTATTTTTGGCTCGTTTTATATCCGTTTTTCATGCCGTTTACGACATGATGTCCCGTCCAGCGAGACGAACCATTTTACGATTCCAAATTTATATTTCCAAATAATACTTATTATTGTTATATAAATTTCCAATACTTTAAAAATTATCCAATAATCGCATAAGGTATCAAGACCTCGTTTCCAATTTTGAAATATTCGTGACACGTTTTTTTTTTGAGGTAAAAATGATTAATTTATTTATATATATATATATATATATATATATATATATATATTTCCTAACATCCTCGATGTCGTTTTAGGTTTCGTTAATGTTTCCTAACGACCTTTTTAGGGTATAATTGAATATTATATTATTTCCCTTTTCTTATTTAAGGATATTTCATTCCTTAATCTCTCATTAATTACTTTTATTTAATTAATTCATTATTAATTAAAGTAATTAATATTTGGGGTATTTCAATCTACCCCCCTTAAAAGGACTTCGTCCCGAAGTCGTCTTTTCTCAATTAGGTGTATATAATATATATATCTACCCATGATTCCCATAATTTACATCTATGTGATGTAACATTCACGCATAAGTGTTGTGCTCATATTGCGCATAGCCCTCAAGTGTGGCGTTAATTTAAATATATGGATATAGGTGATCCATCAGCACCATCGTTTCCTATCAGTTCTAACCGCTTTGACAACCTCCCCGAGGTGTCCACATCATTCCACATTCTACATTCCATTGTTCCCTAACTATGATCCATTCAGTATCTAGGCGATACTATACGAAGGATTGTAAAAACATAACATAAACATATATATCACATGTACCTCTACAGATACTTTATCACATTATCATACCAGTATTTCATCGGATATGTAAAAGCACATACACTCATGACAACCAAACAACCATAAACCACAACACACAACACATTATTATATGCCCCGCATACGACTCATTTGTGTACACAATGTGCACAGCCACGAGGCTCTACCCCCCTTAAAAAGGGTTACGCCCCCGTACCCCACAAGTATACAACAGCCGCTATCCAAGAGCGCTGGATACTTGGCTCTCATGTAATTTTCCCTCGTCTTTATCTTTTAGACTTCGGAGTGGAGTTTCCTCATATTGAGAGACGGGTCGATTTTAGGTATTTGATTCTTAAAAGAGGTTATGAGAAAGGTGAGGCGCGTACATTTCCAGCCAAAGGCGTGGAGTACTTGGTACGCTGTATTTGGGCCCACTCGCTCCGTATTGAGGTGCAGACCCACGGATATAAGGCTTAGTACGCCTCTTATTCCTATTATTAGATGATTTAGTGGCAGTAGTTTATTGTTGACCTTGTGCCACTATAACAGTGTCATTCACAGTCTTGTTAATTTGAAACAGAGGTGTCTCAGTCGGTGCGGTAATGTTAGTTGTATCTGCGCACGACTGAATCGTGTATCGATGTTGTAGATCAATAGCGCGGAATGTAGTTTAAGATGTTACTATCTTTACTCATGATATACTGTTGGAGTGACGAATGATATTTATTATTTCTTGTATTTAGTGTCGTTTTGCACTAGTTTAATAATTTTTCTGAGACATATCGTTATGAATGCACAAGGACAATTTTTTTGTGATCCTCCCCGGTGTTTCGTTCAGGAGTATGGTATTTAGTTAAAATATTTGTTATGTGCTTCTCATTGGTGTATATTGTGCTTACCGCATGCCGGTTTTGCAACATTCATTGTATGATTCATCCCGTTTGTTAGGGATCCATGTTATAAACACATTGTGTTCTGCATTGCTTGACATCCCATGCGGGAATGGTAATTTCCTCAGTTATATTTTATATCTTTATAATCACGTGTTTTTCACAAGATATATTGTTATATATTTGTGAATTTATATTTGAGTTATGGTTTGTACTCGGGAGTTATTTTGGATCATGTCCTTTACTTGCCCAGGCTGTTATATAGCATGCCTTGCATTTTATTTTTCATCATTGTTTTCTGTGTGAGCTATGCTCGTCCGTGTTTGGAAAGTATTCATTCATATCGTAGTCTGTAATGGTCGCTTTTGTGCGCACCATATTTCATTCAATTAGACGGTTGTATATTTATTGTGGTATTCTCTGTATAGTTGAGGAGCTTTGCTCATCCGCTAGTGTACTAATTTCGCCTTACCGTATATTAAACAATAATGTACTTGTGTTCAACCTTTTTCCTGGTTAAGAACGTACTACTGTCCTTGATTCGGACATACATGATTGTCATACCATTTAGTGTTATTGTGTATATTTTATATTTGGAGAGTAGTTCTCTCTTCGCCCCCTTTTACGGGTAGTGGTTATTATCATTAAGTGGTTTCTCCTGAGTATTGCGAATCGTGTTGATACAATTTGTTATTGAATCCCACCCATTTGGTGGGTTTCCATGTTTGTCATCAGGTTGATTATCCATTCTCTCCACGTGGGGAGGTTTCTTTTAGAGTTATTGTATTAACCACTCCCTTGCGGAGTTATGACCTGGTCATATTATATTCGAGGTTGTAGGTTCCATTCATTTCGTTAGTTAAACGGGGTTTTACTCGTTGATTCATCTGGGGTGAGTACACTGATCTGGGTTTACGTCTCTAACCTTTGTCTGGAGTTGACTACCTCTTGCATTCCTTTCACCACTTGTCTACGTGTATGGGGTACCCTGCTGATACATTACCACTTACTCGATTAACCCGGGAATGAGTCTGTCGAGCCCACAAGCTCCCATGGAGTGTGGTCGTCCCATAACTCGTTTATAGACTCGCAGTGTCTGTCACACGTTATGAAGTATTCTGGTGTCAATCTCCCCTTTGTTAGAATTGGGGGTCTCCCGAGGGACTGTTCAGTTCTCCGGGTTTCCTGCCCAATTGTATAGTTCGTGTATTTATTGGCAGATGTTTGTTATATTTATCCTAAGGGTAAGGCTCGCACCGTAATAATAGGAGATGGTTTTTCTCGTTCCTCTTTTGTTGAGTGTATTATCGATAACGGTTTGTTAATTTTTTTTTTTTTTTTTAAGAGAATCTTCTAATTCTCGTATTGTAAGTTTGTTATTTTTTTTTTGTAATTTCTTTATTGGGGTTACACGTATACTGGGTCATCTGTTGTTATTTAAATTTCATGTGCGCGGTCCGACGTTTGTTAGATAATTCACATGTTCACATAGCTTACGGTATGTACCGTAGCTCTCTTGATATTATTATTTTTCATGGGTCAAGTTGTTTAACGTAGTACCAGACTCCGTGGCGAGGATGTGTGCATCCTTCCTTTATGGAAGTTCTTATGGTAGTTTGCTTCTTGTTACCTGTCATATTAGTTTAGACATTGTTTTTCCTTGGTAACATAACCTAAAGGTGGTTGGAGGCGGTGTCCCCGTTCTCCTGGGCTTACGCCCGTTTACTAGTACATTGAGTACTTACTTAAACTTACGCCATTTAGCGTTTAGTCTTAGGTATTTCATATCAGTGGTTACACTTGGATATTTGTATTATTGTTTAGGCGATTTGCCGTTGTCTATTCCACCTATTCATCATTACTGACAGTCGTACTAGCAGTAAACGACATGTCTTTTATATAAACACATAATTATTGGTTTTTACATGGTGGAACGCCGATGGCGGTAGCCACTCTTTTACTTGGAACTTGTTCCAAGATCAATATGATCGTGACAATACACATAAGATTTAATCTCGACGTTTATTCATTCGTATTTGTTCATGAGCGTACATGGCACTCCTTGGTAAAGGTAGTGCCCAGGGGTGGTAGTTATTCATGTGTTCAATATAGATTCGCGTTTATTGTTGCGACTGACACTGGTAGTAACCTTATTACGGTATAATTGTTCTTTTCAATTTTTGGTCCAACTGTGGACTGATATGTTTCACAACTTTTGGTGTTCGTCACAATTTTTCGTATACATATCATACGAGAGTGAGTTGTTACTCACCGGTAATTTCATCTAATACCGTATGGTTGAATTATTGCTAGCTGTTTTTAGCTAGAATTTTGCAATTTTCGTTTTAATTTTACTGTATGATTCATTATATACAAGTGTGAGTTGTTGGTCACAAACATTCTTATTTAATGCCTTATATTAAATTGTCGCTAGTTGTTTGTAACTAGTACTGTAGTTTGGGTTATCCTGACTGCAATTAATTGTGGCAACTAGTGAAGAGTCTCAGGAGTCATCCGACCCTGGTGTGATCAGCACCAGTGTTGAACTATCCTTCCACCCCAATTTGCGTTCAGTTTCCCTTGACCTGTACCGGATCAAGTTCCACCTCCCACGTCCATACCACGCCATTAAATAATTTGCAATTTTTGTCATAGTATTTCGTTCGTAAGCCGTTATTATTGATTCATTACTGTTAGATGAAGGTTTTGTTATGGGCTGATGTATGCCCCTTTTGTTATGATTAGTCGGACTCATCGGCCCTTCCGAGGTTATAAGCCTCGTATCTTAGCGGTTTATTATTCGTATGGTGACAGTCGTAGTTCTGTAGTTTATATTAGAATTGTACAATTGTTTGGTGGCCATTAGTAGCGATGGTGTGGTACCACTGGTCTACATAGTTTACAAAATTAGTTTGCAACGATAATAGTAATTGTAACTACGGTCGTAGTTGTTTGCAGCACTTGCAGTAGCAAGTGCGCGAGGTAGACGAAATTATTAGCGAATGTCTAACTTAGCGCTTGCCTTAGCAAGTGCGTCATGCAGGTTGAATTGTCGGTTTCAGACTTGTCCGTCTTACTACCGCTTTGGTTGTTCAAGTATGGTTAGAAAGATTGTTCCTAAAAAGGATGATAATCTGGTTGGAAAATTTTCCTTTCCACTTCGTCATTAGAATGTCTAAGTTTCACCTCACATTGGATTCACGGTAGCATAAGCGCTTGGAATTTTGTTTCTTCATAGGTGTCGTTACGACAAGGTTCTAGTGTTACAGTAATGTGTGTACACAAGATTAGGTCTGGAATTTGAATATGACAGGACGAGTGAACTTTTACAAAATTCTCCACACTCACAATATAGTTTCAGTTTACAGTATGGTATTACAATTCAATTGCATGGTAGTTAGAGATCCCCATTACTGGCGACGGTCTCGCAGAGCTCAGGATGCTCCCGATCCGCTTGCCCTGGTGTCTTGGGTGATCCTTTCCACGACGTTTACCGTAGCAATGGCGCTCGCCCCGGCGGTGCCTATCTCTAACGCTTGGTCATTTTTCATTTTAAAAGAAGGCAGGGTATTGAATTTTATTGATGTTACAGGAGTAGGAATTTATTCATTCTGTGCAAAAGCGTTTAGACGGTTTTTTGGGCTTAATAGTCCTCTTCCCTATATTCGGGGATTGTATTCCTCTATTGTATTATGCTCATTGGGTTGTGGCGGGAGGGGTACTGTCGGCGGTAGTCCATACTGGACTTCCACATGAAAGTGGACTGTCGCCAATGTACTCACGACGTTCGTATGTCTCCTCCTGACTGAGCTCTCAGCTGGTCTGTAACAGGGATAATATTCCCGGGCCTTTATGCCCTTGGCCAGCTTCTTGGCTCACACCACCACTAGACTTCGGTATCACCGTTCGTCTTCTCATTACTCGATAACTCATCACAGTATAATCAACTCGTTTGTGCGCCCCAAGGGCTAACTCTTACAAGCCAAAGGCTTTGCTAACACTCTAATTCACCCAGGCGACAGCATTTCGTACCTCACAAACGTTTCCCGTATTCCCAGATCCTAGGCTCACTGTCTTAAATCCTATTATCTCGTCATCAGAGCGGTACTCCGCTCTGATACCACTTTTGTAACACCCACTCATAATCACGTAATAATCACTCACGTAGCATTTAATTAATAACGTCTCACAACGGAAGTCTCACATTACTAAAAACTCTCTTGGGTGTCACATGCCATTACTCCCCATACGAGTAAAGAAGCAGAAACAAATAAACTAAGAAATAACACTGTTATTACAAATACAACCGCAGTGATAACGAGATACTAACCTATACATCATTCTAACCAAGAGTAACTTTAACGACAAGTGAGCATCTAGGCATTTCCGACTATATGCATCGTTACTATACATTAACTAACATCCATCCTATTCACTACAAAGTCTTGTACTGTAAATAACTAACTACCCGGGTCCCGCTCTTCGGCTTCGACGGTATTCATCACCTGCACGTAATGCCATAAAGGCTCAGCGATAAACGCTGAGTAACGCCAGGCCTGGACCCTATTGGTCACTTAATAGTCATGGTCGCCATTATTAAGTTCGTTACATGCTTTACCGGTGTACAGGTATTTAAAGCAGTAAACACATGGATGGCGGTAATTTAAACAAGTAATACAGTCACTACATTTCACACAATCACACATAACAACACACAATCACACATAACAACACACAAATCAATAGTTATAACATTAACACGTGCAGCTGTAGTAATGGTCAGGTTGTTTAGTTAGTCACAAGACCCCCCCCGGGTCCTCATTACATCACATCACATACGTCAGTGGGTGTCAAGTTAGGACAACCCGAAATAATCTCACTTGGACAGTAGTCCCACGTACACACAAGGTGCTCACTGCCCTGATCATCCGTAGACTCTGGGACTTATTCACTTTGCCTTTTTAAAGGCGTCCATTTAGGTGGCCAAGGGCCTGGTGCCAACGGTAGCACACTCCGCCTGACGATCTATCTAGGCTCGTTCAGGATTAACTAGGTAGACCCGATACGGGATAACCCAAGAGATCTCTACGCGCGACCAGCAGCCAGTGACTGTCTGGATTAAGGTACATCATCACATTCATTCACACTCCACTGTTAACTTCGTTAGTTAGATAGTCAGTTGCAGTTTTTAATTATGAAGAACAACACTTGTTTTGTTGGCTGCCCTGTGGGTCTTACGCATGCCTAGAATTATTCTAGGTAGTATTCACATTCGAGTCAAGGCTCTAGGGACCGACAATGTCGTGTCTCGTTCCTAAGTGTTTTACTTAGGATATAACTACATACTTATAACGCTTAGTGTATTATGTCAGAGAACGGTGTTCACAATCACATAATTCGTATATGTAGTTTTATATAAGTCGATCTATAGTCGACGTAGTATTAGTCCCGGAGGACGTTCGCGCACAATTAATGGTGGTGCGGGAAATTTAAACAATCAAACATCACATATCACATTCACATCCCCTCACATACATACATGCATCACACACATTATACAACACACATATCTGAGCCCGAGGAAGTCCTCAGGACATCTCAGATCAGACCTCTTTACGTACCGTTCACCAATGACCTAGGTTGCGCAGTAGACCACTAGCTCGTCGAGCGCCTTCGTCAGTGATACGGTCTAAATATCAAACATAACATAAGTCAATCCACGTGACTTATTTAAGCTCGGTAAATCCGAACAACACAATTACTCCCGACCTTTCAACCCCGGATTTCAGCTATTGTTGTTAAGTTACAGTTATGTATTTCTCGTCATCTATAGTAATTACTAACATTCGGGTTTGAGCATGTGAGTCAGTTACATAAGAACGTCCCGACTTATGTGTCGTCGTACTTCCTACACTCAGGCTTTTGTCCCGGTATAAACGGTATTGATATATATTATTACATTATATATTAGTATTCAAAATAAGTATATAATTTATAGTTGCATGAGTGCATGCATTGCCCATCCATGTGATATTGTTATCACACGCCATACCGTATCATTGTCATACTTGTACGTTCATGTCATAATCCTTTATTTAATAGGCGGGCATGTATATATATATGAGTTTATATACAAAAGTATGACATATAGTTGTACGTTCTCGAATGTTAGGATCTATTCCCTTGTACCTCATAATATCCACGAACATACCAACTTACATTCACGTTTATACTTAAGTATTAATTAACCAATCCGGTTAGGTATACGAGTATCATTTTTTTTTTATATGTAGTTGCACGTATATATGCAACGTTAGTTCGTGCGATACCTCATGCTCGTATACTAATTTTATAATTCATTCTATGAATTAATAATGTTATTATCCATACTTAGGTATATAACATATAATTGCGTGAATGCATGTACTAATGTTGTATGGTATTGTTACTTAACCATTCCTATAATACAATATATTATATATTCAAGACTTGTAACAAGTTATATTTAATTTCAACTAAATAACTTGTACTTTACAAACTTACTAACGATAATAACATTTACTCTTTTATATTATATGGTTCCCAACTATATCATATATTGATTATTTATATCCTTCTCATATACTTTCGCATCACATATATATACACATATATTTATATTTATTATGCACACTCTTATATTATATGTCGCATCTCTTATCATCTTAATGTAAGATGATTATTTGATTTGTTGCATTATATTATGAAATTTATATTAAGAACTTATCTTAATATTTTGTAATATTTCATGACATATACTTGTAATTCCTAAGGCTTACTTTGTACTAACCTTAGTCTACAAATTCCATTTTCTCATTTATGATTACATCATTTCATGTGAATGCCCTTAATGATAATTGTTTCATTTATCACATTAATATTATATAATATCTATAGTGTTTATATTGTTGTAAAGCATAGCCTAAAATTAATCTTCCAACTTTTATTATTTGCGCACAGCACCTTACTTTTAGTAACCATGTTTTTGACCACTTAGTTTATACAATGCTACATTAATATCAACATACCGTATAATATTATAATATTACATTTCTTTGATCGAAAATTATAAGATATATAGTTTTAGAAACTATATTTAATTTGCCGCCAGGCATATGTATCGAGCATTGGACTTCTCATCAATTCCAAATATTTTCCAATATTACAATATTGTCTCATATTTAATATAACGTTATATATATCGCATGTTATAACATCTTAACTTATAACAAATATAACTTATAGTTTCTATTCCAAACCATTCTCATGAATACCACAACAGTCCATGTAACACTTGCTATATACCTAACATACTAATTCTATTGTTTATTTATCTCGTATACATATATATGTATATACTGATGTATCCATTTTAAATGCCATTATATTTAATATGACGTTTATTTACCTCGCAACATACTAATTCTTATATATGTTTTTTTTTTTATATACGTATACTGATGTCGACCCATAACACATATATATGCACATAAAATCCCCTTGTAATTATTATAACCTTAGCACTTGCCAATTAATACAGATTTATAGATCATTGCTTTTATTTGTCGTCTTGCTAAAGATTACTAGTCTCATTACAATTACAAACTTACTACTTGATCAGCCCAACTCTTCATTCAGATTCTATTTTGACCAGACCACATTCCCTCATAATTACAGTTTCACCCCAAATTAAAATCGCTTCATAGAATTCATTTTAATATCTTATAACTTATGGCTTTCGGTTATAGCTTATATGTAGTCTCCAAAAATTCATTTCAATTCAAAACAGTCCCAATTTTTTTCGGTGACTACTCCTTCAGCTTTAAAAATTGATTTAAACCTAATTTAAACATAGGGTTAAATGGCTCAAAATGTACGGCTTGTTACAAAGCTTGCCGTACAACCTGAATCACTTCATAATGTCATAAAAGACATATGTGCTCACGGTTTTGGTATATGCTTTGTAACAGCATTTTATAGTTTGTATTATAACCATTTAATTGATTCTCATGACATTATATGTCATATATACCTTAGGTTAATTTACCAAAATGTTACACTACATTATAATACACATTTTGGTTATAAGGTTCTTGTAAGCTTACGGTTTCCAACTTCCACACCCATAATAAGGTCATAAATTATATGTTGTCACTTAAATCGTTTTCATGGCATTATAAACCATCTTGAAATACATTACACTAGTTAAGAGTGTTAGTCAACATTTATTTAACACTTAATATAGTCATTTAGACCACTATTCATTCACGGCTAATATCTTGAGGTGACATAAACCACACAAACTTAACATATTGTAATGTAGAGTTTACTTACTCGTTTTGATAACAATCCATCAGCCAAAACACCCTTGTATGCTCTCGGCTAACACATACACATGGGTTTAAGTTAGTACTTTGGCCTTAAACCACATAAACATTTAGGTACACTTCATTAAGGTAATGACTTAGCTTACCTTGCTAAGCTTATATCTGGATTTAATTTCTCCAGTAGAATTCTCCAAAGCCAAACAGCAAGGTTTCGGCAGTATATTGCAAGGGAAAAACAAGTGCATTAGACTTAACATAGATGACTAGTTAAGGTATGTTTAAGCTTAAAATATCCTAGCATTTACCTTGGTTTATAGAACTGATTTGAGTTGTTACCGCCTGGAATTCTGAAGTTAAAAGGGGTGTTAGAACACCTCACACACCAGTGTACAAAACCGGCAATGAGTAAGGCAATGCAAGGGAGAAACAGTGAAGATTCACCTTGTTCATGCTTCTGAAAATGAGGTTTTAGCTTGGTTCTTGCTAGACCTTGAAGGAGTGAATATACATACTGATTTAGCGTGGGAATATGAAGAATATAAGTTGAGGGATCAAATGAAGCAATCGAAAAACATTTCCCAGTATTGTGCAAATTTTGCAAGCCTTATTGGCTCTAGCAGATCGGTATTCAACCCCTTAATCAATCTAGGTGCGAGACGCACCAGTTCCAGTGATTTATGTTACAGAGGCACACACGCATTAAGGAAAAGAAAGATAGAGTGCGACAGAACAGGTTTGCCAAATTACCGTGAACGAAAACGAAGAACGACCGAGCTTGTGTATTCCATTCGCCAGTTGAGGTTGGATAATCCTCCGCCAGAGAAAGAAGAACGGGGGACCAACATGCATGTTCCTATTCGCAGTTAGCAAAAAAAAATACCATGAATAGGCAGAGAATGAAAAGAGGCTACAATGCATGTCTTTGCTCGCCAGTTTGCAAAAATTACCGATGAAGATAAAGACGAGAGAAGTTACAGAGTATGTATATCCTTGCTCGCCAGTTTGCAAAAATTACCGATGGAGAGAATAAAGAACGAAGAAGAAGTTACAGAATACTTATATCCTTGCTCGCCAGTTCACAAAACCACCGATGAACAAAATAAGGAAGAAGAAGAAGGGTAGGCATGCATACTTGTTCACCGGGTCGCAAAAATTACCGTGAATGCAAGGGCGAGTGGAGGCGACAGAACAAGTGCATCTTCGTTGGGGCTTGTTGCAGAAGAAAGGAGAATGGAGTGGGCGCCGAGCATCTCCCCTTCGCCAGTTTTGGGTTGCAAGTGAAATGGGGCAGTTTTGAGACTGCGGTTGCAAGTTGTGAGAAGGAAGAAGAGAATGAGACTGATGTCGGGTCGAGAAGAGGAGAACGAAGATACTGGGAAGCGCCGTCGTGAGGAAGTGGAGAGTTCGAGAGAATGTAGAGCGACGTATGGTTCTTAGGGTTGTTATATTACCGTAAGTGACAGTAGAAGAAGAAGGATTGGGTCAGTCAAACTCTTGGTTGAGACATTACCGTGAGTAGAGACTTGAACTGGGCTACATCAAAGTTTTTATTCTTTGCAAGGAGTACTACCGAGAATCAAGGTAGGGTCTGGGCTGAGTTACAAATTTTTTTGTTATTGGGTCTATACCCACTGCGGGCGCATGAGAGACTGGGCCGGCCCATGGTTGGTCGGCCCATTATTTGTAATTTTACAAGGTTACATTTCTGATGTTATTTTTGGCTCGTTTTATATCCGTTTTTCATGCCGTTTACGACATGATGTCCCGTCCAGCGAGACGAACCATTTTACGATTCCAAATTTATATTTCCAAATAATACTTATTATTGTTATATAAATTTCCAATACTTTAAAAATTATCCAATAATCGCATAAGGTATCAAGACCTCGTTTCCAATTTTGAATATTCGTGACACGTTTTTTTTTTTGAGGTAAAAATTAATTAATTATATATATATATATATATATATATATATATATATATCCTATCCTCGATGTCGTTTTAGGTTTCGTTAATGTTTTCTAACGACCTTTTTAGGTATAATTGAATATTATATTATTTCCCTTTTCTTATTTAAGGATATTTCATTCCTTAATCTCTCATTAATTACTTTTATTTAATTAATTCATTATTAATTAAAGTAATTAATATTTGGGGTATTTCCGCACTTTCACCCACGTTCTTCTCGACATGCATCCCATCGATACAATGTCTAACCTCCAGATGCTGCCAGTACTGTAGTTCTCAAAATATTGATTTCTTTTTCCAGACACTTTTTTCACCACTTTTGGTTGGCGGCCTGAAGTTGTTCACAATATTATCCAACTTTTTGTAAATCTCTGTACCTGTCAAAGGCTGGCGCGCCATGCTGTGATCAGTTTTCCCATCGAACTCTTTCGCCATCTTCGATACTTATGTCCTTTTGGAAGCATTTTTCGGTGGCCCATATACACGGTTTCCCACTATGTTTCAAGCGAGTGCTACAAGTGTTTTCACCACAAATCGGACATGCCAACGCCCCCTTGATTGAATAGCCTGAAAGATTACCATAGGCGGGGAAATCATTGATTGTGCAGTACAACATAGCACGCAAATTGAAGTCCTCTTTACTGAATGAGTCGTAAACCGTAGCCACTTCATTCCACAAGAGTTGTAGATCCTCTATCAAAGGTTGTAGGAATACGTCAATTTTGTTGCCCGGTTGCTTTGGACCAGATATTAACAAAGACAACAGATATGTCTTGGTTTCATGCATAACCACGGCGGTAGATTGTAAATAACCAAAAGCATAGGCCAGGTACTGTGTATGCTACTCAAAGTACCGTAAGGGTTCATCCCATCCGTGCACAAGCCTAGCCTTAGGTTTCTCGGTTCGTTACCAAACTCAGGAAATTTTACGTCTATGTTTCCCACTGTGGTGCATCAGCGGGATGTCTCAATCTGCCATCCTTTTTCCTGTGAACTGAATGCCACCGAAGATTCTCTGCGTCTTTCTCAATGGAGAACAAACGTCTGAACCTTGGAATGATGGGCAGGTACCACAGTACCTTAGCTGGTGAACCTTTCTTACTACCGCTGATGTGAGTTTGTTGTTTCTTATACCGTGACGCTCCACATGCTGAACAGCTTTCAGCAAATTCATCCGATTTCCAAAACAGCATGCAACCATTTAGACAAGCATGAATTTCTGGTACCCCATACCCATCGGGCACATCATTTTTTGGCTGAGTACGTAGTCGTGGGTAAAACGTTGTCCACCGAAGAACGTATTTCAATAGTTCCAGGAGGTCAGTGAAACTTACGTCGCTCCAGCCATGTTTCGCTTTCAAGTTGAATAGCTTGAGGACGACACTCAACTTGCTTAACTTTGTAGGGTCACACCCGGGGTACAACGGTGTTTTGGATGAATCCAACAAATTTTCATGCTTGTCTGGCGTGTTAGAGTGATGTCGTTCCACATCTTCGAGCATAGTCTCAATGTCATCATCCCAGAAATCTGGCTAACGTTCGCTGTAACGTCTTCTAGATCACCAGCAACTGTATCATCTCCAAGTTCTGTTTCTGTGTTTGCCTGACCATTATCCCCTTCGTCCGGCTTAATAACATCGAACGCACTCTGACCATGCCATCGGATTATGTCTTGGAAATCTTTTGTAAAACCGCGGCGGATCAGATGTTCCTTAATTGTTTCAACGCCGCGATATCTCAGATTGTTTTGGCAGTCGATACACGGACAAAATATGTATCCCTTGTCTGTAGGTTTCAGATTGTTCGCCAACACCGTGCATAACTTATCAACTCCTTCTAAAAACTTGTCGTCCAAATTTCCGCTGTAAATCCACGA
Organism: Limonium bicolor; assembly: GCA_023374045.1. Lineage (NCBI taxonomy): Eukaryota > Viridiplantae > Streptophyta > Magnoliopsida > Caryophyllales > Plumbaginaceae > Limonium > Limonium bicolor. The sequence continues at coordinate 55,894,293 of CM041782.1, read as the reverse complement.
ACGTTCCATCTCCTTCTAGCTTTATATGAAGGCAGCCATTTCATACCGTCACCCGTGGCAGAGTCTTTACACTTTTGTATCTTATCAACCTAAATCCATCCATGAGTATTAAATCCCACCGGTGAACGTGTTTTTAATATGTAATTTATTGAAAATTTTGGCAGCATCTCCCTACAGTTCTTCAAATGCACGATATTATGATATTAATCAATAATATATGCATTCGAAGAACAATAAAGAGATACTGCTGAAATAATCAATAAAGTACAATTAAAAACACATTCACACCCTAGGTGTGAGATTTAACAATCATGGACAGTCCCGACAGGGACTGCCGAAGATATACCTCTATTAGGTATATCTTGGGCGGATAACTATGTTTGGTAGTTTGTCAAATATTATATGTATATATGTAAATCTTACCTCTGGTAGACGATTAGCCGATGCTAAGACGGTTGAGGTCGGAAGCCAAAATAAAGTCGTAGTCCTGATGCATAAATGAAAAACGACAACATTAGAATTCATCAAAAAATCAAGGTTAAATGCTAGCTAACCGCGGAAAAAAATCGACAGCATCTCCCTATATTTCTAACGTCTCCAAATCAGTTTTATCAAAGTCAAATTTGCACGCACCATCTAGAACTAGTAACATACATAAACTTATCTTATTCTACTATATATGAAGTTTATTTATGACCTTCTCTGCAGTACTTCAGATTGAAGGACTGAAACTAGTCATTCTAGAACCATTAAAATACCGAAACTCATCTTATTCTTTCTGGTGGTTATAACAATAGCATTGTTGATTCCTGTCACAGATTGTGAATCAAACAGAGAGCATCTGGCATAGCAGATTGAGTAGTTGAAAATGAGCTATTTTCAGGAATTGGTAATATACTTGAACTTACTTTCTTTCCTGTGGCACTTTTAAGTAGTAGCATTTTAAAACTACACTATTATCTATTAATTGTAATACTAAATGCTAAGAATAAATAAATATAGCAGTTTACAGTTTGCTTTGCAAAATTACCGTTACTAAGCACCGAAGTGGGCAAGTAGTGTAGAAATCAGCCCACGAACTAGGTTGCAATTAACTGTGAATCTGGGCACAAATATATGAACAAGGTTAGAACATTTGCCAATACACTCTCAGGATTCGATAGAAACGAGGTTAGAACTTACAATCGAAATGCATGTATATGACAAAGTTAGAAAAAAACGACAATCAATCGATCGCATACCCAATACGCGATAGAGAGGTCGACGGTGAGACTAGTGGTAGATGGGTGGTGACGGCGGCGATGAGAGTGACAAAGGTGGTGGGAGCGACGGCGGCGATGGCCGTTAGCAAGGTGACGGGAGAGAGGAGGCGATTTCAGTGAGGAAGATAGCGCGAAAGAAGAGTTACTGTAAGTACAGTGTGCAGAGTAAACGGGCAAATGTTGTAGTTAAAAGGACTTTAAATTACGGTTTACATGAAAACCGTAATGTAAAGTCACACTTTATGTAACACCCCTACTATTAATACAATGCTTACCGTCCAAACTCCTTACAAATCAGATACACGCGGCGGATATATACTTACATACAGCGGTGATACAATGCCGTTAGTCACCCACGTGACTAACAAGGCTACTGCTACTACATACAGTATCGGTCTGATGGACCGGAATATCCGAGTACTACGCACTTATCATACCTACTCCAATTACCAAGTCAAATACTACAACATCCATTCATTACAATACTCCAAGTTCAATACAATATAATCTACATACCGAGTTACTAAGATCCTTATACAAGTGGAATACCTCTTCCAAATTCATACATACTCTCTAAGAGTCTACTCACTACCCATTTCTCACAACTACTTACTTCTAATTACCAGGGTGTGCCGCCGGTCTCTCACCTTGGCCACATCCGCTTCGGGTACCTGCACACTAAAAAATGTCCCCCGAAGGGGTCAGCTTTCGCCGAGCATGATAACCGCATACCCCGCGTACTAGTGAGGGTACGCCGACCACTTGGTCGTATACATGCGGTTCATTTATTCACACAACATGCATACATGCTTTCATACTCAATACTACATTACTTTCATAAGGCATACATACATACATTTCATCACATACAAGGAATACATATACCATCAAATACTTACTTACCTTGTTCTCAAGTACACATACGCAGTACATACACAACATACAATTCTTGTTAGCTTCATTGGTCCACCCGGGTTAATCGGGTGGAGATTACTCTTTTACTCGTTTACTCCATACATACACATACATACTCATACTCATACTTACTTACGGATCCATACTACTTACTCTTACTCTTACTCAAGTTAAGTCGTCGGGACCTCCGGCCTTGGGGACTACTCCGTCCCACATCCGGGATTTACTTGACTCACTAATCCGGGATGCTACCCATTTAAGGGATTTGGGCCACGGACCAGTTTAAGAGTCAGGAATTGCAGCCAACCTCTTGTGACTCCGCATCCTCACGCGTGGCCGAAGCTATATCGGACTTGTACTCATTCCAATTTACTCACTTAAGTTAGGAGTTAGGTAGTTAGGAATTAGCACAAGTCAACATCCAAGCCACAATAGTACAATACATTGCTCATATATACATCCATACGAAGTACAATACAATACACAAGTACACTACAAGATACAAATACAATTTATCTTCATCCACGTATTTCATGAATTATACGAACTAGTGTTCAAGACAATAAATATCAAGAACACATAAGTCAAGCACAAGTAAGTGCAATATAGTCCGATTCGTGCATTTATCTTATTTAGGTGATCAAATAAGCACACAAATCGGGGTAACCAGATTAGGATACAGGGCATGAAGAAATCATACCTTTCACCGTTGTACTTGTATCCCAATGTTCCTCCGGTGTTCACAAATCAAATCCTATGATATACATACAATCGAATAATTAATCTAACTATCATTAATTTAATTCGATTATCCATACGCTCCCTAACTCATACTTACTAAGCCTTTACATTCCTATACCTACATTTTATTTACTTACTTTTATCTACTTACAATGGTTTACTTGCTTACATATACATGTACATATGTATAGGTGGGTATACATACATATACATATATATATATATATATATATATACTAGTTACATTCATTTAGTTTTAGTTAGTTTTTTTTTTTTTTTTTGTAAGTTATGGGTCGACCGACCCACCGACCGACCCACCGTCACCAACAACCTGGGTCGGTCCATTCCAGTAAGTTCGTCTTGAAATCTCTTCCCGACCGACCCAGAACTATCCGACCGACCCATACCCTCTGGGTAGGGCCATTGACGAGAGTTCGGGTCTGTTGTCCAAGCTCCGACCGACCCACCGACCGACCCCACTCTGGGTCGGTCGAAGTGCGAAACTTCGAAACAGAAATTCGAGTCCGACCGACCCACGTGACCCACGGCTCCTGGTCGGCCATTCCCGAAAGGTTTATACTCGTTTCCTAAGCTCCGACCGAACCACGGTCCGACCCAGACCTGGGTCGGTCGGTAGCAGAACCTCTGCTACAGACTTTGTTTTTCTTTTCCTTTCTTACCCTTTCTTCCCCAATCTTCTACATGTAATCCCACATGTTTTAATGCCATTTAGGCTTCCTAAAATACCTCAATTCATCCACCAACACCTTGGCTAATTCATCAATTAACTTACACAATTCCTCACTTCCTTCCACACTTACAAACGTTTTTTCATTCTCCAATGCTACAGATTTTTGTTACTTCTAAACTCAATATCCTATACCATACCATTATTAGCATCCCAAAGGCCTCCTCTTACATGCCAATTCATTTCAAACAATTTGCCCACCTATACCAAGTCCAACACTCTTGTCACCAATTTTACACACTAATTCTTCTAGCTTCTCCAAGTATTTCTATATACTTTGTTACAGATTTGCAACTTATCATCTACTCATGTCACAACTACCATTTCCATAGTACTAAAATCTTTACTAATCCAAATACATACTTTGGTTTTTCCCATTCACCAAGTCATCAATACATATACATATCCTATCAAAATTTTGCCATAATTCCTCTACATTTCTTACTTATCCATACACACACTTTTTCTCACAAGTTCATACCTATTCTAGCCACACCCTTACAAGGGTTCTACCAGCAATCAATACAATATGCATTCACCAATACTTCTTCAAATACCAATACTAATACTCATACCCAATCATTTGGCTCCAAGGCCTACAATTCACTTACTAATTTCACAAATACTCAAACTTACTCTCAAATACTCAAAACTTCATAAACTTCAAAACTAATACATTAGTTTTGGTTTCTTTCATTCGTTTACTCATTCCATTACTCTAATGCATCAAAATTAACATTAGTAAAGAGCTCTTACCTTGAGCTTGTATCTCCTTCAATTCTTTCTCAATTCTCCTCCTCTTTCTTCATTGCCCAAATCGGCCATGTGGGGAATGGAGTTGCCAACTCCATTCCCATCACCCAATGAACACAAAACAACTACAATTAATATTCTAACCCTTAATTTAGTTAGTTCATTGAGATGTTTTAACAAATTTCTAGGGTTTACCTCTTGAAGCTTTTAGGAGGGGTTTTAGCCCTTGATTCAAGAAGGTGTTCTCACCACCATTGGAGGGTTGATATTTTGCTCAAAAGAGAGAGAAAAAACAAGGCATTACAACAAGCCAAAATCGGCTACCGAAGAAAATGGAGAAAACTTGAATCTTTTGTGGAGATTTATACCTTGTTGGAAAGAGGAGACTCCAAGCTCCATAATGGTGTGCTTTTCTCTTCAAATGGGGAAAACCCATGGAGATGAGACTCATCCTTTTCGAATTTTGAAAAGAGGGAAAATGTGAGGAGAAGAGGGGAGTTCAATATATATGTATGGAGTTTATGATTGGATTGGATTAGTGGATGGATGGAGGAGATTGAGAAGAAGCCATTGAAGCTTCTCTGGAGCTTCAAAATCGCCAGCCCCCTTTGGAGAAGGAGAGAGAGATCGTGAGGGAGGGAGGAGGATAGGAGAGAGATGAGTGAAATGTGAGGTGAGAGAGTAAGTGGGTACTTTTTACCCCTTTTTACTTTTTGCTTTTGACTCTTAATTAACTAGCTAGTGTGTGAGTGTGTGTGAGGGCTTTAACTTATTAAAAACCGGTCCCCTTAAAGTATACTAGCTGGAGCGTTTTTCGTCTTTTACAGAAAACGCTCGTTATTTTACCCGGTTTAGGTACTATTCACTAACCGGGCCCGTTTTCCGGAATTTTCTCGTTTAATTAATTTTATTGTCTGTTAAGCTCCCATAGGTGCTTAATAATTATTATTTAATGATTTATAATTTTTTTTTACGGGTCTGTTTGACCACTTAAAGTCACGTTTTCGGGTTTTCTCGAAAAACGTGCTCTAAAGTTCTATTAGCGTTTTAATACTTTATTTGGATCCGTTTTCTTCGGGAGTTGTTCCCATATATTATTTAGGTCTTATTAAACCTTTAGAATCCATATAATACGCTAACCGAGGTCTCATACCTCCTATGGTTATTTAACGCTTACTTAGCGTTTTTCGCCTTTTAAGCGTTTTCTTTATTTCTTTTGGATTTATTTTCCTTACAATATTAATTAGGTACCATTAGGCCCTTAAATACGTATTAGATTAATTTTAATCCCTATTTAAGTTCGGGGTATTTCAATCTACCCCCTTAAGAACTTTGTCCTCAAAGTTGTTCGAGGTTATGGGATTACTATACTTACTCTCCTTAATACTTGTCTAGTACCAAAGTCATACATCCTTCCTCCTTACGATTTCCAATCCATCCCCCAAGGTTCCTACCTACCGTACTATACCAATATACAATAGTTACTCCAATCCGCATTCCTACCAATCATCCGGTTCCTCATTACACGTTCATACCTACATACAGTGCAAAGCTATTCCCAAAGCAATGCAATACGCATCACAATCCCGTAGGCACTCAGATCATTTCGACACAGGACTCCTCTATGTCCTGTTGCCCTTGAATAATATAATATGCTACACTACTATCCTCTCCGGTATAACTTCCAACAATTACTTATTCTCCAGTCTAAGGAAATTCTTTTTCAACTACTAATTAGAAATTTTCTAAAACATACAACTCCAATTTCCAATTTATATTCATTACTTCTATCCTAAGTGTGATTCTTGTGACCACTTAAGGGGAGCTTCAAGAATCATTCGACCCTGATGTGATCAGCATCAGTGTTGAACTATCTTTCCACCCCAATTTGTGTTCGGTTTCCCTTGATCTGATCAGGATCAAGTTCGACTTCCCACATCAGTTTCAAACAACCAAATAATCTAATGTTTTCATTTTCTATCTTTTTACCCTTTCTAGTCGTGATACAAATTCATACATTTCCAAAGGATGGAATCAATCCATCAATCATCCTCACTCTACTTCCCAAATGCTTTACTCCGTGGTTCAATACCTAAGTGCTCATTTCATCGACTATCATTACTTCCATTCACTATACTCTCTTCATCTCAACTATTCCAACTAAGAAATACAGTATTTGTGAAATTCAGTTGTTCTCAATTCCCATCAAGTGATGTACTTACGAATACACTACTCATGGCTACTTTCCTCTACTACTCATAGTCCATTCGTACTACTTCTTTAAGGGTTACAATACTTGTGGAGCTCCGTCCACTACTCATTACTCTTCTTTACTAATACTCTTACACTGGTGTTACGAGATGGGTACATTCATCCTATGGTATTTGCATGTCCAATGCCTAGTTACCATAATTATAATATGAATGATACTTATGTTTATTTATGAATGAATACTTATGTTTTATTTAACATAGTATCAACCATCAATTTGATTCTCATCTTTGCTATGCACATTATGGTTTATGTGTTTTATTACAAAACTTACATCAAGCGGTTTTCGCTCTACCCCCCCCTTAAAAGGGATTACGCCCACGTAATCTATCATATGTTATTATTATTAAACATTGGTTTAATCAATTTGGGCAATCTGAAGCGTTTAGCTTCACTACGACACTATACTATACGATATTCTGGTCAAGGGTCTTAACCATACCAATGGTTTAGTCTTTGCACCAAGAATTCCTATATGAGTTTATTTAACTCATAATTAGTTCGGTTCTAGCCTAACCGGCTTCAAGGCATTAATAGCCATTCTATTATACTCACTAGGTACATTAATCTCCTAGCTAGGGCCCACTAGCTTCTGCTGCGCGACCCTGATAGCTTGGGTTATTCACCCTTCTTGTTATCCTTAATGTGCTATACATAACCTTTTATCCGTCTATTATGGGAATAAGGTTTACTAAACAAATTCGGTATTCTTTTACCGTGTTCGAACTCGATGTTTTTAGGTTGTACCACCAGCTCTCTGGTAATCTACTGCACCTTCTATTCGTACTAAGTTCCTCCGACTTATTGTCGGGCGAGGTTAAGCCACTACTTAGTCGTAGTGCTTCCTCTGTTGTCAATAGATTCTGGATCATACCAGTTCTTCTGGTTCAGTACAAGTGTCTTTACTTGTATGACCTTGCCTTGATATGCGTCGGTCCTAGTGACTTTCTTAAGTCTCTTTTCACCTTTTATTCCAATGGAATTCACATCTTGTGATTATTAGTGAGTTTACACTCTTCGTGCTTCTTTGGCCTTAGGCCGCACGGTTTGTTGCTAAGCTTCCTTGGCTGGCTCATGCCATAGTTGTTGGTGGAAAGGAGGGGCTACTACGGTTTACATTTGCCATATCCCTACCATCCCATTAGATCATCAACTGCGCAAGTGCAATACCAAAACACTCAGTCATACAGAGTGCAGAGGCGTAAACGCTTGACAGTAAGTCACTTATGTGATAGAAAAGAATATTTCTGCCTGTCTTCCATACTTATACTCCGTGTCGTTATCTAACTACTTCCTCATAGCGGTCGCTTGTTGCGCACCGTATTCTTACTCATTGTACAAGTTGTTCTACTGTTTCTGTTATTGTGATAGTTTTCTCTTTACTCATTGCCATTGTCATGGCACCATTTCCTTATGGTGTAAGTACACTAGGAGTTTCCTAGTTCATATGTATGATGATTGTTGTTGCATACCGTAATGGTATTATCTTCCCATTGTGGAGATGCCTTATCTCAACTCGGGTTTCATGTGTAGGTTAGCTTACCTCACCTTATTTGCTCATTTATGATACTATTTTACCAAGTGTCTTGGTTGACAAAGGGTGAAGTATTTATCGGGTTACAAGCTCTCTTGAGCGTTGATCCTTCATGGTGTGCAATGTGCACTCACATTGATTGTTTTGACAATGACTGTCCTCTCTAAGCTGAGCATTGGTTACAGGCTCTAGCTGTGTAGTTTTGCTTGTATGTATATTACCAGGACATCCCGTGAAACTTTAAGGGTTTTCTAGTCCCGTTCTATCATTGTAAATGAAGTTCTGGTTGAGAGGTTTGTTGCCACTCATAGGTCTCATGGCAAGGTTTACCATGTGAGTATTTATGTAATGGTTCACCACATGCTGGGTGGCATGTGGAGTATACTTACTCCTTAAGTCGTAATGGTTTGGAAATCTCATTTCCTGATTCCATCGCCTCTTGGCAATATCTATATGCGTAGGCTTTACTGTTATAATAGATGGAAACCTTTCTAAGGATTCACATCTTCACCACCTTGGTGGTCTTTCGGTTAACGAGGGGTATTTTCCCTTGGGTTCTCGTAGTGTCCAAATGTGGTCTAGGCCAATGTTGGCATTATCCTGATTCTTACGCCTCTGTGTTATTAGCTACAGTAGGCATGAAGTGTAATTAAAAGCTTGTCAACTGTATACTAGGCTGGTGCTCTAGTGACAGTGACTCTGAGATGGCCATTACTCCAAGCCACTCAGATGTTGGGTTTGAAACTGATGGTCCAGTTGTTGATTTCTTGTCGTATGAGTAATATCTCTTGCAAGTCCTGCCACCAATGGTGTGGGTTTGCAACCATTGAGGTTTACCTAACATGGTTGGTTGATGGCTTTTAAGCCGTGTTTGCTGGCGAGCTATGCTCTTTTGCAAGCTGCTTATATCTGTTTTCACTCCTTGTGTACCCCATTGGTTGGAGGTATTACTGGGCTCCATGGTAGTCGTGCCATCACGCTTCCGTTCATCGGAGGCCCTTTCTAGCATTCTGATGTTAATCAGTGCCTTTTGGTAATTTAGGGTATTTCCTATTAAGTGAAATCCCTTTGGTGTCCTAACCGATGCTCATTCTAGCTCCCATGCTCATATCATTACGCTTGTTCAACTGTCGTTAGCACAGACACCCTTCAAGGATCGCTCCTGGGTGTTGGTAGTTATGCCGTTACATCCGGCTAATGTATATAACATGTGTTGTCCTCTATACCGTCTTTGGTATTGTATTAAGCTATTCCCTTTAGGTTTATAACGTCTCCCGTCGTTGGGTAGACCGTTTAATACTTGCTCCTAGCGCTTGAGACTAGGTTTAATATCCTTTTCGATGACGGATTATTTAGTGGTAATCTTGTGACTGCTCTTGGGGTCTTTGCCCGTTGTTGAGCATTGTGGTGTTCAGTTAGGCGACTGTCCTATTGTGTTTAGGCTGGGTATCCTTCCAGCTATCACGTATTTGTTCGACTTCCTCGGACATATCCAATGTCTATATTTACTAGTTTGTGCTCTTTGCACTTCTAGTTCTTATTCCTTACTTCAGATGGGTTCTCTGAGTTCCTTATACTGGTTCCTTAACTGAGTTTCCTTCTCCTTGATGTCTGTGGTGTCCAGTGTGTCCTGGTTAAATTTACTTTGGTCCGTAGAACGGAGTTGACTACTTCCCGTGCGTCGTACACTACATGTATACATACGTGGGGTACCATGTTATACGTTACCACTTACCTACTATATGTCAGGCCCGCAAGCTCCTTCGGAGTGCAGTCGTCCCACATCCCGTAATTGGTTACACTCGTAGTGTTCGTCACACGCCTAGGTGAAGTATTCTATTGTCACTCCTCTTGTATCATTCTATGATACTCACCGTAATTTTGTTGGTTTGGTTTTGAAATCCAAGGTTTAAAAAGGAAAATTGTGGTTTTGAAAAAAATTTGGGTTTTGAACAATGGTTCGGTGTCAAAAGAAATCTATCATGGCATAGCCATGCTTGAGGTCTTGACAAGTCTAGCGTCTCGCTGACTGGTATGTACTGAGTACAGTGGTCGGGTCGTTAAGCCTTCCCAAGGTTTCATACGTCTGGTTGTTAGGATGTGTGATCCCGTGGTTGTTTCGTTACGGTCACCGTACATTACTATGTACTAGTGACATATTATTGTTCCTCTACATATTCGTGTTGTTACTGCACTTGCCTTGGCAAGTGCGTGGTACTGGTGGTTTTTGAGTATCCTATGTCGATCACGGTACGGTTTTCCACTCGCATGTTTAGTCGTATTGACTGTTTCCTAGATCATATTGATCTATGTTTGGGTAATCGATCCTTTTAAGCGGCTTCTCATTGATCTTGACATGATTGTCTTGGTCGGGGTACTTCTCCAATCCTTGGAGATCCCCATTTATCTAGCTTATGTTTTCCCTTGTTGCCGGGTCCCACTGGTTTTACCGTGGCTATTGAGCCTTAGCTTGTTTAGGCACTACTCCCGTAGTCCTATTGGATTGTATCTCATGGTGTGTTCTTGTAGTTGTCTGAGCTATATTGGCCAGGTATTGCAACCCTAATGGCGTCGTAGTTTTGGAGTTAGCCGCTTCCGACTATGTCCATAGTCAGCTAGCATACCCTTGGTGGTATTATTCAAGTATTACTACCCCGTGGACTTGTATCACGGGTTTCGTTACTGCTCCCCTTTTCATTCCGTGGTACGGTTAATGCTTTCTTCCTGCTGTTGGTTGGCTAGCTGGGTTGCGCGACTGCTAAGCACGTCGCCCCATGCTGTTGTACGTTGCAGCCTCCTCGTGGTTGGAGTGCTCGTTCCACCGCTATGGAGTGCGGGTATTGTGGTTTAACCGGGATCCATTTCCGGCTTCCAATCCTTGGAATTTACTATATGTCGGTTCTTGTTTGCAGTGTGATTGCTTCGCAACTGCCAGATCGGGTTTCCCCGAGTATGAGAGACTTTCCTTCTCTCTGGCGTCCTTTCCCAAGTTATACAATGGGGTTTGCGGCGGGCGGGACTGGTATTGTAGGTATCCGGTACTCACCGGTAGTTCCTAACTAGCACATTTAATGCTAACACTCAGCCCTTAGCCCTAAGCTTCTAATTCCTAACTCGGTATTCCTAAACTCGGTATTTCCAGTCATCAGAGCGATACTTCGCTCTGATACCACTTTTTGTAACACCCCTACTATTAATACAATGCTTACCGTCCAACTCCTTACAAATCAGATACACGCAGCGGATATATACTTACATACAGCGGGTGATACAATGCCGTTAGTCACCCACGTGACTAACAAGGCTACTGCTACTACATACAGTATCGGTCTGATGGACCGGAATATCCGAGTACTACGCACTTATCATACCTACTCCAATTACCAAGTCAAATACTACAACATCCATTCATTACAATACTCAAGTTCAATACAATAAATCTACATACCGAGTTACTAAGATCCTTATACAAGGAATACCTCTTCCAATTCATACATACTCTCTAAGAGTCTACTCACTACCCATTCTCACAACTACTTACTTCTAATTACCAGGGTGTGCCGCCGGTCTCTCACCTTGGCCACATCCGCTTCGGGTACCTGCACACTAAAAAATGTCCCCCGAAGGGGTCAGCTTTCGCCGAGCATGATAACCGCATACCCCGCGTACTAGTGAGGGTACGCCGACCACTTGGTCGTATACATGCGGTTCATTTATTCACACAACATGCATACATGCTTTCATACTCAATACTACATTACTTTCACAAGGCATACATACATACATTTCATCACATACAAGGAATACATATACCATCAAATACTTACTTACCTTGTTCTCAAGTACACATACGCAGTACATACACAACATACAATTCTTGTTAGCTTCATTGGTCCACCCGGTTAATCGGGTGGAGATTACTCTTTTACTCGTTTACTCCATACATACACATACATACTCATACTCATACTTACTTACGGATCCATACTTACTTACTCTTACTCTTACTCAAGTTAAGTCGTCGGGACCTCCGGCCTTGGGGACTACTCCGTCCCACCTCCGGGATTTACTTGACTCACTAATCCGGGATGCTACCCATTTAAGGGATTTGGGCCACGGACCAGTTTAAGAGTCAGGAATTGCAGCCAACCTCTTGTGACTCCGCATCCTCACGCGTGGCCGAAGCTATATCGGACTTGTACTCATTCCAATTTACTCACTTAAGTTAGGAGTTAGGTAGTTAGGAATTAGCACAAGTCAACATCCAAGCCACAATATACAATACATTGCTCATATTACATCCATACGAAATACAATACAATACACAAGTACACTACAAGATACAAATACAATTTATCTTCATCCACATATTTCATGAATTATACAAACTAGTGTTCAAGACAATAAATCAAGAACACATAAGTCAAGCACAAGTAAGTGCAATATAGTCCGATTCGTGCATTTATCTTATTTAGGTGATCAAATAAGCACACAATCGGGGTAACCAGATTAGGATACAGGGCATGAAGAAATCATACCTTTCACCTTGTACTTGTATCCCAATGTTCCTCCGGTGTTCACAAATCAAATCCTATGATATACATACAATCGAATAATAATCTAACTATCATTAATTTAATTCGATTATCCATACGCTCCCTAACTCATACTTACTAAGCCTTTACATTCCTATACCTACATTTTATTTACTTACTTTTATCTACTTACAATGGTTTACTTGCTTACATATACATGTACATATGTATAGGTGGGTATACATACATATACATATATATATATATATATACTAGTACATTCATTTATTTGTTTAGTTTTTTTTTTTTTTTTTTGTAAGTTATGGGTCGACCGACCCACCGACCGACCCAACCCTGGGTCGGTCCATTCCAGTAAGTTTCGTTCTCTGAAATTTCTCCCGACCGACCCAGAACTATTCCGACCGACCCATACCCTCTGGGTCGGTCCATTGCGAGAGTTTCGGGTCTGTTGTCCAAGCTCCGACCGACCGACCCACCGACCGACCCACCTCTGGGTCGGTCGAAGTGCGAACTTCGACAACAGAAAATTCGAGTCCGACCGACCCACGTCCGACCCACGGCTCCTGGGTCGTCCATTCCCGAAAGGTTTATACTCGTTTCTAAGCTCCGACCGACCCACGGTCCGACCCAGACCTGGGTCGGTCGGTAGCAGAACTCTGCTACAGACTTTGTTTTTCTTTTCCTTTCTTACCATTTCTTCCCCAATCTTTCTACATGTAATCCCACATGTTTTAATGCCATTTAGGCTTCCTAAAATACCTCAATTCATCCACCAACACCTTGGCTAAATTCATCAATTAACTTACACAATTTCCTCACTTCCTTCCACACTTACAACGTTTTTCATTCTCCAATGCTACAGATTTTTGTTTCCTACTTCTAACACTCAATACTCCTACTACTATACCATTATTAGCATCCCAAAGGCCTCCTCTTACCATGCCAATTCATTTCCAAACAATTGCACCACCTATACCCAAGTCCAACACTCTTGTCACCAATTCTTACACACTAATTCTTCCTAGCTTCTCCAATGTATTTCTATATACTTTGTTACAGATTTTTGCACTTCTCATCCCTCATGTCACAACTACCATTCCATAGCTACTAACATCTTTACTAATCCAAATACATATCTTGGTTTTCCCATTCACCAAGTCATCAATACATATACATATCCTATCAAAATTTTGCCATAATTCCTCTACATTTCTTACTTATCCATACACACCTTTCTCACCAAGTTCATACCTATTCTAGCCACACCCTTACAAGGGTTCTACCAGCAATCAATACAATATGCATTCACCAATACTTCTTCAAATACCAATACTAATACTCATACCCAATCATTTGGCTCCAAGGCCTACAATTCACTTACTAATTTCACAAATACTCAACTTACTCTCAAATACTCAAAACTTCATAAACTTCAAAACTAATACATTAGTTTGGTTTCTTTCATTCGTTTACTCATTCCATTACTCTAATGCATCAAAATAACATTAGTAAAGAGCTTACCTTGAGCTGTATCTCCTTCATTCTTTCTCAATTCTCCTCCTCTTTCTTCATTGCCCAATCGGCCATGTGGGGAATGGAGTTGCCAACTCCATTCCCATCACCCAATGAACCACAACACAACTACAATTAATATTCTAACCCTTAATTTAATGTTAGTTCATTGAGATTTTTAAACAAAATTTCTAGGTTTTACCTCTGAAGCTTTTTAGGAGGGGTTTTTAGCCTTGATTTCAAGAAGGTGTTCTCACCACCATTGGAGGGGTTGATATTTTGCTCAAATAAGAGAGAGAAAAAACAAGCATTACAACAAGCCAAAATCGGCTACCGAAGAAAAATGGAGAAACTTGAATCTTTTGTGGAGATTTATACCTTGTTGAAAGAGGAGACTCCAAGCTCCATAATGGTGTGCTTTTCTCTTCAAATGGGGAAAACCCATGGAGATGAGACTCATCCTTTTCGAATTTTGAAAGAGGGAAATGTAGAGGAGAATGAGGGGAGTTCAAATATGTAATTTATTTTCGATTTGGAGCTTACATGAGGATGGAGTATGGATGGAAAGTTGAGAAGCCATTGAAGCTTCTCTTGGAGCTTCAAAATCGCCAGCCCCCTAGAAGAGAGAGAGAGGAGAGAGAGATCGTGAGGGAGGGAGGAGGATAGGAGAGAGATGAGTGAAATGTGAGGTGAGAGAGTAAGTGGGTACTTTTTACCCCTTTTTACTTTTTGCTTTTGACTCTTAATTAACTAGCTAGTGTGTGAGTGTGTGTGAGGGCTTTTAACTTATTTAAAAACCGGTCCCTTAAAGTATACTAGCTGGAGCGTTTTTCGTCTTTTACAGAAAACGCTCGTTATTTTACCCGGTTTAGGTACTATTCACTAACCGGGCCCGTTTTCCGGAATTTTCTCGTTTAATTAATTTTATTTCTGTTAAGCTCCCATAGGTGTAATAATTATTATTTAATGATTTATAATTTTTTTTTTTACGGGTCTGTTTGACCACTTAAAGTCACGTTTTCGGGTTTTCTCGAAAAACGTGCTCTAAAGTTCTATTAGCGTTTTAATACTTTATTTGGATCCGTTTTCTTCGGGAGTTGTTCCCATATATTATTTAGGTCTTATTAAACCTTTAGAATCCATATAATACGCTAACCGAGGTCTCATACCTCCTATGGTTATTTAACGCTTACTTAGCGTTTTTCGCCTTTTAAGCGTTTTCTTTATTTCTTTTGGATTTATTTTCCTTACAATATTAATTAGGTACCATTAGGCCCTTAAATACGTATTAGATTAATTTTAATCCCTATATTTAAGTTCGGGGTATTTCACTTTAAATGACGGTTCCTAAAGAACCGTAATCTAAGTGTATCGAAATAAAAAAAATAGCGCGAAAATTATTTGGCCTATGCGGTTTTGAACTCAAGATCGATGGTGTTGACTCATGTACCCACGGCCATTAAGCCATGAGTCTTATTCGATCAAACATATGTAACACATTAATATAAAGTTATTTTTAATCTAAAATACACTGATAAACGACGTCGTTAACTATAATTTAGATTACGCGCGGCGTCGAAAAAATCAAATAACACGGGAAATATTTGGCGTCAGGTGAAAACGACGTCGTTGACCATCAGTCGGAGGTAGGCGCGCCTTTTTTAGGACGGACTTTAGCTGACGGTTATTAGTAAACCGTAATCTAAAGTCCGTTGACCGTAAAGCGTGCGTCAACACGGGACTTTAGATTACGGTTTCACTGATAACCGTCATCTAAAGTCCGTCCTAAAAAAGGCGCGCCTACCTCCGATCGATTATGCTTACGGTTAATTCAATAAACGTCGTTAATTAACTCGGCCTTCATATTAATTACGGTTTCTGTTAAAGCCGTGATTAAACCACCGTCATTAAAGGCTTCCGTTCCACCAGTGAACATGCAAAAGAAGAGGACTGGTTGGGCCAAAAGAGAAGACCTAGGGAGGAACCCTCTACAGCAGGAAAACTTTTGTATACATAACTGTAATCGTTCAAATGTATTGATTGTTTACATTGATGGAAAGTTATATTTGTTAGTATAAAAATTGTTAACTTTATAGAATGTTTGTTGAAATTAATTGTGAAGATTATTCTAGAATATAGATAAATATCGTAACTGGTTGTATGATAGTTGGCTCGTTAAAGTGGTAATGTAATTTAGCCGGTTAAATTAGCAAACTGGTCCATTTGTTCTAGCTGCGAGCTGCAATTAGAAAAAAAAAGGGTAATAATTTTAAAAAGATGGAGTACTACATACGTTAAATACCAATCGACGAATGGCTAGATTGCTTATATTAGAAACTGGGCCAAAGCGGGCCATGGCCCATAGTGGATGGTGGAGGGGCCGGGGTCAAAGAAATTAATGATGAGTTTCCCATCAAATGTTGGCGTAACTAAAAAATTTGTTATGTTTAATATCTAATGGGATCACCACCACCACCACCAAGAAGGTAACAAACTTTGAAATAATGAGAGCATTAACCAACAAACCATTCATGATGAAACGTCGCTCCTGGAAAAGGAAAGGAATTGCAATTTGCAGAAGTAACCAAAAAAAAAATGATGGATGTCATTCATGATTAAGATGGTTCGATTTTGTTTGCAAGAAAAGCTTCATCATACGTAGTAACCAGAAAAGAGAAAGAGAGATCTAGAAAGAAAACAGAATCACAAATGAATAAAATTCAGTCTTCTGGTCATTATACCTTTTAGTAATAGGAGTATCATTTTCCTCCTTATACTTTCCTTGCTTTATTTATATATATACCTTAAAAACCACATGTTTCCTCTGTTATTTCATTTGTCCTTGTGACTTCTACTTCTCTGTTAACAGTGTTAATGTTAACAGTCAGCTGAGCAGGCAGCTAACTAGCAGCAGTAAGACTTCCCCGCCAAATAATCTCTAGATCTGAACATACACACACACCCTTGCCTGGAATAATCAATAATCAATGGGTTTATAACGTTAAAAACAACCTCCTTCTTCTGCTTCCTTTTCTTGTCTTTCCTCTGTTGCAATGCATTATTCCATCCTCCCACTTGCAAAACACAATGACAACAACTACCGACAGTAGCAGCAGTAGAAACACCTCAAGTAGTAACCCAACCAGAACGCAGCAGCAGCAGCAGCCGGCAATGAGTGGAGAGAGAAGAGAAGAAGAAGAAGAAACAATACAATTGGAAACTGCAACATATTTCAAGGAAGATGGGTTTATGATCCAACATACCCGTTATACACATCAGGTAATTGCCCATTCATAGACGCGGAATTTGATTGTCAAAAGTACGGCAGACCTGATACACTCTACCAGAAATACAGATGGCAGCCTTTCGATTGTGATCTCCCCAGGTATGATGTGTCGATGTTCTTCTCATTTACCTATAAATACAGGCTACAGCTACCCAATCATGTCATGCAAGTATAGAGAAAGAAAAGTTTGTTTTGATTCTATCAATTAATTACTGCAGGTTAAACGGTTTATATATGTTGAGGAAATGGAGAGGGAAGAAGATAATGTTTGTTGGAGATTCACTAAGTTTAAACCAATGGCAATCTTTAGCTTGTTTGATACACTCATGGGTACCAAATTCCAAGACTTCTCTCATCAGAGCTCAAGGCATTTCCTCCATTGTTTTTGAGGTCAGTTGATCGGTCGGTCCCCCCTCAGACTACACTCTCACTCTCTCTTTTTTAATTTACTACTACTGCATCAATCAGCAACAAGTCATAACTTTCTTTCCACTTCTGTTTTGTTTTAATTACTTACTGTGGTACTACTGTACGTACGTGCTTTTATGAATGGCAAAACGGTAGTAGCAGTGGTAGTAGTGAAGTAGGGAGTGGGTTGCTTGCTTCTACCTTTCTTCTTTTTTTTTTTTTTTCTTGTTTGCTGCATGCTTACCGTATGTGTCTCTTTTGTTAGGTCCTAATTAATTTGTTTTCTGGTTTCGTTACTTACCTAATTAATCCTTTCTGGTTGGTCACCGGTACACACAGCTTAATTATATTAGTAGTAGTGCTATATGATCCTAGTTATTAGTTATAGAAAGAGTAGCTAGGACTAGGAGGTGCTATATGTAGGCCAGTTGGTGGTGGTGGATAATAGATTATAAGCTCGTCGATTCTAGGTTATTTTGACAATATAAGTAACATATATAGTGGGCTAAATTTTAATGATGAATAAAATTCACAAAACTATATTATATCTCTACCATTATATACTATAGAAATCATTAATTTGAAACTAGGTAGTTCGATTGTATACTAGAAACTTTTAAGGAAGTCGAATAATGAACCAATCAATAAATTTCAGTAGTCAATAGGTCGCATGTTTTGGATTTGCAACTTCATAGAAAAGTTATAGTACATATATAATAGTGAGTCAAACATCTAACAGTAGTCGTAAATATATAGTTCACATCCTATATATTTCCATCCTGATATGATATAATATTCACACTCTCTGTCTCTAGTGTGTGTACGTACTACTGCTTACTGTACCATTCACAAGACAAGGCATGCAGTGCAATGTGAGGGCGGCCGGCCGGGGTCGGGTGGGCAACACATCGCTTTCTTTCTTTCTTCTTCTCCCATTGTCATGTTATGTGTCTCACTCGACCCCGACTCGACTCACGCTTTTAAGAATCACATGCTCCTGCACAACTCATAATCAACCTCTAATTAGACAGAAGAATCACTATAGGTCCTCCATGGACCATGATCCGCCTGTTCAAACACGTGATCAATCTTTATATAAATGAAGATCGATCCTTCTCCAAAAGAACTTGTAATTAAAAGATGCAGTATATTTTGCCCACATTTGGATATCCAATTCTTCTTTTACATATGCGCGCGTGATTCTGTTTTTTAGTTATAATAAACATATGATAATTACTTAATGATTAATTATCAGCTTGATGAGTCATATCATTACATTAACATCATCTCCAACTATCTCTACGCACAGGAATTCGGAGTAACTCTTATGCTATACAGAACACCTTATCTAGTAGATCTTGTAAACCAGAAAGGTTTAGGTACAGTCTTGAAACTAGATTCCATACGCAGCGGCAACGCATGGAAAGGAATGGATGTGCTCATCTTTAATTCTTGGCATTGGTGGACTCACACCGGTCGATCTCAGCCGTACGATTTTATATTAATGTTTCATTCATCATCATCATCATCATCATCAATGCTCGCCGGCCCAATTACTACCTGTACTAATACAACTGATGTTACTGCAGGTGGGATTACATTCAAGACGGAAATAAAATTGTAAAAGACATGAACAGAATTGTAGCTTTTACAAAGGAATGACGACGTGGGCCAGATGGGTTAACCGTGAGATTAATCCTTCTAAAACCAGAGTTTTCTTTCTTGGAATCTCACCTACACACTACGAGTACGTAATAACATCAAACTATCATCACGTCACCATATAGTTGAATATTACGTTACAATTTCATCAATCTTTCGTTAATTAATTTCTATATGAATATGTAGAGGACGAGACTGGAACCAACCATCAAGATCATGTTCAACAGAGACAGATCCATTCAGTGGATCAAAGTACCCAGCCGGAATACCAATGGCATGGATGGTGGTCCAGAAAGTGTTAAATAGGATGCACCAAGTTTACTGGCTTGACATTACAGTCCTATCACAGTACAGAAAAGATGCACATCCTTCTAAATATGGTGGGATACAAAAAGGGACAGATTGTAGTCATTGGTGTCTCCCTGGTTGCCAGATACTTGGAATCATCTTCTATATTCTGCACTCTTTGCTTGATCACATATACTATTGTTTTTCGTGCTTATATACTATATTTTTTCTGTATTAATACTCAATTACTACGCTGGTTGTAGATTGAATTCCGTGTTTGATGTATTTATTCATTGGTGCACAAATGAGTAAATAAACAGAGCAGGAATAGTGTATATTGTAGTACCACCTATTATTATTAGTTGGCTACCTTACCTAGAGATTTCCTATATATATTTATCCTGTAAGTGAAATATGTCTCATGCGTTGCGTGTGTTGTTGTTATATTTGTAAAATAGTACATGAACTTATTATTTTTTCTGCCTCTGCCCCTGTGCCTCGCTGCTTCACTAATATTTTCATGTGTCTCATGATTATTTTGACATGGGGTGTCATCTCAGGGATCGGATTTTGTGACGGAAGGAAGATCTCCGTCGCTGACGGATGACAGTGGGACAAGGGTTTTTTTTTTTTTTTTAATGAAAATGTGATTGCGAGTGAGCGTGAGAAGTTAACAAAACAATTTCAAAGTAAAAAATTAATTTTTTTTCTGTTTCTACAAAACTATTTTTTTTTTTTTTTGTATATCACCACGGTAGTGAAATACGGATATGCTACTAACACATAGATATTTTTATACAATATTTTAATAACATAATTATCTGTAGAGAACTTACACATGAGTATAAATATGTGGCAATTGTATAATAATTTTTTATCTTATAATATTTGTTGTTTATATATATGTAAATAATGGGACATATATCAAAGTGATGTATGATGCTATATATATATATGAAATAAAAGTAGTATACATCATGATTCATACTTGACGAACTTAATCTACACCGTAGATAAAAAAGAAGGACTCGGATTAAAATTGGATGTGAGCAAAAAGAGAAAAAAGAGAGAGGATCGTAGGCGTTTAGACTTTCGACCTCCGTTCCTCCATTACCCGCCGCTTCACCTTCATTCATCAAAGGCAACCCAAATCTGCCATCACCTTCATCCGTCCATGGCTAACCCAAAACCGCACCGCCTAAATCCTTCCACGTCCAATTCATAAGCGATCACCACTGTCGTGCTCTAGGTGAAAGAATCTCCATCTCGGGCTAATCCAGCACAAATCTCTTAATTCAGTTCATTGCCAAAATACTATTATCCCTCTTATTATGTATGCAGTTTGCGACCCTAACTTGAGTTCCTCAAACAAAAAGCTTATGCTCTATGGCTTCAACTATTCCTTTCACAATCACCCAACCCTAACTTACGTTCCTCAAACAAAAATCTTATGTTCTTTGGTTTTAGCAGAGAGAGGATTGGAGGTGTGGAAACATTTATATAATTGAATGTAGAAACGTGGCAACATTTATTTAAAAAACGTGGAAACGTTTTAAATAAACTCGTGGACACGTTTATGCATAACGGTGTAATCGTTATACTAATTGTGTGGAAAATATATAATCGTATTGAAACGTTATATATAATCGTGGCGTAGAAAAGTATATATAATTGTGGTATGAAATATAATGGGGTAAGCGTATATATGTAACCATGACGTGGAAACGTTTATATATAAATCGTGAAATGTTTATATATAAATCGTGGAAACATTATATATAAATCGTGGAAAGGTTATATGTAATCGTGGCGAGGAAACATTCATATATAATTATGAAAATTGTTTATATGTAATCAGATCGTGGAAATGTTTATATGTAATCATGGCGTGGAAACGTTATATATAATCATGGAATCGTAAACGTGGAAACGTTTATATAAAAATGTTGAAACGTATATCTAACAAAGTGAAAATGTTTAAATAAAAAGGTGGAAACGTTTATCCGAACTCGTGGATACATGTATATATTATATATATATATATATATATATATATCGTGGAAACATTATATATAATTGTAGCATGGAAACATTCATATATAATAGTGAACATGTTTATATGTAATCATGTCGTGGAAACGTTTATAAGTAATTGCGGCATGGAAAAGTTATAGATAATCATGGAACCGTAGAAACGTGGAAACATCAATATAAAAACATGGAAACATATATATAAAAAATGTGGAAACGTTTAAATATAAATGTGGAAACGTTTATATGAACTCATGGACACCTTAAATATAAATCATGGAAACGTTTATATATAATTGTGGCGTGGAAATCTATCGAGTCAGTCATGACAATATAAAGTATAGACCGACTTCAAAATAGATTACCCTAACCCCACACACCCTAAAACCCACCCTAGGAAAGCTAAAAAACGTCGAAGGCATTTTTTGGGTTTGTGGTCGCGGGTTTACCCTAAACCCGCGACCACATACCCTAAAAACCTGTCGAGTTAGCTGCTACAATATAAAATACAGAACAAATTCCAAATAGTTTACCCTACCCCAAAAAACCCCAAAACTCACCTTAGGAAAGTTAAAAACGTCAAATTCACAACTTATTACTTAATGAATCATAATATCAATTTTAATGATTCATAATACAAAATTAATGAATCATATTATCAATATAGTGTATCATCGTATACATGTAAAAATAATTTTTGTAAAAAAGTTGTCTAAACAAATCCATGACTGGTCTTGTTTTGAAGAGCTGGAATTTAGGTGAACAATGATATAATTTTTTAAATTTTAGATTATATATTAAAAGTTATAACAATTTAAAGTTTTTATGATAAAGAAAAAAAAGAATAAAAATTTAGAAAAAAAGAAAAAGAAAAAAACCATTTCGTAACCAGGCGCATCAAAAAAAATGACACGCACCTTAAAAATGATAGAAATGCAACATTATAAATTATTCTTTTTACTATTTATTTACATTATTATATTATTTTTAGTGATATTATTATATTATTGTTTTACTATATTGTTTACATTATAAATTATTGAAATGCAACATTTATCCCTACACATTTATTTTTGATTGTGTGATTTATTATATGTGATATTTATCTACAATCGAATTTTATTTTAATAATTATAGTTAATTATTACCAAAAGTACATACTTCATCTTCAACCATATATAATTAAGTTTTAAGATTTAAAACTTATATTCTTTTTATAGTACATATTTATTATGAAGTTAAAGTCATCAAGTTGTTGAATTATACATATCCTTCACTTACAACTCTTATATTATTTTTAAACTAATGAATACAGAGTGAAAAATAGACAAAAAAATATCTCTGTAGAAAAAGTAGTACACAAGCAATCATGCTTTTATTTTAAAAAGTTATATAAAGAAAACTGCATCAATGTGTGTCATTCACTCGCGCTTACGGAGAGGAGGAAATAATGAGATAACAAATTGAGATTAAACTTAATGGATGGTGGGGATTTGTTCCGTCATGACGGGAAAACACCATCCGTCACGAAACTCCCTCCGGTCATCTCATGGTTTCAAATTTGAAACCTGTTTAATAAATAAATTATATATGGTTCTGATTGAGGTTATTCAAAATAGTGGGAGTTGATGACAAACTCTACTCTCGAGCTTCTATATATTAGACTCATTCCATTCAAACATATATATATGTTGTAATACCGTATTCTGTAACTAAGTCTTACTTAGAGTTTGTTACTTTACAGCGGGCATATCACTATAAATAAGTGAGTCTAGAAGTGTGAGTCAGTTAGTCGAGTCTAGCCCTAGACTGCTGCTTTCTTTCCTCCGTACGACTCCTAAACTTTCTATAATCTTTCTACTAAATGAGAATAATGAGATTCATCGAATGCATCTTCTTTGCTTAATCTCTCGATTCGTTGCACTTCGTCATGGTATCAGAGCAGAACATTTAGATTCTGGCTCAGTTGATTTTCTCCTAATTGCTGGTAGAGAGATTCATCGGCGTAGAAATCATGTCGGGACAACCTATCACTCTGGAGAACATTCTCCAAATGCTAACAGCAAGCACAGACTTGAAATCGCAGGAGAATGCCGATCCTCTCTTCATTCATCCTAGCGAGGTCGTTGCCGGAAAATTCAATGGAAAGAATTTTCACACCTGGAAGAGAACGGTGATCCTCTCGCTCAAAGCTAAGAATAAATTAGGCATTGTTGATGGTACTGTAAAGAAACCAGATCTGGAGAGTGCCGATCTAGCGCGATGGGAGAGGTGCGATTCGCTAGTGCGGTCTTGGATCCTAAATGCTCTAGATGATTCCATAGCGCAGAGCGTCATGGTCGCCGGTTCTGCTAAAGGATTGTGGGATGAACTGATGGAGCGTTTCAAAATTACTAATGGATCGCAGTTTTTTCAGATCAGAAGAGATATCTCTCTTCTCAAGCAGAACGGGGAAAGCATCACAGCTTATTATACTAAGCTGAAGATACTCTGGGACGAACAGTCTCTGATGTTCGATCTACCTGAGTGTAGTTGTGGGAGTGTTAAGATAATTTCGGAATTCTTTCAAAAACAGAAGCTGGTTGAATTAGTTATGGGACTGGACGATTCATATAGTCATATCAGAGGTAACATATTGATGATGACTAAGCTGCCTACTATTGACCAAGCTTATTCTATACTGATCCAGGAGAGAAACAAAGAGAAGTGACTGGACAGTATCCAGGAAACAAGGAGAATTTCAGTTTTTCTATGAATTCTGTCAAGCCTTCAATGGATCTGAAGTGGATGAATGATACCCAGAAGAAGGGACACAATATTCTGTGTAAGGAAAGAAGGGACACAATATCGAAACTTGTTATCAAAAATGGGGTTTCCCTAAAGGATACAAGTTTGGTAAGAACAAGAAAAGTTCTGTTAATGCTTGTGTGGATGAAAAAAGGGGTTGGAACAGATTCTGAGGCAACTGTTCAGCAATCTCCAGTTCAAGGTTTTACTGTCGAACAGCTGAATCAAATTGCAAACTACTTTGGACAAAGGAAGGAGGAGTCTGTCATGTGTAGTTTTACAGGTAAATTTAATCCCCTTCAGTCAACCTTATGTTTGAATTCTGCTACTTTCTGTTAGTAAGAAAGGTTGCTGGATACTAGACTCGGGAGCTACAGATCATATTTGTTGTGATGAATCTCTTTATAATAAAATCTAGCATCTAAGAAGAAGTAGGATGATTAAAATGCTTGATGGACATTATAAAGAGGTAAAGGTTTGGGGAAGTCTTCGACTGAACAAGTTTTGTCTTCTTGACAAGGTTCTTTTGGTTCCTGGATTTTATTTTAATCTGCTATCTGTGAGCAGATTAGCAGAGCAGTTGTCTGGCTTAATAAGTTTTGGAAAGGAAACTTGTTACTTTCAGGACCTTTCCGGAGTAGTAAATTCGAGGCTATCAGTAGATTACATGGAGGTCTGTACATTCTCGATGAAGCTGCTCTCAGTGCTTTACTGGAGAGCTACTGCTACAACAACAGTTCAGATGGAAAAAGTTTGACAAATACCTCTACCGATTTACAGTTTTTGTCTACTGTTAATCTTACTTTTCTAGAGAAGTGGCATCATTGTTTAGGCCATATGACCGTACAAAGAATGAAGGAATTAGGTTGTTTTGCTCCAGAGAAGTTTGCTGAAGATTTTATCTGTGATGCTTGTAATAGAGCTAAAGCTCATAGATTGTCTTTTCCATCTAGTGCAATAAAAACTTCTCGAAATTTTGAAATGATTCATGTGGATACATGGGGACCTTTTCAGAAGTTCACTCATGATGGATTTAGGTTCTTTATTACCATTGTTGATGATTTTAGCAGTGGAGTATGGGTGAAACTTCTCAGACAGAAAGGAGAAGCATTCCAAGTTATTAAACAGTTTATTGCTTGGGCTGAAAAATAGTTTGCTGTAACTGTCAAAACAGTGCGCTCCGATAATGCATTTGAGCTAGGGCTGAGTAATGAAGGAAAACTGTTTTATCTTGAAAAGGGTATTGTGCATCAGACAACATGTCCTCATACTCCGCAGCAGAATGGGACTGTTGAACGGAAGCACAGATTCATCCTAGAAATTGCTCGTGCTCTACTTTTCAAGAGTAAAGTCCCTCTATCTCATTGGGGTGATTGTGTTCTTCATGCTGTGTATTTATTAAATCGGATGCCTTCTCGTGCCATTTAGATGAAGATTCCATATGAGCTATTATATGGCAAGCCACCAGATTACTTGTCTCTCAAACCCTTCGGTTGTTTGTGTTATTCCACCACCGTTGGGAAATTGCCTCACAAGTTCACTCATAAATCTGCTGCTTGCATTTATTTGGGGAATGTGCCTTATCAAAAGGGTTACAAAGTTCTTAATCTGGACACTAAGAAGGTGATTATTGCCAGGGATTTGTCTTTTATCCTGACATACTTCCTTACCACCATATCCCTCCTCACCTTTTACATGACCTTGCACCCTTTATCCACTCGATTGCTGACTCTGTTCAACAGCCTGCTTCTCCATATTATTTCTCTGATGAGGATGGTTCTTTCCAGGATACTCTCCCTTCTCCTGACACTATCCCTTCTCAAACCCTATCACCTCCACAAAATCCTTTACCTCCACAAAGTCACTCACCCTCACAAAATCCTTTACCACCTCAAAATCCTTTGCCTAAACAGAACCTTATGCCTACTGCGCCTCCAGCTCCTGTTGATCCATCCTTGCGTAGATCCACCAGAACTCGATCTCTACCCTCTCATTTGCAAGACTACTATCTCAACACAGCTTTCCCTTTTACAACCCTGACTGATATAACACCTTCTTGATGTATGTCTGTTCATTTTCATTCAATTCCCTCTGAACCACAGTCATACGAAGCAGCTGTTCATTACCCCTGTTGGGTTGACGCTATGCAGCAAGAAATCTCAGCGCTCGAGTCCAACGGAACTTGGGATCTTGTTCCTTGCCTGCACACAAGAAACGCGTGGGTAGTAAGTGGGTTTTCAAAGTTAAGTTGAATGCGGATGGAACTGTTGAGCGCTACAAGGCCCGCCTGGTGGCTCAGGGTTATACTCAGAAAGCTGGTTTTCACTACCAAGAAACGTTCTCTCTGGTGGTTAAAATTGAAATACCCAAGAATTTTGGCATAGGATTAATTAACATATAGTCGGGAATGGTATTAATAGGATTAATAGAGGCCCAGAGAAGCTATATATTCATCTCAAACGACTTTACTATGTCCTCCTAGCCTTGCGAGTTTAAATCAGATTTTACAACCTTTATAAATGAGTATTGTGATTAGCTTTATTATTATTGTATTGTATTTACTATGTCCAAGAATACAAATTGAATTTTTCCTCTTCCTGAAATATTTTCCCTTTTCCTAACTATTTATTCAACTACTATGTATTTATTTATTTATCTATTTAATTTAGATAATCTTTCTCATCCTTTACTAACGATCAGCTAGCCCTTCTTCTATTTTTTTACTTTACTAAATAATATCTATTTATTTCTCTAATTCTTGAATCTAGATCCTTCTACAGTTTACAACGTTATCTTTCACTCTCAAATTTAAATCTTGTTTGTTAAAATCATTGCAAGTTATTTTATAATATTGAAATACCCCAAACATAAATATAGTGATTTAGATTATTCTAATCCTTATTTAAGAGCCTAATAATGCTTAAGTAATACTGGTAAGGAAAAATAAATCCAAAAGAAATAAAGAAACGCTTAAAAAGCGAAAACACTAAATAAACGTTAAATAACCATAGGGGGGTATGAGACCTCGGTTAGCGTATTATATGGATCCTAAAGGGTTAATAAGACCTAATAATATATGGGAACAACTCCCGAAGAAAACGGATCCAAATAATGAATTAAAACGCTAATAGAGCTTTAGAGCACGTTCTTCGAGAAAACCCGAAAACGTGACTTTAAGTGGTCAAACGGACCCGTAAAAATTATAAATCATTAAATAACCATTATTAAGCATTTATGGAAGCTTAATAACCAATAAAAATATATTAAACAAACAAGGAAATTCCGGAAAACGGGCCGGTTAGTGAATAGTACCTAAACGGGGTAGTAGAATAACGAGCGTTTTCTGTGGAAAGATGAAAAATGCTCCAACCAGTAGTAATATAGGGGGACCGGTTAATGGGTAAATTAACCCCTCTCACACACATGTAACTAGCTAATTAAATAAGAGAGCAAAAGCAAAAAGAATAAGTAAAAAAACTACTTTATTCCCTTTCCTCTCACCTCACTCTACATTTCAAACCTCTCCTTCCTTCCTCCCCTCCACAATTCTCCCTCTTCTCTCTTCTGGTTTGGGCGATTTGAACTCCCACAACTCAACTTATCTCTTCTCCATGCTCACTCCATGGCTCCAAATGCTAATACATTATTCATTCTCTCTCTCTCTCTACAATATCTTCAAAATCCAAAAATCTTCTGTATTCTCTCCACGTTTTCTCCCATCCAAAAAAATACCAATCTTCGCAATCCTCAGTTTCTCTTCAAGGTAATTATTAAAAAAATAACAATTCATATTGGTATGTTTATAATCATTTTTTTCATTTTCTCCATAAATATATATTTATTTGTTTCTCGTCTCTTAGTAACTATCAACTTGCATTGTAATGGGAATTCACCTTCTTGAACCAAGGGGTAAAACCCCTTCTAAAACACTCCAAAGGTAAACCCTAGAAATCTTGCTTTAAACATTTCATTGAACTAGCATTAATTTAAGGGTTGGTATATTAATTGTAATTGTTTTATGTTCATTGGGTGATGGGAATGGAGTTTGGCAACTCCATTCCCCACATAACCGATTTTGAGGCAAGAAAGGAAGAAGGAGGAAAAATGAGAAGAAAGAAGGAAGTATAAGCTCAAGGTAAGAGCTCCTTCCTAATGTTAAATTCTATTGCATTAGAGTAATGGGAATGGGTAAAATATTTAAAGAACCCAAAACCTTGTACTAGTATTAAGGATTGTGAAGTTTGAGTACTTAAGAGCAAGTATTTGAATTGTAGGCTTTGGAGCCAAATGTGATGTGTATTTGGAATTGTGGATGTGGATGGAGAAAGTATTGAGGAATTTATATTTGTAGTGTGCTGGTAGAACCCTTGTCGTTTGGCTAGAATAGGGATGAATTGATGAGAAAGGAGATGTGTGGATAAGTAAGAAAAGTAGATGGACTATGACAAAATTTTGGTAGGAATATGTACATGTGTGGATGACTTGGTGAATGGGGAAACCATGGTGTGTATTGGAGTTAGTAGAGATGTTTAGTAACTATGGAGTAGTAGTAGTGGTAAGAGAATGAAAGGATATAAAAACTGTAGCAAGAGTATTGGATTGCCTTGGAGAAACTAGGAAGAACTAGAGTATAAGACTTGGTAAAATGAAGGTTGGACTTGGGTATAAATGGGTGCAATTGCTTGGAAATGAATTGGCGTGGTAAGATGAGGCATTTGGGATGCTAATAATGGTATTGGTGGTAGGAGTATTGAGTGTTAGAAGTTGGAACAAAAATCTGTAGCATTGAAGGATGAAAAACTGTTATAAGTGTGGAAGGGAAGTGATGAAATTGTGTAAGTTGATTGATGGATTTAGTAAGGAATTTGGTGGAAGAACTAAGGCAATTTGGAGGGCCTATGTAGTGTTTAAACATGTGGGATTACATGTAGGAAGATTGGAGAAACAATGGGCAAAGTATAGAACTGAAAACAGAATTCAAAACTGAAATACTGGGCCGGACCGACCTTGGGACCGGACTTGCAAGGTCGGTTGAGCCCAGGTTTACAAAGGACGGAAACCTTCTGGAATGGACTGACCTTGTGACCGAACATGCAAGGTCGGTCGGCCAGAAAAATTTCTGTAATGTAACCTACTGGAATGGACCGACCTTGCGACCGGACTTGCAAGGTCGGTCGACTCGAAATTTTCCCGTCAAGAAACTTACTGGAATGGACCGACCTTGGGACCGGACATGCAAGGTCGGTCGAGTCCAGAATGACGAAACCAAAACTCACTGGAATGGACCGACCTTGGGACCGGACTTGCAAGGTCGGTTGGCCCAGGAATTTTCCAGCGTATTTCCCTACTGACTTCGACCGACCTTGGGACCGACCCTGGGTAAGGTCGGTCAAGTCATACAAAAAAAGAAAAAAAAATTAATTAAATAATATATATATATGTATACCCACATATACATATGTACGTATATGTAAGTAAACCAGTGTTAAGTAAGGAAACAAACTTAAATAAAGTAAACGATGTGTAAGTATAAGAACTCCAAAGACTTAGTGAGTATGAGTTAGGAAACGTAAGGGTAATCGAGTTAAGTTAATGATAGTTAGATTAATCACTCGATTGTATGTATATCATAGGATTCGAATTGTGAACACCGGAGGAATGTCGGATACAAGTACAACGGTGAACGGTATGATTTCTTCATGCCCTGTATCCTAATCTGGTTACCCTGATTTGTGTGCTTACTTGATCACCTAATAAGATAAACGCATGAATCGGACTATATTGCACTTACTTGTGCTTGCTTACGTTGTTCTCGATATTTGTCTTGAACAATAGTTTGTATAATTCATGAAATATATGAATGATGATGAAGTGTATTTGAATCTAGTATCGTACTTATGTATTGTATTGTATTTC
Organism: Limonium bicolor; assembly: GCA_023374045.1. Taxonomy (NCBI): domain Eukaryota; kingdom Viridiplantae; phylum Streptophyta; class Magnoliopsida; order Caryophyllales; family Plumbaginaceae; genus Limonium; species Limonium bicolor. The sequence goes on along the minus strand of CM041782.1, from coordinate 55,863,623 downwards.
GTATGAATGTGTATTGAGCAATGTATGTGTGTATGTGGCTTGAGTGAATGACTTCTACTAATTCCTAACCACCTAACTCCTAACAAAAATACTAAGTAAATTGGAACAAGTAGAAGTCCGATATAGCTTCGGCCACGCATGAGGATGAGGAGACACAAGAGGTTGGATCCGATTCCTGGTTCTTAAACTGGTCCACGGCCCAAATCCCTTAAATGGGTAGCATCCTGGATTGGTGAACCAAGTAAATCCCGGTGGTGGGACAGAGTAGTCCCCGGGCCGGAGGTCCCGACGACTTGACTTGAGTAAGTAAGTAAGTAAAGTATGAGTATGCATGCGTAAGTATTGTGTAACGAGTAAAAGAGTAATCTCCACCCGATTAACCCGGGTGGAAAAATGAAGCTAACAAGCATTGGGCATTGTATATGTATTGCGTATGGATTGAGTATGTAATGAGTATGTATTGTGCATGTATTGTGGATGTGTATTTCGGAAGAAGGTAAGTATGTATCTGCTAGCTTGTATGGTTTGCCATGTATGTATTGAAGAGTGTGTATGTACTCTTTGCATAAAAGTATTTTAGTATTATGTGTGGAAGCATGTATGCATGTATGAATAAAAATGAACTGCATGTATTCGACCAAGTGGTCGGCGTACCCTCACTAGTACGCGGGGTATGCGGTTATCATATGCAGCGAAAGCTGACCCCCTAGGGGGAATGTTTTTAGTGTGCACGTACCCGAAGCGGATACAGTCAAGGTAAGAGACCGGTGGCACGCCTTTGTATTTAGAAAGTAGGTAGTTTATGAGGAATGGGTAGGTAGTAGATAAACTCTTAGTGAGTAGGTATGAAATTGGGAGAAGTATTGTATTTGATTTGGAACCTTGTAAACTTGATATGTGGATTATATTGTATTGAACTTGGGGTATGGTATTGAATGAAGATTGTAGTATTTATTTGGTAAATGGAGTATGTATGGTAGATATGTAGTACTCGGATTCCGGTCCATCAGACTGATGCTGTATGTAGAAGTAGTAGCCTTGTTAGTCACGTGGGTGACTAACGGCATTGAATCACCCACTGTATGTAAGTATGTATCCGCTGCGTGAATCTGGAAGCACAAAGAGATTGGATGGTAATGACAGTATTAACGGTAGGGGTGTTACAAAAAGTGGTATCAGAGCGAAGTATCGCTCTGATGACTCTAAATACCGAGTTAGGAATTAGAAGCTTAGGGCTATGGGCTGAGTGTTAGCATCAGAGATATGCTAGTTAGGAACCACCGGTGAGTACCGGATACCTACAATACCAGTCCCGCCCACCGCAAACCCCATTGAATAACTTGGGAAAGGACGCCAGAGAGAAGGAAAGTCCCCTCATACTCGGAGCAACCCGATCTGGCAGTTGTGAAACAATCACAGTCACAAGAACAGACATATAGAAATTCCAAGGATTGGAAGACCGGAGATGGATCCCGGTTGAACAATAATACCCGCACTTAATAGCGGTAGGATGAGCACTCCAACCACGAGGAGGTTGCAACTTACAACAGCATGGGGCGACGTGCTTAGCAGTCGCGAAACCTAGCTAAACAACTAGCAGCAGGAAGGAAGCACTAACCGTGCAACAGAATGAGAAAAGGAGTAGTAATGGAACCCGAGACACAAGTCTGCGGGGCAGCAGTAGCTAAATAATACCACCAACGGTTATAAACTGACTAAGGACATAGTCAGAAGTGATTAACTCCGAAAGTACAATGCCAAGGGTTACAATACCTGGCCGACATAGCTTATACAGCTACAAGGACATCCATGGGATATAATCCGGTAGGACTACGAGAGTAGTGCCTAAGCAAGCTAAGGCTCAATAACCACAATAAATGTGTGGGAACGAGCAACAAAGAATAACACTAAACCAAATCAAAGGGAGTCTCCAAGGACTGAGAAGTACCCAGATCTACGACGGCCATGTCCAGATCACTGATGAAAACGTATAATTTGGTTCTACACGTTAACATCGAGAGACTATAAACCAAACACCAAGAAATATAGTGGTTCGGCCAATGATCCGGCCTACATCCACTTCTAAATAATATCTTTTTCCTTCTTTTGGTATTACAAGTTTGGAGAGCTTCCTAGTGTTTTTCTCTCTCTTCTCATATTGTTGTCCCCACAAGTGAGCCCCCCCTCTCTCTATTTATAGACTTTCTAGGGTGAAGTCTATCTCTTAACCCTTGTACATGTGGTAGTGTGAGGTACGGGGTATGAAGCCCGGATGCAGAATACGAGACACGGGATGTGGCGCCTGGTTGTAGAGTGCTGAGTGCGGGATCCGGGACCCAGTCATAGAGTGCGGGATCCGGGATCCGGTCATAGAGTGCGGGATCCGGGATCCGGTCAAAGAGTACTGGATACGGGATGTGAACTCAGCCATGAGGCCTAGGACCCGGATTGGTGCTTGGTGCCTAGATTGGAGCCCGAACAAGGTCCTGAAGGAGGCCCGGGGCCTGAACCGGGACCTAAGGTCTGGACCGTCTTGTCCCTTCTGTCTCGTCATATTTTTCCCTCTTCATCAGTCCCACAAGTTCTACTTTTGGGCACTTTAAAAAAATGGAACTTACAAAAAGAAGATAAAAAATTTACATGCTTTCTACCTTTTCTTTCTCCTATCTCCTAGTCCCACAAGTTCTTTTTCTTTAACCTTTACAAAGAAAAATGAACTTACAAAGGCCTGGTACAATTAATACAATCAAAGTCCCACAAGCGTTTTTACTGCTAATAAATTGAAATCCGGGACATAAAAATTGCTTATACTAGCCAAAAGATGAGAATTCCCTTAAAGGGGAGAACAGAGATAATATATTTTCCCAACTTTGCTTATGCTAGCCAAAGGATGGTACTTGTGATTCAAGTATGGTATGGCGTCCCACACCTAACAATTTCACCCATTACAAGCGACCAGAGCTCCTGATGGGTCTAGAGTGTGGGTTTTGGTTGGCTCGATGGCCGGGTTTCTTTTCAACCCAAGATGTTACTTTTCAAGGCATGATAGCCTGTAGGAGTTACTTTCAAGGCATGATAGCCTGTAGGTGTTACTTTCAAGGCATGATAGCCTGTAGGTGTTAACTTTCAAGGCAATGTAGCCTTGTAGGTGTTACTTTCAAGGCATGATAGCTTGTAGGTGTTACTTTCAAGGCATGATAGCCTTAGGTGTTACTTTCAAGCATGATAGCCTGTAGGTGTTACTTTCAATAAGGCATGATAGCCTGTAGGAGTCTCATGTGCTTTTTTTTGTTTTCTTGGCTCGATGGCCTTTGTCCTTGCTTTCTTTGAATCCTTCAGGGGTGATCAATCCCTGGTAAATAGGTACCTACCTACAATTCCTTCGAATATGTATTAGTACTTTTGAAATCATGATCTAGTAGCCATATACCTGAGTGGCAATAATGAAATAATGAGGATAGCAAACAAACTTGTAACTGAGCTTTAATTAAAGCTAAATTAAATACATCATGATACGAATACATCCAACATAGGTGCATAGGTGCCCGTCTATAGCTATAATTTTCATGATAGAAGGATGATGACTAGTGTTCTTTTAGAACAGCAAATGCTTCGAGCTATTGTTCGCTCTGGCCAGAAGATAGTGTAGAGGCATAAGCAAATCATTCATGGATCAATCTATGTCATGAGTAATGCAATAGTGTAAAAATAGTGTAAACTTTAGTCCAAGAATTTGGCCACAACTGAAAGTTTAATTTTTTGCCGGTTTCAAAAAAATGTAAGCATCTGTGCAATAGTATAGAATTGATAGAGCAACTTTAATTTTGCACCATACATTTCGTAACAGAGTTCAACAAGGCATAAAAGAGCCAATCAACAGCATAAATGAACACGCTTACAGACTTGTAAACAGAAGCGAAACGAAATGTAGAATTCAAGTGTTGGGCAACAAAATAATTGCCTATCATCCTACTCGTAAGGACTCTTCAGCGATTTTTGGGTTTATCGCTCTTAATTTTATGCAAGAGAAAGAAAGAGCATAAACTTGATTCAGATTGAGTTAATCTACCAATGTCATGGTGCACAGAACAACATAAGAATTGACCATAAACTCTTGTCAAGTAAGACTCATTTTAAAGGACTTAAACTGCTGAAAATGCAACCCATTGAAGTAGCACACAAGCCCAGCTAAAACAAGATCAGACTAGGACGACTCATAGGGCTTGAATCAGTGGTGAAAGTGGAAGCAAATAAACCTTATTAGGGACAAATGCATTGCTGAAAAGTATCCATTCATAGCAGCATAAAGTAGGAGCAAGGTAAGCATAATATTGTTACTACGAACTGCTGAGAATAATCATTATGAAGCAGCAAAACTCAGATGCAGCATGGGTTTGTTATTCATGATATCCCAGGTTGATCATTAGCACACGATCAGGGCAAATGGGCTAGTAACAGGCCAGCTAGAACAGGAACAAACATGCTTATACATTGCCATAAACCATAACCTAATTCGGGTTGGTTTCTCAGATCCTAAGCATTCATGATATGCCCTTTTTCTGACAGTTAAGCAGTAGTAGAGAGTAGAGAGAGAAACCTATGGGTGGGGGCTATGCAATAGCTCAAAAATTCAGACAAAACTTAGGCAGCAAATAAAGCAGTTAAGGAGTGAGTTGTATTCATAAGACCAAACTGCAGGGAATCAGCATTATCCAATATAGATAGTAACAGGAAGGGGCTTGCATTGTATCGATTTTTTCTGTCCATAAGTGACCTATACAAGGTTCAACTAAACCCAAAAAAAGCAGGTGCAACAATGCAACATACTGTGGCTTAATAACTGAGATTAAATGGAGGCAAAGATAAGAATGTCCATAGATGGTAAATTGCTGAAAAGAGGTCTACGACAGCAGTTAAAACCAGGCAGGAGACGTTCATTCTAATAGCATAAAAGAAGTGGATAACTATTTGTACTGTACAAACTTATATTAGTTCATAACAGGGGTACACATGGTTTACTTAAGCGAAAACAGGATCAGAAAATAAAGAGGTCATTTTGTGGCTTCAAATAGAGACAAAAGTGAAACAAAAAATAGAGCATAAACATGTTCCAAATTTGTCTAGAAGAACTGTTGTAGTAAGTGAGCCAAAATGGTCCCCATGTGGCATATAAACCAATACAACAATCAGAAGCAACCCAGGATCTAAACGAAGCTGAAAAACTTAGCGACACTTTGTTTGAATCGGCAATGTGGCAGCAGTGAACAGAGGTATACGAGCAAGATTTATTCACAAGTAATTTCTCAATGAATTTTAGATTTTTGATCCTAATAATTGTATCGTCTTTAGCTTATGAAAAGTTCCTTTCTGATAGGAAGTGCGGAAGTAAATGAGCAGGAATCTAAGTTCAGATCAAGCAAAACTATCAGCATAATTATCTGCCATTAGATAGAAAGGAAGGCAGCTAGCAAATTTGTAACTTATCATTTTCAATTTTAGAACAATTTTAGATTGTACCTTACTTCTTGAGAAGGTATAGGTTGAAGAGACACAAGATCCAAGCAGAAGATAGACTCATATCGTCATACCTCTAGGATTTCTGATTGCAAAACAGCCTATGGCTTGAAGTTGCGATTTCCCCTTACTTACTTCTTTGCTTTTGTTCTCTGTCGAGCTTTGAATTTCTGTAACAATTTCTTGTCTGAAGTATACAGGCCTTTGCTGAAATACCCCAAACCTTGATATGTTGTTAAACATTTAAACTATGGTATGTAAAGGCTAAAAAGTGCCTTAGAAACATCAGTGAACAATTTAAACCACAGTAAATGCAATAAAGCACTAAGATACAGTTTGAGCAAAAACATGCTCTAAGCTATGAGTGAACTTGGTTAGGACCCAAAGAGCCTACCAAGACTTAATAACATTAATGATGTTATAAGGCTAATTAAGTCCTTAGGAAACCTTGGTAGACAATGAAACCAAACAAAACACAAATAAATACCTTAAAGTCAATAAGAGCAAAAATATGCTCTAAGCTTGGGATAAATTTGTATAAGACCTAATGGTCATACCTACACCTTATAAATATGTTAATGAACATATTAAATCAATTACCAAAGAAAACCAAGCTTGAAAACAAGTTAAAACACAAAATGTGCTTTAAGGAGTCTTAAAGCACGTTTTTGAAAAATTGCCTTGTAAATGAGTTTTGAATGGCTAAATGTCCATCATTACTCTTTAATTAACATGTGTACTATATAGTATCACATTTGGGTGGCTATATCAATGGGAAATCAAAAATTTCACTTCTATGTGCCTTGTTTTAGTGAATAGTAACTTTTATAAGCTAGTTTGTAACATATGTTATTATAAGTAAGTTGATTGGTCAACAAAGACCAAAACACCCTTCTAACTAAATGGTGGCCGGTTTTTATCAAGGTGAGTCACCAACATGTAAAAGAAATCAATTTAGGAAAGGAAGGAAAAGTAAGTAAAGGAAGAAAGTTACATTATAACATAAATATCTTCCAAAAAGCAAAACCTATCTTCATTTCTCCTTCCTCCTTTACTTCACACGTCTTCAAGCTCCCTTCCTCCCTTTCATTTACGATTAGCTAAGTTCCACACAAGAACTCCATCTTTGAATGCTTGTAACTCCTAGCTCCATGGTCCAAATTCAATTCCAAGACCACCATTCTTCTAGTTGGAGCAAGCTCTACACTTCTACCTTTTCAAATCTTCAAGAACTCAATTTCGGTGCCAAGGAGATTCACCATTGATGGAGCTTGAGCTCACCTTTTCACATATTATTGTTCTCCTTTGCTTCTAGGTAAGGAATCTCAAAGAAAAATCAAGTTTCCTCTCCTTTTAGTACATGGCCGAAAATTCACCTCACCATGGTGTCTTTACCTTGCTTGTTTTAGCTTCATTTGAATCTTCCAAGGGCTTGGTGGAGTCCTCTCTTGATATATATTCAAGCTCTCTTTCCATTCCAAGGTAAAACAATCATTTTAATACCTTAAGATAATATATGTAAACCTAGGGTTTACAATGAGATGAAGCATAAAGCTTATATACTCATTTCAATGTTGGTATATTGTTTAGTAGTTGACAAGGAAAGAAATGCCTTACCGGTTTAAGAGGAAACAAGAAAGAAGTTTGAGTGGAAAAGAGGTAAATATGCTATCTCAATGTGGTCTAATGCCTTAGGAGAAATGAGCTTATAATGCTTGCTGAAACTACCTAAAGAGCAAATGGTGAATGACTTAGTAAGGTGTTCTCAAGGAGACTAGTAAAGGAACATATGTCATAGTGTGTGTAATTGCAGGTCAAAGGCTTATATATTGTGGAAATTCAGTGTTTAAGGTTTATGCAATTTAAGGGCCTAAGAGCCATGTTATTTAAGGGCCTAAGTAACAAGCAATTTAAGTTAAGCACTATATTGTGATGTAGTGCTAAATGTGTGAAGTTTGTGTATAAAAATGTGTTGATGGATTTAGGTGTTCTTGAGTGTTTAATGGTGAAAAACTATAAGCTTTGGAGTGATGATGTGCTAAGAGAACCTATGGCAAAATTTGTAAAATGTATAAGGAGTTTTAAGTGCTTAAATGAACTTGGGTGAACTAGGAATTGTTAGGAATGGATACATGCTTCATTAAGGAAGAAGAAAACATGCATTAAGGTGTTCTAAGGTGCTATAAGGATTTAGGCATTGTCTTGGAAGTTCTAGAAAATCCAATGAGCGTTTTTAGGATGTATTTAAGTCTTGGAGAAGTTTGTTTAAGGTTTAGGTAATGTTGATGAATAAGGAGAAAATGATGTTTAGGTAAGGTTTTGAGAAAGGAATTCAAGAAGTTGTGAAAAGAGGATTTGGTTAGTAAGAGGAGATGCTTGGGAGATGATGTTATGAAAGTGAGGAAGCATTTTGGTGTAGTGGTCATTTAAGGTGAAACACTACTTGTAAAACCAAAGGAAATGTTACAAGTGTTAAGAGATTTGATAAGAAGATTGAGTAACAAGTTGGACAATGTTTTAAGGTGAATCAAAGTGATATTTTAGTATTAGAATATGCCTAAGTTCATGTGTGAAGTTTGGGTAATCAATGGATGAAGAGAACAAGTTGAACAAGGGTAGAAAAATGCAAATATAGCATTCTGTAGCTTGGGTCCGGGACTTGGTTAATGGTTGAAGTCCCGGACCATATACCAAAAACAGGCCGAGGGTTGTTCCATGTAGTGGTCCGGGACTTGGGGTCAGTACAAGGTCCCGGACCACCCTATTAAATATGGCCGAGAGTACTCTAATGTGTTGGTCCGGGACTTAAGGTAAGAACCAAGTCCCGGACCACTCTGAAAATGAGATTTAAGGTATGGAAATGGTAAGTAATGATGGGGAATGATAGGTAATGATGTTATAAAGTTGTTAAGGACATGTTAGGTGAGTTTTAATGACAATTAAGTGGGTGAAAAACTGTATTAAAATGTAAAAGTAAAGCAAGTTAAAAATGTCAAGTTTTGTAACTAAGTTAACGGGGAAGAGTTATAAGCATTAGACTTTAAACAATCATGTTACCCCGATGTTAATAAAATACATGTAATGTTATCAGTTGTTCGAGAATTGCTCGAGGAACATAAGTGGACATGATAAAGTGGACTCCGGTGACAGGTATGGTTTTCTTGCAACCTGTGTCCTACCGGATTACACCGGCTTGTATGCCAATGTGTTTTTCTGTATGTTTGCCACGTTATGAGATAAAACATGGAACGAGTTTACAGTCGTTATTGTTATTGTATGTTTACGTGCCGATACCGGTAACCTCGAATGCGCTTGAAGGGCTAGTTAACCACTATTAGGTAAACGTAGGAGAACGGTATCCGGTGATAACGTTTCCGACCTAAGGAACGTTCTAACCACGGCTATGCGTGAGTTAGTTATGTAATGTTTGTGTGTGATGTTGGTGTATGAATGTATGACTCTCCCTTCCCTTGTGTGTGTGTCTAACAAGACTTAACCCAATGTTGTGATTGTTTAACTAAGTTCAATGATGAACTTCTGACAAGTGCTAACGGGGGGAGTGAGGAGTCCGGTCTGTTCCGGCCACGCGTGTGAGTATGGGGGTCGTTGTCATAGCAGGTTCGATCCTCTCCGTATGTTATGGTTGTTTTCCAATTTGGTTCCCAACCTTCCCTTTAGCTTAACCAAGGCTATTACTGACTCACGTCGGGCCACAGGGGCATACTATGTTATGTTGTTTGGTGTGCTTGGATCACTATATCCGAGACACCTTGTGTTAAGTTATCCGTTCATTTAACGAGACGGTAACGAGTTATGTAACAAGCTTATCATGAGACTGGCAACATTCTCTAGGCTCACCAGTGTATTAACAATGTTTGGGTCGGTTCCTAAGAGAACCATTCCCGTTATGTTATGTATTTTTGTTGTGATGCAATATCTATTGTGATGTTATGATGTACACGTTGAAACGTGCAAAGTGTTGTTAAGTTTTGTATGTGAGGAATGATATATATTGTGAGATATGAAGTGTGTGGATCATGGATATGAATCCCAGTTTGAGAAAGGAGGCGTTTAAGGATAACCCGATTTAAGGGTAAGTGTCGTCTATTAAGGAAGTAGCTCCATTAGAGGAGGAACACTCTAGGGATAATGAATACCATGAGTGACTTATAAGTAAGGATATATTATCCGTTAGTTGAGCCCATTGAGGCGAAATGTTATGTGTTGTGTGTTTACAGTTGCATGCACGATTTAAATATAATCAATCGCATGCTAAGACGACAATTAGTTGTGCGTGGCCCGGTAGCATGTGGGCTGCGGGATTACCATACCAGCAAAGGTGCTGAGCCCCTTGGGGGCCACCCTTTCTCTTCTTTTCCTATTTCAGGTACAAGGAGCTGGAAGCCGTTCGAGAGTAGGACGGGGTAGTCGTTGTACATGGGTAATCGTTTATGTTGTATATATACAGTAGGTGTAGTAAGACCGAAATTGTTATCGGCATTAGTTATAAATACTCGGTATAGTTGAAAGGTGTACGTTGTTGTTGTGTTAATGGAAAGGGATAGTAATGTGTAGTCGCTCGGGATTTTAGCCCATCAGACCGGTACAACGTACGTGTATTAGCCTTGTTAGCCACGTGGGTGGTTAACGGCGTGTAACACCAACGAGTTGAGTTATTGATGAGGTGTGTATTCCGCTGCAGATTGTTGTTATGTATTTGTTGTTGGATGGGGTGTTACAAAAAGTGGTATCAGAGCGAAGTATCACTCTGATGACTGAATTACCGAGCTTAGGAAAGTACCGAGTTAGGATTTAAGTACTTTGGGTTAAGGGTTGAGTGATAGCGTGAGAGATACGCTAGATAGGAATTTCCAGTGTGTACTGGAAACCTACAATATCCATCCCACCCTCCACAATCCCTGTTTTATAACTTGGGCAACAACGCCAGAGAGATGGAAGTCCACTCTTACTCGGGAATACCCGATCTGGCTGTTATTAAATACCTTTTAAGGTACGGAGAACCTGTCATACGGTAGATCCTGAAAACAGGGAATCCCGGAGACGGTTCCCATCTAAACAGTGTTAACCGCATTACATAGCGACGAGTGAAGAATCAGTGTATAGAAGAATAGAATTTCCGGCAACCTGGGTCGACATGCCGAGCAGTCGAGAATAACCAGCTTGCAACGCACCAACCGTGCAACAGGCAAGAAGTGGATTCATGAAACCCGAGACGAGTGTCTATGGAACCACAATTGATAAATAATACACCAACGGTATACCAACCGACAAGGGAGACTACAACGTAGTGCCCAATACGTGGAACGGGCTACAAAGAGAATACAATACTAAGAAAAAGGGGTCTCCCAGAATGGGAAACACCCTAGTTGATGATTATCATGTGTAGACAGTGAGAAGTCACCCAGAGGAGTTATTATTAAGGCAGTAAGATCAGTGAGGGCCAACAAGGCCACTGATGACAGTATGGGTAAAAACAATACCACAACCGGTATGTGTAAACCGATAGCCAGTTAGCATGGCGCACTTGCCATAGCAAGTGTGCTGCTATAACAGGGCTGTTCGGGAAATTTATAACCACTACAAAGTACTTGGTAAAGTACCATAAAGTTAAATGTGATCGTCATAACAGTGGAAGGGCCTGTTAGCCTAACCCCTGTAATTGTAAGTACACCAGTCAGCAAGAAGCTAGACTTGGCTAAGGTAAGAAGATGTGTTGTGAAATCATGAAAAATTTTCTTTCAAACCCAGATTTATTAAACCCTTTTCTTTTCAAAACCAAATTTCTTTCAAACCAACACTTCTTTCTAACCTTCTTTTAAACCAAACCAGTAAAAAAAAACCAAGGGCAGTTGATAAGAATTCAACAATGGATAAACTTTCCCTCGATTAAGTTCGGGAAGCACGGAATGAATATTGTCACGGGACAATATAAGGGAGTTGACAACAGAATACTTCACCTAGGCGTGTGACGGACACTACGAGTGTACCAACTGAATTGTGGGACGACCGTACTCCGATAGGAGCTTGTGGGCCTGACAGACCTACTTATGGGTTAGTTGGGTAAGTAGCAATGTATCAGTATGGTACCCCACATATGTATACAGAGTAGAGTCCGAAACATGGGAAGTAGTCGACTCCGTTCTACGGTCAACAGTATAAGTCAAACAACAGCTAAAGATTACCATAAATGGTTGAAAGTTAAGGAACTCAGTCAAGTTAACGAGATTAAAAGGAAATGTTTAAGAGTCAGGAGGTGCGAAGTGCACTAACTGTAATGTAAAGACATCGTATACGTCTTAAGGATCCTCAGGGATAAACATGTTAGCTGGAACGGTGACCCAGCCTGTACATGGCAAGCAGATGCCTAATGTGGATACATTAATGTGCAATGAACGGATGAAACTCCCAGAATGAGTACCTACACTATCAGAAAATGTTGATCTTCACAGAAGAAGATAATAACTAGTTAAGAGCGCAAACGGCGTGGCTAACGGAATGTACCAATAAGTGTGAACTTGATGTAAGGGCATAACTTAGTAACACCCAGGAGCAATCCTTAAAGGGTGTTCGCATCAGTAATTGTTGCACGAAATAACATGACAGAAACACAAGGGTTGAAACTAACACCCAGTTTAGACATAAGTTGTCAGGAGACGGACTGACAAGCCTAAGGGGCATCCCATGAAAGGAAACGGAATGCAACGACCTTGTCATGGAACTCAATACAATATCCGAACCATGTAATGTTGTACAGAGAAGTACATGTGTGTGGACAGCCTACAACGAGCACAGCTCAAGGCAGTAAGGCTTATAAGCCACAGATAAAATGTGTTATGAAAATTAGATTGATTGCAAAAGTTTATGTTATATAAGTGAATAGAGTGGAGAACGAACCACTGCATTAAGAGTGGGGATACCTCTCAATATTGTGAGACCGCAGGAGCGGTAGTTATGTGAATCAAGTTCAAGAAATATGTTAAGGATGGATGATATTATTACTGAAAGAGAGCAGTCAGCTTAGTAGTATGTGTGTATAAAGTGAAACACCGAGCTGAATAATGCCGGCTTGTGACTCGAATGATCAATGCTCAAGGAGCATTCGGTAGGCATTCAAATGAATGACGAACCATAATGTGAACGATATAAATATATGTGTGGAAGTTAATGTGACAGTAAATACCATGTAAGTTAGTGTATACAATAACCAAGAGCACGGTGCGCAACAAGCGACCGTTGTATAAGTATTGTTAAACGATAATGTAGCAGATAAGACCAGTTATGAGTTAAACTCAGTAGAGATGCAAGATAAGCGATATAAACAAACTGGGCAATAAGCCAGTGGTAGGTACTGTGTGATGAGGAACTCAGTGTGAATTCCATGGCGAATCGCATTAGGGATTTACTGTCAAGAGTTTACGCCTCTGCACTCTGTATGACTGAGTGTTTTGGTATTGCACTTGCGCAGTAGTGATGATCGAGTGGGATAGCTAGGAATTGGAAACATGATAATTGTGGAGCAAATAATGTTATAATGGCTGATGCATAGGAAATGCAAGGCCGCACAAATAAAAGAGTACTTGTACAAAACCAAATGTGGAGACATGATTAACAGTAAGTGACTACAGTAGCACTAACTGCCAAATATCGGTATGGAATATACCCCAAATGTTGTAAATAGCTGAGAGAGCACTACACACTAGGTAGTAGCTCAATCTCAATCGACAGTAAGTCGGAAGGAACAAGTCAATCATTGTGAAATACACAGCTGTATACACAGTAAATTGTTATGGAAGTTGATAGGAAGTTTATAACTCACCGAATTCGCTAACGGTAAGAGATACAACGCGTCGGTTGAGAAACCATTGTTACAAAGATGAAGGTGACAATTGGGGATGTACAATACAGTAAGAATAACAAATGGGGCAATTAAGCTCTACAGTTATTAGAGTTTCGCAGAACAAACTAGTGAGCCAGTGATTCAAGTGTTGAATGTGCCTGGTAAACATGAGTGAATGGCTAATTATTAACGCCTAGAAGCCTAACAGGCCAGAATCGAAACCAACTAAGAGTTTAAACAAACTCCAATGAGAATTCTTGGTTTAGGAACTAAACCGCCAAAATGGTTAAGATCCTTTAATCGGAATCCATTGTGTAATAGACCGCGTGGAAGTTAAACACTTCACGACGGGCAGAACATTATAAGCCAATGTTTAGTGATTGATTACGTGGGCGTAATCCCTTTTAAGGGGGGTAGAGCGCAAAACCACTTAGTGTATATTACCGTACAAGTGTACGTAGTGTATGTGACTTATATTGTGCATAGCACAAAATTATTGTTTTGATGATTGGTGTGTGTGTTACGTAAACATACACATTCATTCATGGTTTAATTGTGGTAATTGCGCACAGAAGATGCGAATACCATTGTGATAAGTGTGTGTATTTGTTAACAATTGTGTGTGATAGTACAAGTATGGGAGTAGAGAAACTCCCGGGGGAACAAACCCCGACAGTGTATAAATGTGAAATTGTGTGTTGTATTTTGATAAAATATATGTGTATATATATACTATATAGTGATTCAAGAAAGAATACGAAACTGATATAGAACCTAGTGAGAATGAGATTCCCTAGGCAACAGGATTAAAGTGAGTGGAGGTAACTGATAGACGGAGTTCTATCCTTTGGAGATGTTATGATCATGATTAGAATGATTTAAAAGATAGAAAATTGGAAATGAGTGATTTATTGATGCTTGAAAATGAAGTGGGAAGTGGAACTTGATTTGCATGTGATCAAGGGAAGCCGAACACAAATTGGGTGGAAGGATAGTTCAACACTGATGCTGATCACATCAGGGTTGGATGACTCTTGAAACTCCCTATAAGTGGTCACAAATAACCACGCTAAGAAAAGAAGCAAAGAGCTTAAGTTGGACTTGGAGTTGTGTGTTTTTCAAAAGGATTTTCAATTGGTATTTATAAAACGTTGATAGATACTTTACATAATTAAAGTCTTCTTACTTAACCTCACAAGGAAAAATTTCAAATTTAAGTGATTGTTTTAATCTCCCAAAGGCACGGGGACGGAAGGTGTCCATCGCGACCGGGTTCTGCGGGATCACAGTGTGTATCAAGGATATTTTTGATTGTTTACATGCTATGACATGTTGGGTGGTATGTGTAATAAATATTATTTTGACCTTGAGTTCCTAAAGTGTATGCTATCAAGACCTATGAGTCTAAATGTTGTTATGTTACCCAAGACCAGTGAGTCAAAGGGTTGTTATGTATGTGTAAATGTTGTTAAGATACCCGGACCATTGAGTCCGAGGTTATCATGTGAATATGTTATGTTATGTGTGGATGTGAATGTGTTGCCCGGACCATTAAGTCCGAGGTTGTGATGTAAAGTGTGTGTTGGTTATGGAAGTTTATTTCCAAGTGATTACTGTGTTCTAATCTAATGATGTGTGGAAAGTGTGAACTTCGAGGACGAAGTTCTTTTAAGGGGGGTAGATGAAATACCCCAAACCTTGATATGTTGTTAAACATTTAAACTATGGTATGTAAAGGCTAAAAAGTGCCTTAGAAACATCAGTGAACAATTTAAACCACAGTAAATGCAATAAAGCACTAAGATACAGTTTGAGCAAAAACATGCTCTAAGCTATGAGTGAACTTGGTTAGGACCCAAGAGCCTACCAAGACTTAATAACATTTAATATGATGTTATAAGGCTAATTAAGTCCTTAGGAAACCTTGTTAGACAATGAAACCAAACAAAACACAAATAAATACCTTAAAGTCAATAAGAGCAAAAATATGCTCTAAGCTTGGGATAAATTTGTATAAGACCTAATGGTCATACCTACACCTTATAAATATGTTAATGAACATATTAAATCAATTACCAAAGAAAACCAAGCTTGAAAACAAGTTAAAACACAAAATGTGCTTTAAGGAGTCTTAAAGCACGTTTTTGAAAAATTGCCTTGTAAATGAGTTTTGAATGGATAAATGTCCATCATTACTCTTTAATTAACATGTGTACTATATAGTATCACATTTGGGTGGCTATATCAATGGGAAATCAAAATTTCACTTCTATGTGCCTTGTTTTAGTGAATAGTAACTTTTATAAGCTAGTTTGTAACATATGTTATTATAAGTAAGTTGATTGGTCAACAAAGACCAAACACCCTTCTAACTAAATGGTGGCCGGGTTTTTATCAAGGTGAGTCACCAACATGTAAAAGAAATCAATTTAGGAAAGGAAGGAAAAGTAAGTAAAGGAAGAAAGTTACTTTATAACATAAATATCTTCCAAAAAGCAAAACCTATCTTCATTTCTCCTTTCTCCTTTACTTCACACGTCTTCAAGCTCCCTTCCTCCCTTTCATTTACGATTAGCTAAGTTCCACACAAGAACTCCATCTTGAATGCTTGTAACTCCTAGCTCCATGGTCCAAATTCAATTCCAAGACCACCATTCTTCTAGTTGGAGCAAGCTCTACACTTCTACCTTTTCAAATCTTCAAGAACTCAATTTCGGTGCCAAGGAGATTCACCATTGATGGAGCTTGAGCTCACCTTTTCACATATTATTGTTCTCCTTTGCTTCTAGGTAAGGAATCTCAAAGAAAAATCAAGTTTCCTCTCCTTTTAGTACATGGCCGAAAATTCACCTCACCATGGTGTCTTTACCTTGCTTGTTTAGCTTCATTTGAATCTTCCAAGGGCTTGGTGGAGTCCTCTCTTGATATATATTCAAGCTCTCTTTCCATTCCAAGGTAAAACAATCATTTTAATACCTTAAGATAATATATGTAAACCTAGGGTTTACAATGAGATGAAGCATAAAGCTTATATACTCATTTCAATGTTGGTATATTGTTTAGTAGTTGACAAGGAAAGAAATGCCTTACCGGTTTAAGAGGAAACAAGAAAGAAGTTTGAGTGGAAAAGAGGTAAATATGCTATCTCAATGTGGTCTAATGCCTTAGGAGAAATGAGCTTATAATGCTTGCTGAAACTACCTAAAGAGCAAATGGTGAATGACTTAGTAAGGTGTTCTCAAGGAGACTAGTAAAGGAACATATGTCATAGTGTGTGTAATTGCAGGTCAAAGGCTTATATATTGTGGAAATTCAGTGTTTAAGGTTTATGCAATTTAAGGGCCTAAGAGCCATGTTATTTAAGGGCCTAAGTGCCAAGCAATTTAAGTAAGCACTATATTGTGATGTAGTGCTAAATGTGTGAAGTTTGTGTATAAAAATGTGTTTGATGGATTTAAGTGTTCTTGAGTGTTTAATGGTGTGAAAACTATAAGCTTTGGAGTGATGATGTGCTAAGAGAACCTATGGCAAAATTGTAAAATGTATAAGGAGTTTTAAGTGCTTAAATGAACTTGGGTGAACTAGGAATTGTTAGGAATGGATACATGCTTCATTAAGGAAGAAAACATGCATTAAGGTGTTCTAAGGTGCTATAAGGATTTAGGCATTGTCTTGGAAGTTCTAGAAAATCCAATGAGCGTTTTTAGGATGTATTTAAGTCTTGGAGAAGTTTGTTTAAGGTTTAGGTAATGTTGATGAATAAGGAGAAAATGATGTTTAGGTAAGGTTTTGAGAAAGGAATTCAAGAAGTTGTGAAAAGAGGATTTGGTTAGTAAGAGGAGATGCTTGGGAGATGATGTTATGAAAGTGAGGAAGCATTTTGGTGTAGTGGTCATTTAAGGTGAAACACTACTTGTAAAACCAAAAGGAAATGTTACAAGTGTTAAGAGATTTGATAAGAAGATTGAGTAACAAGTTGGACAATGTTTTAAGGTGAATCAAAGTGATATTTTAGTATTAGAATATGCCTAAGTTCATGTGTGAAGTTGGGGTAATCAATGGATGAAGAGAAGAAGAGAACAAGGTGAACAGGGTAAAAATGCAATTATAGCATTCTGTAGCTTGGGTCCGGGACTTGGTTAATGGTTGAAGTCCCGGACCATATACCAAAAACAGGCCGAGGGTTGTTCCATGTAGTGGTCCGGGACTTGGGGTCAGTACAAGGTCCCGGACCACCCTATTAAATATGGCCGAGAGTACTCTAATGTGTTGGTCCGGGACTTAAGGTAAGAACCAAGTCCCGGACCACTCTGAAAATGAGATTTAAGGTATGGAAATGGTAAGTAATGATGATGGGAATGATAGGTAATGATGTTATAAAGTTGTTAAGGACATGTTAGGTGAGTTTTAATGACAATTAAGTGGGTGAAAACTGTATTAAAATGTAAAAGTAAAGCAAGTTAAAAATGTCAAGTTTTGTAACTAAGTTAACGGGGAAGAGTTATAAGCATTAGACTTTAAACAATCATGTTACCCCGATGTTAATAAAAAATAACATGTAATGTTATCAGTTGTTCGAGAATTGCTCGAGGAACATAAGTGGACATGATAAAGTGGACTCCGGTGACAGGTATGGTTTTCTTGCAACCTGTGTCCTACCGGATTACACGGCTTGTATGCCAATGTGTTTTTCTGTATGTTTGCCACGTTATGAGATAAAGCATGGAACGAGTTTACAGTCGTTATTGTTATTGTATGTTTACGTGCCGATACCGGTAACCTCGAATGCGCTGAAGGGCTAGTTAACCACTATTAGGTAAACGTAGGAGAAAGGTATCCGGTGATAACGTTTCCGACCTAAGGAACGTTCTAACCCCGGCTATGCGTGAGTTAGTTAGTTATAATGTTTGTGTGGTGATGTTGGTGTATGAATGTATGACTCTCCCTTCCCTTGTGTGTGTGTCTAACAAGACTTAACCCAATGTTGTGATTGTTTAACTAAGTTCAATGATGAACTTCTGACAAGTGCTAGGGGGGGAAGTGAGGAGTCCGGTCTGTTCCGGCCACGCGTGTGAGTATGGGGGTCGTTGTCATAGCAGGTTCGATCCTCTCCGTATTTATGGTTGTTTTCCAATTTGGTTCCCAACCTTCCCTTTAGCTTAACCAAGGGCTTTACTGACTCACGTCGGGCCACAGGGGCATACTATGTTATGTTTGTTCGGGGTGCTTGGATCACTATATCCGAGACACCTTGTGTTAAGTTATCCGTTCATTTAACGAGACGGTAACGAGTTATGTAACAAGCTTATCATGAGACTGGCAACATTCTCTAGGCTCACCAGTGTATTAACATGTTTGGGTCGGTTCCTAAGAGAACCATTCCCGTTATGTTATGTATTTTTGTTGTGATGCAATATCTATTGTGATGTTATGATGTACACGTTGAAACGTGCAAAGTGTTGTTAAGTTTTGTATGTGAGGAATGATATATATTGTGAGATATGAAGTGTGTGGATCATGGATATGAATCCCAGTTTGAGAAGGAGGCGTTTAAGGATAACCCGATTTAAGGGTAAGTGTCGTCTATTAAGGAAGTAGCTCCATTAGAGGAGGGAACACTCTAGGGATAATGAATACCATGAGGACTTATTAAGTAAGGATATATTATCCGTTAGTTGAGCCCATTGAGGCGAAATGTTATGTGTGTGTGTTTACAGTTGCATGCACGATTTAAATATAATCAATCGCATGCTAAGACGACAATTAGGTTGTCGTGGCCCGGTAGCATGTGGGCTGCGGGATTACCATACCAGCAAAGGTGCTGAGCCCTTGGGGGCACCTTTCTCTTCTTTTCCTATTCAGGTACAAGGAGCTGGAAGCCGTTCGAGTGTAGGACGGGGTATAGTCGTTGTACATGGGTAATCGTTTATGTTGTATATATACAGTAGGTGTAGTAAGATCGAAATTGTTATCGGCATTAGTTATAAATACTCGGTATAGTTGAAAGGTGTACGTTGTGTTGTGTGTTAATGGAAAGGGATAGTAATGTGTAGTCGCTCGGGATTTTAGCCCATCAGACAGGACGGTAAAACGTACGTGTATTAGCCTTGTTAGCCACGTGGGGGTGGGGTGGTTAACTGGTTATTGTAAGGATGTTTAACGCACCGAGTTGAGTTATTGTGGATTGTATCAGGTGTGTATTCCGCTGACAGAGTTGTTATGTATTTGTATGTTGGATGGGGTGTTACAGTTGGCCTTTGGAGCCTTTAAACTGAAATGTACCACCCTCCTTGTATTGTAGGTGTTTGTTGTGATACCCAGTGTAGGGGGTGCCACTACCACATCGATCGGGAGAGTGGACGGGAGGGGAGGCGCACGGAACCAAACCTTATAGGTGTGGGGATACTCTCCCTTGTGAGAGGCCTTTTAGGATGGGTCACCCCAGAAGCAAAAACCGTGCGGGCTGCGGCCCAAAGCGGACAATATCTTCTCACAAGTGGGTTGATTACTGGGCTGTTACATATGGTATCAGAGCCAGGCCCAGGTCGGTGTGCCAGTAGGGACGCTGGGCTCCCAAGGGGGGTAGAGTGTGATACCCATTGTAGGGGTCACCTCCCACATCAACCGGGAGAGTGCACGAACCACACCTTATAGGTGTGGGGATACTCTCCCCTTGTGAGAGGCCTTTTGAGTGGTGTGAGTACATCACCCTCAGAAACAAAACCGTGCGGGCTGCGGCCCAAAGCGGACAATATCTCACATGTGGGTTAAGACTGGGCTGTTACATATGGTATCAGAGCCAGGCCCAGGTCGGTGTGCCAGCGGGGACGCTGGGCTCCCAAGGGGGGGTAGAGTGTGATACCCAGTGTAGGGGTCCACTCCCACATCGACGGGGAGCGCACGAACCACACCTTATAGGTGTGGGGATACTCTCCCTTGTGAGAGGCCTTTTGAGTGGTGTGAGTACATCACCCTCAGAAACAAAACCGTGCGGGCTGCGGCCCAAAGCGGACAATATCTCACATGTGGGTTAAGACTGGGCTGTTACATATGGTATCAGTGTGGATCCAGTGTAGGGGTCACCCCTCACATCGATCGGGAGAGCGCACGAACCACACCTTATAGGTGTGGGGATACTCTGCCTTGTGAGAGGCCTTTTGGGGATGGTACCCCGGAAGCAAAACCGTGCGGCTGCGGCCCAAAGCGGACAATATCTCACAAGTGGGTTGATTACTGGGCTGTACAGATGGTATCAGAGCCAGGCCAGGTCGGTGTGCCAGCGGGGACGCTGGGCTCCCAAGGGGGGTAGAGTGTGATACCCAGTGTAGGGGTCACCTCCCACATCGATCGGGAGAGCGCACGAACCCACACCTTATAGGTGTGGGATACTCTTGCCTGTGAGAGGCCTTTTGGGGATGGTACCCCGGAAGCAAAACCGTGCGGGCTGCGGCCCAAAGCGGACAATATCTCACAAGTGGGTTGATTACTGGGCTGTTACACGTGAGGATGAGGAGACACAAGAGGTTGGATCCGATTCCTGGTTCTTAAACTGGTCCACGGCCCAAATCCCTAAATGGGTAGCATCCTGGATTGGTGAAACCAAGTAAATCCGGTGGGGGACAGAGTAGTCCCCGGGCCGGAGGTCCCGACGACTTGAATTGATTAAGTAAGTAAAGTAGAGGTGCATGCGTAAGTATTGTGTAACGAGTGGAAAAGAGTAATATCCCCGTATTACCTGGGTGGAAAAATGAAGCTAACAAGTATTGGGCATTGTATATGTATTGCGTATGGATTGAGTATGTAATGAGTATGTATTGTGCATGTATTGTGGATGTGTATTTCGGAAGAAGGTAAGTATGTATCTGCTAGCTTGTATGGTTTGCCATGTATGTATTGAAGAGTGTGTATGTACTCCTTGCGTAAAAGTATTTTAGTATTATGTGTGGAAGCATGTATGCATGTATGTATGAATAAAATGAACTGCATGTATTCGACCAAGTGGACGGCGTACCCTCACTAGTACGCGGGGTATGCGGTTATCATATGCAGCGAAAGCTGACCCCCTAGGGGGAACGTTTTGTGTGCAGGTACCCGAAGCGGATACGGTCAAGGTAAGAGACCGGTGGCACGCCTTTGTATTTAGAAAGTAGGTAGTTTGTGAGGAATGGGTAGTAGATAAACTCTTAGTGAGTAGGTATGAAATTGGGAGAAGTATTGTATTTGATTTGGAACCTAGTAAACTCGATATGTGGATTATATTGTATTGAACTTGGGGTATGGTATTGAATGAAGATTGTAGTATTTATTTGGTAAATGGAGTATGTATGGTAGATATGAAGTACTCGGGATTCCGGTCCATCAGACCAATGTTGTATGTAGAAGTAGTAGCCTTGTTAGTCACGTGGGTGACTAACGGCATTGTATCACCCACTGTATGTAAGTATGTATCCGCTGCGTGAATCTGGAAGCACGAGGAGATTGGATGGTAATGACAGTATTAACGGTAGGGGTGTTACAAATATTGTTATAAATCCTCCTCCCACTAAACTAGGTATATTTATTAGTTAATTACTAATTCCTTAATTATTTTCACATTGTTTTCTATTTAATAACACGATCGATATCACGATCGCCTTCATCTTCAACATATCGCCTCCACTCTTCTCTCTTTCCTCAAGCCCTCAAACCTTCCCAATTCACATTCTTGATTTTCCTTCGCCGCTAGGCTGCTTCTCTGGTGCCGGATTAGGTAGAAGTGTAAGGGGAATCAGTTGGTAAGGTTCGTTAATTAATTCGTTAGTATTCGAGTAGTTTCTGATTATGCTTCTACTTGCAATTCTAGACACCGAATTCCCTGACGGGCGCTACTACTGATCTTGCTGAGTGAATCTGTGGCTGTGAGCGTATCCAGGTAAATGTTGTGCTCAACATTCTCTACCTCTATGTTTTTGCGAATTAACGGTGGATTGGTTTGGATGGGGTTTTGATATTGTGGAAGTTTGGGAATTATTTCCCCTGTGTATTCTGGTGAGATGTTTTGCAAAAGGGTTTGAATAAATGTTTTGGGAGACTTTCTTTGAATTGGTTATTGGATTGTCGGTACCTCTTGGTGCTCCGTGTAAATTGTTGGTGCCTTTATGGCGCTCAGTGTAATTATTGGTACTATGTACCCCGTGGATATTCTTATTACTTTTGCCTGCAGACATTACTTGCAGTTAAGCTCTAATGATCTACTCCTTTGGGTCATAAGTTACCTTCTGGGGGGTGTGCACACTTAAGGACGTAGAGTGAGGTGGGATTCTAATTGTTGCGCCCCCAATTTGGGGGTCGTCCGTGTATACCATTGATTTGATTCTTTGAAAGTTCTCCCCCGAAATGTTTTACTAATGGTGGTTTGGAGTTGGTGAAATTGGTTAACGTTATGGTGTGAGTTAATGTTTTGCAAATTTAAAATGAGTTTCAAAATGTATTTTACAAGTTGAGGCAATGTTTACTCAGTTTTACTGATTTGCGCGATCCCTTCGAGTTTTCTATTGTTGTTTTATGATCGCAGGTACTTATGGCTGAATTAGGGATTGGGACACGCTATCACATAGCTTAGGGCGACTGGTTAAGCACTGCGTATAATTTTGAGTTGAGTTATGTTTTGGAATTGTATTGTTTCACAAATTCTTGGAAACGTTTTGGTCTTTTGATTGGTGGTTTTAAGCCTGCGCACTCTTCGTTAGAGTGTGGCGGTAACGCCTTTTGGATTTTGCTATTCCGCTGCTACTTTGGTGAAGTGTTTTAGTTGGTATTGCTTTCTGGGAAATTATAGTTGTGATGGAGATTTGCTCATTGTTTAAGTGACCTTTCGACAGTGTTTATGTGTATCGTTTAAGGTACTGATTTATTGAAATGCTTTTCCATTTGGTTGCTAAGTTATTATGTTCATTTTGATGTTGATTTGGTTCTGTTTTAGCTTTTGAAAATGCATTCCAGGACCAGTCCGAACGTCCGTCCGGACATCTATGTTCGGACAAGCCCCGGGAGTTTAAGAAGTTTTCTCTGTTTTGTCGTGTCCGAACGTCAACGTTCGGACATCATGCAAGGACGAGGTTGACTTGCAAGTCTCGATTTATGTCTGAACTTGTAAGCTCGGACCAATGTTAGGACACACGTGTAAAGGTTTTTCGGACTTTGAAACTCGACTTGTGTCCGAACTTCAAAGTCCGGACACAAGTTCGGACGTCTTTGGTTTCAGACTTTTCAACTCTCGACTTGTGTCCGAACATCAATGTCCGGACACAAGTTCAGACAAAGGGATTTTCGCAGTTTAACCTTCTCGACTTGTGTCCGAACTTCCCATGTCCAGACACAAGCTCGGACTAAGCTTGTTTTGCACTTTAAGGACTCGTTTGGAGTCTGTTTTCGAAGCCGTTTTCACCGTTAGATTTGTAATTTAATAACCTATAAGTTGAGGCAAAATCCAGGGTGTTACAAGGTGGTATCAGAGCCGTGTTTGGTAAACAAGATAAAATTTGGATTAAAAAGGAATTAAAATGTGGGGTAAGCCGCTCTGGGGAATTACAATGCCTGCGATCTTGTGTATGTGGTATTATACTATATGGATACTGAAGTTCATTATCTGTTTGTGTATTATTATATTGGTGATGATGTTAGCATAACTGGATGAGTATTGCGTACTGGTATTGGAGCTATTAGTTGTGCTAGCTCCTAATATGGGGTAGAGACTTAATATATGGGGATATGGGTGGATGTTGCTTACATTGCTTAGTACTTATGATCAGGAGTTCGAGTAGAGCTCTAGGAGAGTCCAGGACTGGCTGACAGGCTGAGCTTCCCATATCACACAAGAAGCAGGAGTCGTAGAACTCAGATGGCCGCCAACGACCCCATGAGGCAGTTGCAGGAGTTGGCTCTCAACCTGGGACAGATAGTCCAGAGGCAGGCGCAAAGGCATAATGTGCCGGAGGACTATACTAAGAGGATTGCCCACCTAAAGCCCACAGCCTTCAAGGGAGAGGAGGACCCGGTGCTACTCGAGGACTGGATAAGAGAATTTGACAAGATTTTCGAAGCAGTCAATTGCCTAGTTGATCGAAGGGTGAATGCAGCAGTCTACTACTTCAAGAGTGAGGCTAACATTTGGTGGTCCGCCAACAGGGATGTGCTACTAGCTGGACCTGACTTCGGCTGGGATGGCCTGAAGGAAGCCATGAGGAGGCGCTTCTATCCCGAGCATGTCAGGATGCAGAAGTACTTGGAGTTCTCAGAACTCAAGCAGTTGTCATTGAGCGTCAAGGAGTATCATTCGAAGTTCCTGGAGCTGGCTAGGTTTTCGCCTACGATGGTCCCCGATGAGGCGTCGAAGGTGCAGAGATTTGTGGGAGGGCTGAACTGGAGTCTGCAGGAGGCCCTCAGCGTGCTGACAATCCCGACACTCCAAGATGCGTACTGGAAGGCTGCTAACCTGTACAGGGTGCAACAGAAGAGGAAGGAGGTCCTGGCTAGTAATAAGAGGAAGATGGAGGGAGGAGATGAGCCCCGAGGATGAGAGGATCAGTCCCACAGACATCAACAGGAGAAGAGGTGGAAGCCTCACTCGAACCGCAGAGACGGGAGGCCAAGACATGGGGGAGATCATAGGGGTGATCAGAGGCGAGGTGACCAACCCCAGCACCAGTCTCAAAGAGGAAAGCCCAGGCAGGAAAGGCACTTTTACTGCAAGAGGTGCAACAAAGATCACCCGGGGAAGGATTGTGAGGGGAACCTGGTCACTTGCTTTCGCTGTGGAAGGCGGGGACATCGATTATTCGAGTGCTTTCAGAGCCCCCAGGGAGGCAGTCAGCAGAGAGGCTACAGCGGTGACCGCTCGTTCAGGTAGTCCGACCAGCAAGGCAGAGGCCCGAATCAGAATCAGCGCGGGGACGCTCCCCAGCGTAGCAATGGATAGGGCAGCAATGGTGGCAATAGAGGCCAAGGGGAGTACCGAGGAAACCAGCAGCGAGCCCCAGGGAAGATCAATGTGATGAGTCGGGCCGAAGTTGAGGCCGAGGCAGACGTGCTGGCAGGTACCTTCATTGTTCTTGGTACTCCTGCCCGTATTCTTTTTGATACTGGAGCTACTTATTCCTTCATATCTGATAGCCTAGTTGGGAAATTGGGGATAAAAACTTGTGAGACTTCTCCTATAGCTGTATCTATACCATCGGGACGGGTAATTACTTGTAAGAATGTAATGAAAGACGTAGGTATAGACATTAGAGGGGAACAATTTGTAGTGGACTTGATCCAGTTTGCCTTGACCGACTTCGACATAATCTTGGGGATGGATTGGCTGAGCAAATACAAGGGAAGGATAGACTGCAGTAAGCAGAAGATCATTCTCAGAGGGCCGTTGGGACGAAGAGTCTCGTACAGAAATGCGGAGGAGAAGCCCGGAGTGAAGCTCGTCTCAACAATGACAATTCTCTCCCAAGTAAAGAAAGGACAGCAAGCATACCTCTGCTATGTCCAGGACCTGAGCCAGGAGCCAGACGAGAAAAAGGAGATCCGAGTAGTAAGCGAATTCCCAGATGTGTTCCCAGACGAGATTCCAGGTATGCCGCCAGACCGAGAGGTGGAATTTAGCATCGATCTTGTGCCAGGGTCAGCGCCGATTTCGAAGGCTCCTTACCGGATGGCACCCTCAGAGTTGGAGGAATTGAAGACCTAGTTGGAGGATCTTTTGGACAAGGGATACATTCGCCCGAGTGTATCACCTTGGGGAGCCCCGGTCTTGTTTGTGAAGAAGAAAGACGGGAGTATGAGGCTATGCATCAACTACAGGGAGCTGAACCAGATCACAGTAAAGAAAAGATATCCCTTGCCGAGGATAGACGATCTTTTTGACCAGCTACATGGGGCAGGAGTCTTCTCGAAGATTGATTTGAGGTCGGGTTAGCATCAGCTCAGAGTGGCAGAGAGAGATATCCCGAAGACAGCTTTCAAGACCAGATATGGGAACTTCGAGTTCTTGGTGATGCCCTTTGGACTGACTAATGTCCCAGCTGTCTTTATGGACCTCATGAACCGCATCTTCCACCCTTACTTGGATCGGTTCGTGGTGGTTTTCATAGACGACATTCTTATATATTCCAAGGATGAGCGGGAGCATGAGGAGCACTTGAGATTAGTATTGCAGACACTGAGAGAGCAGCAGTTGTACGCGAAGCTGTCCAAGTGTGACTTCTGGTTAGACCGAGTGGCATTTCTGGGCCACGTTATCACTAGAGAAGGCATTTCAGTAGACCCGTCGAAGATTCAAGCTGTAAAGGAGTGGCCAAGGCCCAACAATTTGACCGAGGTGCGAAGCTTTCTAGGCTTGGTAGGGTATTATAGACGCTTTGTGAAGGACTTTTCGAAGATAGCGAGGCCTCTCACCAACCTTATGAAGAAGGTGATCAAATTCCAGTGGGACGACGACTGTGAGAAGGTGTTCCGGATGTTGAAGGAGAGGTTGACCACAACCCCAGTTCTAACTTTGCCTTCAGGGACAGATGGGTTCGAAGTATTCAGCGACGCTTCCAAGTATGGCCTGGGATGTGTCCTGATGCAGAAGGGGAAAGTCATCGCCTACGCATCGAGGTAGTTGAAAGAGTGTGAGACTAGATATCCGACCCATGACTTGGAGTTAGCAGCCGTGGTTTTTGCACTCAAAATCTGGAGACACTACCTCTATGGCGTCTCGTGCAAGATCTACACCGACCACAAAAGCCTCAAATACATTTTCACACAAAAGGAATTGAATATGAGGCAGAGGAGGTGGTTGGAGCTGATTAAGGATTATGACCTGGAGATTTTATATCACGAAGGGAAATCCAACATGGTGGCAGATGCATTAAGCAGGAAGAGGAGTCATTCAGTGAACTCCATGTGGGTCCTTCCTAACGAATTGGTTCGTGACTTTCAGAGATTGGACTTGGAGGTGATGGAGTCCGGAGGCGTTGAGCGAGAGGTGAGACTGTTCCAAATGAGTATCTCCTCTGACATTTATGGAGAGATACTCAAAGGACAGCCTGGTGATGTTAAGTTGGAGCGGGTCAGAGAGAAGCTGAAGGAGGGTAAGGCAGAAGGGTTCAAAATCCATGATGATGACAGTCTTAGATTCAGAGGCCGTTGGTGTATTCCTCAGGGTTGTGCGGATGTGAAGGAGAGACTGATGAAGGAGGCTCATAACACTCCATACTCAGTTCACCCAGACGGAGATAAGCTATATAAAGACCTGAAAAAGTTGTTTTGGTGGCTGAAGATGAAGCGGGAGGTAGCAGAGTTCGTGTCTAGATGCCTCACCTGCCAGTAGGGATGGCAATGGGTCCGCGGGTACCCATTTCACCCGGTCACCCGACCCGCTAAATCAGGTGAAAAACACACATAAAATGGGTGAAAACGGGAGACGGGTGGAACTGGTGCGGGTGCGGGTCGGGTGACGGGTGAACATTTTTCACCCATCACCCGACCCGCTCACCCGCATAGATTATATATATATGTTAAATTGTTACTTATTATTCATTCTCATTCACTCACGATTTTTGTAACCCTAACTAGTGAACAAGGAACATTCATGCTCTGGGTGACTGCGTCATTCTTTATTCTCACCACTCTCGGTAATTTTATAGCCCTAACATACTTGCTCTGCGGAGTTTTTAATTCTCTTCACTGAAGGTAATTGTAACCTTAACTGGCAAACATGGAACAAAGATGTTCTGTGCCTTTATTTTCTTTCTTCACTCTCTGTAATTTTGAAACCCTAACTGAAAACAAAAAACTTACATGCACTGCGAAGTTTTTCATTCTCTTCACTGAAGGTAATTTCACAATCCTAACAGGCGAACATTGAGCATACATGCTCTGCGTCTCTATTTTCTCTCTTCACTCATGGTAATTTTGCAACCATAATTGGCGAAGATGGAACGTACATGCTCAGTGCAATATTTCATTCTTTTCTCTGAAGTAAATTTCGTAACCCTAACCGGCGAACATAGAACATACATGTTCTGCGTCTCTATTTTCTCTCCACTCACAGTAATTTGCAAACCTAACTGGCGAACAAGGAAAAAGAAAAACAAACGGGTAAACGGGTTCACCCGCTTCACCCACGGGTGACGGGTGAAACGGGTGATGGGTGATACATAACGGGTGACGGGTCGGGTATGGGTGGAGCGGGTGAAGTCAGGTGACGGGTGCGGGTGATGGTCCACCCGACCCAAACCCGACCCATTGCCATCCCTGCCTGCCAGAAAGTGAAGTTCGAGCATAAGAGGATGGGAGGATTGGTGCAGCCTTTGGAGGTACCCAAGTGGAAGTGGGACTCTATTTCCATGGATTTTGTAGTTAGACTACCGCCGGCGAAGGGTAGAGTCAACCAGATATGGGTAATCGTGGATCGACTCACCAAGTCCGCTCGATTTATACCTATGAAGAGCACTTGGTCTATGAGTCAGCTAGTGGATGCATACATTACGTATGTGGTCAGATATCATGGGGTGCCACAGACGATAGTATCTGATCGAGACTCGAGATTCTTAGCCCATTTCTGGCAGCAATTTCAGAAGGCCATGGGTACTAAGTTGAAGAGGAGCACTGCTTTTCACCCAGCTACGGATGGTCAGACAGAGTGGACTATCCAGACCTTAGAGGACATGCTTCGGGCATGCGTTATGGACTTCCAGGGAACTTGGGCAGACAAACTTCATCTGGTGGAGTTCTCATATAATAACAGCTACCACACTAGCATTAAGATGGCTCCCTACAAGGCTTTATATGGGAGAAAATGCAGAACCCCTTTATGTTGGAGCGACATCAGTGAGACAGTGATATTGGGACCTCAGCTGATAGAAGAGACGATGGAACAGGTTCGAATCATCCAGGGCCGAATGAAAGCAGCTCAGGATAGGCAGAAGTCCTATGCAGATTTAAAGAGGAGACCGGTTGAGTTCAAGGTTGGAGATAGAGTCTTCCTGAAGGTGTCTCCTGTGAGAGGGGTAACCAGATTCGGGAAGAAGGGGAAGTTGAGCCCCAAATTCGTGGGTCCCTACGAGGTCCTGGAAAGAATTGGAGAGGTAGCCTACAGGTGGGCACTACCTGGTGAGCTTGAGAGAGTCCATAATGTTTTCCATGTTTCTCAGCTGAAGCGTTATGTGCCCGACCCGTCCCACGTTCTACAGCCTGAGGTGCTGGAGTTGGAGCAGAACCTATCGTACGAGGATTACCCCATTAAGGTATTGGACACCAAGACTAGAGAGACCCGATCGAAGTCCACTCGGATGGTCAAGGTTTTGTGGTCAAATCATGGAACTGAGGAAGCAACGTGGGAAGTCGAAGAGGAAATGAAAAAGAAGTACCCTCAGCTCTTTGAGCAGGTAACTGTTTAAGACTTATGTCAAGTTCAGTTGGATTTAGCCTTCAGAATCAGCCTATTGGTTGGTGTATTATTTAGGCTTAGCTTCGAGGGCGAAGCTTTCTTTTAAGGGGGATGAGATGAAATACCCGGGAATTTAGGCATAGGATTAAATTAACATATAGTCGGAAATGGTATTAATAGGATTAATAGAGGCCCAGAGAAGCTATATATATATTCATCTCAAACGACTTTACTATGTCCTCCTAGCCTTGCGAGTTTAAATCAGATTTTACAACCTTTAATAAATGAGTATTGTGATTAGCTTTATTATTATTGTTATTGTATTTACTATGTCCAAGAATACAAATTGAATTTTTCCTCTTCCTAAAATATTTTCCCTTTTCCTAACTTATTTATTCAACTACTATGTATTTATTTATTTATCTATTTAATTTAGATAATCTTTCTCATCCTTTACTAACGATCAGCTAGCCCTTCTTCTATTTTTTTTACTTTACTAAATAATATCTATTTATTTCTCTAATTCTTGAATCTAGATCCTTCTACAGTTTACAACGTTAATCTTTCACTCTCAAATTTAAATCTTGTTTGTTAAAATCATTGCAAGTTATTTTATAATATTGTTATAAATCCTCCTCCCACTAAACTAGGTATATTTATTAGTTAATTACTAATTCCTTAATTATTTTCACATTGTTTTCTATTTAATAACACGATCGATATCACGGTCGCCTTCATCTTCAACAAATCGCCTCCACTCTTCTCTCTTTCCTCAAGCTCTCAAACCTTCCCAATTCACGTTCTTGATCTTCCTTCGCCGCTAGGCTGCTTCTCTGGTGCCGGATTAGGTAGAAGGGTAAGGGGAATCAGTTGGTAAGGTTCGTTAATTAATTCGTTAGTATTCGAGTAGTTTCTAATTATGCTTCTACTTGCAATTCTAGACACCGAATTCCCTAACGGGCGCTACTACTGATCTTGCTGAGTGAATCTGTGGCTGTGAGCGTATCCAGGTAAATGTTGTGCTCAACATTCTCTACCTCTGTGTTTTTGCGAATTAACGGTGGATTGGTTTGGATGGGGTTTTGATATTGTGGAAGTTTGGGAATTATTTCCCCTGTGTATTCTGGTGAGATGTTTTACAAAAGGGTTTGAATAAATGTTTTGGGAGACTTTCTTTGAATTGGTTATTGGATTGTTGGTACCTCTTGGTGCTCCGTGTAAATTGTTGGTGCCTTTATGGTACTCCGTGTAATTATTGGTACTATGTACCCCGTGGATATTCTTATTACTTTTGCCTGTAGACATTACTTGCAGTTAAGCTCTAATGATCTACTCCTTTGGGTCATAAGTTACCTTCTGGGGGGTGTGCACACTTAAGGACGTAGAGTGAGGTGGGATTCTAATTGTTGCGACCCCAATTTGAGGGTCGTCCGTGTATACCATTGATTTGATTCTTTGAAAGTTCTCCCCCGAAATGTTTTACTAATGGTGGTTTGGAGTTGGTGAAATTGGTTAACGTTATGGTGTGAGTTAATGTTATGCAAATTTAAAATGAGTTTCAAAATGTATTTTACAAGTTGAGGCAATGTTTACTCAGTTTTGCTGATTTGTGTGATCCCTTCGCGTTTTCTATTGTTGTTTTATGATCGCAGATACTCATGGCTGAATTGGGGATTGGGACATGCTATCACATAGCTTAGGGCGACTAGTTAAGCACTGCGCATAATTTTGAGTTGAGTTATGTTTTGGAATTGTATTGTTTCACAAATTCTTGGAAACGTTTTGGTCTTTTGATTGGTGGTTTTAAGCCTGCGCACTCTTCGTTAGAGTGTGGCGGTAACGCCTTTATGATTTTGCTATTCCGCTGCTACTTTGGTGAAGTGTTTTAGTTGGTATTGCTTTCTGGGAAATTATAGTTGTAATGGAGATTTGCTCATTGTTTAAGTGACCTTTCGACATTGTTTATGTGTATCGTTTAAGGTACTGATTTATTGAAATGCTTTTCCATTTGGTTGCTAAGTTATTATGTTCATTTTGATGTTGATTTGGTTCTATTTTAGCTTTTGAAAATGCATTCCAGGACCTGTCCGAACGTCCGTCCGGACATCTATGTTCGGATAGGCCCCGAGAGTTTAGGAAGTTTTCTCTGTTTTGTCGTGCCCGAATTCTGTCCGAACGTCAACGTTCGGACATCATGCGAGGACGAGGTCGACTTGCAAGTCTTGACTTATGTCCGAACTTGTAAGCTCGGACCAATGTTCGGACACACGCGTAAAGGTTTTTCGGACTTTGAAACTCGACTTGTGTCCGAACTTCAAAGTCTGGACACAAGTTCGGACGTCTTTGGTTTCAGACTTTTCAACTCTCGACTTGTGTCCGAACATCAATGTCTGGACACAAGTTCAGACAAAGGGATTTTCACAGTTTAATCTTCTCGACTTGTGTCCGAACTTCCCATGTCCGGACACAAGTTCGGACTAAGCTTGTTTTGCACTTTAAGGACTCGTTTGGAGTCCATTTTTGAAGCCGTTTTCACCGTTAGATTTGTAATTTAATAACCTATAAGTTGAGGCAAAATCTAGGGTGTTATAAAAATGATCACTGTCCGCGCTTTTTTGATTGTTGCTATCAAGAGGGGGTGGCCTATCCTTCAATTTGATATCAACATTCATTTTTACATTGTTCCTTGGATGAGGAAGTGTATATGCGAGCTCCAAAGGGTTATTTGCAACTAGGTGATGATAGGGTTTACAGATTGCGTAAAAGTTTATATGGGCTTAAACAAGCAAGCCGACAATGGTATTCTAAACTTTCTGAGTTTCTATTCTCTTTAGGCTATAAATAGTCATTGAATGATTATTTGTTGTTTGTAAAAGAGAAATGCGACTTGTCTACATACTTAGTGGTGTATGTAGACGACATTTTGGTTACTGGCAGTGACAGCCAAGAGATCGAAGATGTGAAGGAGAAATTAAATGCGGAGTTTAAGATCAAGGATCTAGGTGAAATCAGTTTTTTTCTTGGGATGGAATTTCTCAGAGTTAAGGAGGGTATTATTGTTACTCAGCGGAAGTTCATGTGAAACTTTGAAAGAGTTTTGTCATGAAGCTTGTAAGGAGGTAGTTGCGCCTTTGGAGAGCAATCTGAAGTTAGCTCCTGATAAAGGAAAACTCTTGCAAGATCCAACATTCTATCGTCAGATAGTGGGAAAACTGAATTATATGACTCACACTCGACCGGATCTGAACTTCGCAGTTCAGTTTCTGAGTCAGTTTATGACTCATCCTACTGAGGAACACTTGGAAGCAGCGTATCATACTCTAAGGTATGTAAAAGGCACACAGAATTTTGGCATTCAGTTAAATAACTCTACACTGATGGACTTGATTGGGTATTCTGATGCGGATTGGGCGTCCTGTCCTACTACAAGGAGGTCAGTGAGTGGTTTTTTTTATCACTTTTGGAGGTTCACCATTATCATGGAAATCCAAAAAGCAGCAAACAGTAGTCTCTCTTCCACAGAAGCAGAGTATAGATCACTGAGGAGGTTGACTACTGAGCTAGCCTGGCTTACACGGTTGCTCAGTGAGTTGGGTATAGAAGACATTGAACCAGTTCCAGTTCATTGTGACAATGAAGCAGTTGTCCATATTGCTAAAAATCCTGTCTTTCATGAGAGGACTAAGCATGTGGAATTGCACTGTCATTATATCCGAGAAAAGTTGAAGCAAGGACTGATAGCAGTTCATCACATCTCCACTAAGCAACAGCTAGCAGATGCTTTCACCAAAGTCTTACCAGGGCACAAATATCAGTCTTTATATGCAGATTCCAGTCTCATGGATACGGCAGATCATGGAGCAATCTAATAGTTCTGCTGTTAAGGACCTATTAGATTGAGAGGGGGTGTTGTAATACCGTATTCTGTGACTAAGTCTTACTTAGAGTTTGTTACTTTACAGCTGGCATATCACTATAAATAAGTGAGTCTAGAAGTGTGAGTCAGTTAGTCGAGTCTAGCCCTAGACTGCTGCTTTCTTTCCTCTGTAGGACTTCTAAACTATCTATACTCTTTCTACTAAATGAGAATAATGAGATTCATCGGATGCATCTTCTCTGCTTAATCTCTTGATTCGTTGCACTTCATCAATATGTAATCATTCAATACAACAAAAAATATTAGCTACTGGACGGGACACCAAAACTTAAAACATCTCATATTGTAATAAATTAACCAACAATGACCAAAATCGAAATAGAGGAATAGAGTTGCAACTTGAAACCCTCTTAATTTTAAATCTTTCATCATTATCTTCACACGAGAATCCGGATTATTTACATGTCATGTGAACCTCTCTGTCAAAAGTTTGTCAAAAGCAAGATAGCTAAATATTATCCTTTACATGTAACCAAACCATGGATCATCAATTTGATACCCCTCCCACATGAGTTGTATATTAGAAATGTATACAACAACACAAAAGGCTTTTGGTGATGAAGGATAATTAAGGTGAAGCTAAAAAGAGAAACTATTTATATAAGTGTGTTGTTGTAGTGACATTATTATAAGTAGGATTGTATTATCCTTCTTTTTTTTATTTATTTCAAGGCCATGTGAAGTTGATGGAGCACTTTTCTTTACATCATATGTATAAAAGCAGAAGGTAAGTGTTGGGTTGATACACCGATCAGAACCGTGACGTTGACAATATACAATTTGGTGAAACAAGCGCACACGATCATACATCTATCATGACACGGACATGAGCAATTTTTAAATATGTGCAAACTAAACTACTCTCATTTTCGTAATGGATCACTTCACTTTCCCGTAAACCAAACATCAATAAGTGAAGAAAGCGTGTCAACACAGGATTCAAAGAAACCAAACAAAACAAAAACCGACAGGTGACAGCGAAGGTACGCGGATTATCTGTAAACTAATACAGATATAACAAACTACATGTGCGAATAACGGGATATGATTATGAACAAACAACCATAATTATCCATCAGAATTCTCCGTCTATCATGGATTAAATCTGAACTCTACGCAACCCAAGAATCGACAAAGTGATCATTTACATTGATGAAGAATTACAACCTTTGAGAGCTAAATGGGATTAATTAATTAATTACATACACCATCACTATTAAATAGACCAAGAAGAATGGTTGAAACCTAGACTTTAGGGTCCGATAAACAAGCGAAGCGATTACAGCGAGGGGAATTAATCAACAAGGTATCTTGGATATAAACCAGGACATGACATGAATAGGAGCCTTAATTAACTCCAAAGCCATCTCCACCAGTACCGTCACACACAGGCAGCACGGACATATACAGCTCAACAACAACCTGTTAAAAAAAATCCAAAGGATTGGATATCAATTCCAAACAAAAGAAGATGAATTTTGAATGAGTAAAAGAGAAATTCAAGACTAGATGTGGATTAGTTGAGAGGGAATTTGAACTAAATTTCGCAATTCAAACATGATTGAAACAAGATTGAATGAGAGAGGGGAAAAAAGATTCAATCAAAGATGAAGTAAATACCCGACAATCCAGATGAGTACGCCGATGATAGAGAGGATAAGAGAGAGGAATGCGAATGGTAGACCGATGAGAAATCCAAGTGGTCTGCAACGGCAATCATCATCATCGTTGTTTCCTCCGCAGCAGCACATGGTTAATTGGTTTGGATTCGTTTTCTCTTTTCTCTGCCTTCTTTGTGGAACTGACGAGATTGGAAGAGGAAAGATCGAGGAGGGATGGAGCAGGGGAGGGGAGCTTTTAGTTAGGAAGTGGGCGTAGTAGATAGAGACTATAGAGAGTAGTGGGATAGAAGACGGGTTCTATGTTCCTTCCTTGATTCCGTTTCAATACTCTGGTCAATTTAAGACCGAATATTTTACGACTTTTTTAATTATCTTTATTTTTTCCTTTTTCTAATTTTTATAGAAGTGTGTTTTATTTGTTTTATGATCATTTTTTATTTAATATTTATATATTTTCTGTTTATTATTTAGATGTATTGTTTGATTTTAATATTTAATAAGATATATAATTTTATAAACTATATATCACAAAAATTAATTTTATAAAATTAATTTATCTAATATATTTAATATTAAAGTAAAAAACATATTAAAATACACAAGTTTATCAAAATAGAATAATATATAAATATTTATATTTAAAATCTAAATTTTAAAAATTATTTATTTTATATATTAGATATTAAAAAAGACTGAGGGAGTATAAACGTATATCATGATACTTATTTCATTATTATCCCTTATTTTTTCTACTCTCTTTTATAAGTAAGACAGCGTTAGCGTTCTGGGGAAAAAAAATGACGCCATTATTTCTAAGATTTGTAGTTAATATTTCTAAAAAAAAAAAAGATGGACGGAGTTTATCTCAATTAATAAAAAGACCAGCATGTGCAAAAGGGTTGAGAAAAGTTCCTCCATGTCTTATTGCTAGAGCAAAGTTATTCGATCGGGACATGAAAATCTAAACAAAGTGTTCCCACTTGTTTTAAAAAGAGCAATGACTTTGCCAGAGTATATATAATGATAATGCCGATTAAGACAAACATGCGGCCCACCATTACTACCCCAACCACAGTCCACAGCGCATTGTTTCTGGATCCTTCATGTGGCGAGGTGGGTATTGGAGTATGGCGTGGTGGAGGAGTGGCAGAGTGGCGGCGAAGGGGAGCCCACCCAGTCTGTATCCCCTTACTTCAGCACCAGCCCTGCACATCCAAAGAATAACTATGCCGGTGATAGGCTGCCACCAGCTAGTCAAGATGTCAAATGTTGTACCCCCAAAACAGATACTAAGATTGACAAAATGATAGTATACCGATTTATAATGTACGAAACCTTACTCAATTTTACTAAGGTTATATATAGTCAAGTCAAATAAGGTTACATATACATGAGTAGTTGGGATTATATTATAACTTCGGCTAAGTAACTACAAGAAGATATATTAGATCCCACAAACTTGGTAATGACATTAACAATTAAACATGGTGAGTAATTAAGTGATATGTGCATCAACTTCTTCACGAAACAAGTGACGATTAAGGTTGTTGTGCTTAGACTCATATATGAGGTCCAGAATTGCGGTCATGAAAACAACAAAAATGTTGCTACCAAGAAGCAATAGGTGGTGGCAAAAAAAAAAAAAAAAAAAGACGGACGCGCCCTCGCCCGGTAAGAAGTTATCGACTAAGAGAACCTCAATAAGGCAAAAGCTATAGCACGTAATTCAGAGTAACAACTCACTGCCAGTGGCGGACGGATGGGGGGCTAGGGGCTCTAGCCCCCAAAAATTTTGAAAATTTATCAAATTATTCTTATAAATTTTTAAAAAATACAAATAATATAAAGTTTTAAAGAAAATTAGTGTCAAAAAATTTTTTAGCCCTCTAAACAAGATTTCTGGATCCTCCACTGCTCACTGCACACATATGATGGGAAACAAACAAGTACATATCGAAATAGAAGTTGTATACCCGTTAAACAGAGTCATTTATTTAAGCATAGTAAATGAATATCGAGTTGTTAGTTTCAAGTCATCAGGTACCCGTTGAAGATGATAAACATGAGGGGGAGACAAGGATCAATATGCTACTCATTAAATTCAATACCGAGATTGTCACTCATTATGACATCAAGTTGACGAAGAGACTAACTATGAGACAAGGTAATAGAAATAACCAAAATAGAATCAGACTCTTTGGGTGGAGATTTTGGTCGGGTGACCGTGTGGAGAGTCCCTCCTCAGTCGGCATTCCTTCTATGTATGCCCCTTTGTTAAGCCTTGGTTGCAGAAACATGATCACCTTGGGCTCCCCTCTCTTCTTCCCTGTGACCTTTTCTCATCTCCAGGGCATTGGCTTCACTGGTGCGCTCTTAAGCTTCCTGAAGCCTTTTTAGGAGCTCGTTACTCGTTTGTGGACCTTTTGGTGGGAAAATGTGAATCCATACAAGGTGATCCCAATCGTATCGAAGAGAAGTTACACTTGGGCCTCTCCTTTGCTCTTAAGCATGGGCTTTCGCTCAGAAGTGTGTTGGTTCGGTCTGGGTCAGCCTTTGTTGGTCCCTGTCTAAACTCGGATTTCTTAAATTAAATGTTGATGCTAGTGTCTCTTCGGTGTCTCTCATTGGGATTGGCTTTGTTATGAGGGATGAGCTTAGGAATATCATTGCTTGTGGCTCTAAGAATCTGGGTTTTCCCTTCCAGTGATTGCCGCAGAGGCTAAGGCTCTTGTCTTTGGTCTTCAAACAGTGCTATCGGCTAATCCCAACAAGTTAGAAGTTGAATCAGATTCTAAATATTGTGTGCTCCATATTGCGGATCTAAAGGATACTCCTCCAGAGCTTGCAACTGCATTGTCAAAGATCCACAATGTTGTTCTCCGTGTTGGCGAGATCTTCTTCTCCTTCATTCGTCGCTCGACGAATAGATTGGCTGATTCTTGCGCACGACTAGGTCCCTTAGGGCGGTCTATTGTGCGGTAGGATAATTTTCGTATCTTGGTTAAAAAGTTATGTTCTGAGGACATTTCTTCTTTAGAGATTTAGTTTACTCTATTTGTTTTCCTAAAAAAAAAATAGAAATAACCACCAAATTATAACTATCTTGACAAAGGATGAAAGTGTAAAAGAATCAAAACCAATCTTTTGATATAAACCACTGGAAACTACACGCGCTTTATATTTGCTTATAAAACTATCAACCTTATTCTTAATCTTGTACGGTCATTTGCAACCAATAATGTTAGTGCTAAAAGGCGATGGAGCCAACAACCACATATCCTCTACTTATATATCTTAGTAGCGCCTAATACTTATGTAAAAAACTTTCACAACATTGCACTGAAGAATGAGAGAGAATGTCTCTTTATGTGTATCACAATAATATAATTAATAACAATCTAGAATTTTGTAGAGAAATTTTTGTATTGATTTTGCATAGGGTTCTACAGAACCACTAGAGACAAAAATTTACAATGTTGTAAACCTGACTACAACATAAAGAAAACATGGCGCGCTGAAAACAACTAATAGTCGGCTCTGATTGGTCACGTCCGGGCGAGATAACAAGTGTCCGGATCCGGACACCTGATGAGGACGGTGATATAATTCTCCACCGTTTGATTAAAACATTGTTATGATTTACTACCGTCAGATGTCCGTCTGGGCGAGAGCAAGGGTGTCCGGGTCCAGACTGTGCCAAGGTCGCTAGTATTATTCTTCACCGTGATTCGTGTCCGGGTGAGATCAGATGCGTCCGGATCCAGACGTGTGCTAAGGACGGGATTATAATTCTGCAATGATGATATATTCCAACACCTCTCCCCTACCCCTGCAAGCTGTACACGATCAAAATCGCTTAGGCTTGGAAGATCAATATGTCCCATGTCCATTCGAGGTAACTGCTTGCAATAACGGGTGCCAGGAAATGCCTTCATCATCATGTCAGCAAGATGCGTAGTAGTGGGAGTGAACACAACATCAACAAGACCCTGCTAAATCTTGTCACGAACAAAATGACAATTGATCTCAATATACTTCATACATTCATGAAATACCGGGTTGCGTGTAATGTGAATAACAGACTGATTATCACATTTCACTGGAACAGGAGTGATCTCCTCAACATCAAGCTCATGAAGAAGCTGAGTAAGCCAAGTAAATTCTTTTGTAACATGACGAAGTGAGTGATACTCTGCTTCCACACTAGACAAGGACATCGCCCCTTATTTCTTGGGCCTTCCATGAAATAGGAATATCCCCCATAAAGATGTAATAACTAGATATAGACCTTCATGTGTTCGGACAAGCTGCCCAATCAGAATCATAGTAAGCAGCCAATGACAACCTAGACGGAGACCCCTGATAAAGAATACTCCCATAATTTATGGTCCCCTTCACATAATGTAAAGCATGTAAAGCGCCTTGCAAATGAACATCAGTAGGACACTACATAAACTGGCTGAGAACTTGTACTGTAAAAAAAATCTGGTTGAGTGTTAGTTCCCGACTAACTGTCCATAAACAAAAGGATCATTTAATGGAGACCAGCTACCGTCTTGCCAATATCACAGTCATTCCTTAATTTGAGAAGCTCTTGACATAACTTTCGTTGTGATACGACTATACCATGAGACGTGTGCAAGAACTCTATGCCCAAACAATAAGGTAAGCATCCCAGATCCTTAATCTTGAAGTTGTCATCAAAATCCTACTTAAGATGATCAATATCTCCTTGATCCGTACCCACCAATAACATGGCATCAACATAAATCGCCACATAAAACAATTGGGAACCATTTTTCTTGTAAACAATGAATAATGGTTCTTGGACTGATGAAATCCAAGAGTTCTAAGAAAGTGGGCCAATTTCGAGATCCACTGTCGAGAAGCCTGCATTAGACCATTGTAACACCCCTACTTCATAATCCCGTCTTAACCATGTACTTAGCATGATTAAATAAATCGATCGCAGTGGAAATAAATACAATCGCACTAACACCGGGTGTTACCACCATTACTTACCCTTGTGAGTAATGAAGCATCCAAAATACATACACAATCTAACATATGCTGTGATGACCAAGAGATAGTTTAATTTACATACAACCTTAACCAAAATATGTGAACAATCTAACTGTATCAAAGTTATACATACCATAAGTGTAATCCAAAAGCGTAATCCAAACGTGAAATACCCCTAACTTCTAAAACTTAATTAAATGATCTATTAATGGTCTTATAGGACTAATAATCATCTTAATATCATTGGGGAACAATCTAAGATCTCAACAAGGCAAAAACATGCCTTAAGATCGGTAAAGCCAAAAATGTGCTTTAAGAAACCATAGAAATTGTATGACCTCAATTAGGGTCCAAAGTGGATTCCTAAGTATTATAACTAATTAATGAACACAATAAAACCATTCTCAAATAAAACCAAGCTCAAAAACATGTTCAAACACAAATTATGCTTTAAAACTCCTTAAATCACGTTTTTGAGAAATATTAACTTTCTAAGTGGGCTTTAAGTGGTGTTAGGGGTTGGAATACACCTTATTATACTAATGTACTATAACGTACCATATTATAAGGTCTAATTTAAAGAATCCCAAAAAAATCACAAATATGGCATTCATTTGTGAATAGTAACCGAAATAGTGCATTTTTAAGTAATGTTGACCAAGCCAAGTCAAAGGTCAAGACTTGACCCTTCCTTGAATACAATGGGGCGGCAGAATTAAGGGATGAGAGTGCCACCTTGCACCTTAGTCTAAATATATTTCCAATTTGGTGAATCACCATTATTTACTTACTTTTACATTTTACCATTACTTAAACCAAAAATCAGACCATTCTCTTTCCTTCCAGCCTGTTCACTGCCATGTTCCAACCTCCTTGAGCTCTCCATTGAATTGCCTTGAGCTAGCTCATTAGAAAATCAACTCCTACTTCTTAAGGTAATGGTTTATGCCATATTTTAGCTCATTCTCTTCTTCTCTTCAAAGGCTACCTTATGAACTAACTTCCATGCTCTTTCCATGGCTAAATTCAGTGAGTTGGTGATGGAATGGAACTTCAAAACCGGTGGTGAATGTTCTTGGCTTAAAGTTAGCAAAAATCACATTTTAAGGTAAAAATCAACCTTAAACTCCTTCCTTGATTTTCACAAAATTACTAGCTGCTTCCTATGAGTTTGTATGCTCATTTTCTCTTCAATTTCATGTAGAAGCAGTAGCTAGACCTTGTTCCAAGTGATGGCCGATTTGGAAGGCGAATTTCACTTCTTAAGGCATTTTTGTCTAGGTAACTTCTAATGCTTTTCCAGCTTGTTTACTCTTGCTGATCACCATGGTTTGGTGGTGATTTTGATACTCTCTTTTATTGCAAAAATAGGGCCGGGAATACCTCTTGTAAGCCTTATGGAATCAAAGGTAAATATCTAGTTTTTATGACTTATAATGATTCCTATGATTAACTCATGCTTGGATTGTGATCATATCTTAATTTGTTGCTAAAACATGTTAACCAAGCTGTGGAAAATTTCTTCCCAAGCTTCCATGGCCAATTAGACATTTAAAGCTTATTAAATCAAGGTATAACATCTTAATATTATGTTAGTATGCCTTTGGAGCTTATATTATAATTGTGCTGTGATTGGACTAATTATTTAGGTCACATTTGACTTATAGATGACAAGAAAATGTCATGGGTAACTTAAGATAATTATCTAAGTGATATAATTAACATAATTGTCAAATTTAAGACATTATGTGGAAAATTGGTAAATATTGAGAAGCTATGGGTAAGGCCGAGAGTTTATAGTAAATTTTGAGACATTGAAATGTAATTTATGCTATAAATCAAGGTTGTAATAAGGCCATGTCATTAGGCCATTCTATTTAAGTTTAAAAGCTTATTTAATTTAATTTATGTACTTACTATTAAGTTTGGGGTCAAAGCCATAAATAAACAAAAATTAGAGGGTTGTAGGTGAATATAGCCGAAAATTGGGATTTAAAATGAATTTAAATAAAAATTATAAGATTTTATAAAGTTTTGGGGGTGAAATTATAAATACTGGAAAGTTTGGGGTTTTCTGTAATTACCAAGAAATTGGGGTCAAAATGATGTATGGAAGTCAAACATTGACCATGTAGAAGACTTTGACCAGATTTGATGATTTATTAAGTTAATTATCAATTTATACTAAACTATATAGTAAATTGTAAAATTTACATAGCATATGGGGTATATATGAGATTACCAAAAGTTTTGGGTATAAAATGGTATTTTATACACTATGAGTATTAGGAATTTATTTGGTTAGATTTGGAGTTAAAATGAACTATATGTATATATAATATTTATATCATTGTTATATTTTGGATAGAAATGTAATAACCGAAACTATAAGGGTTAGGAATGATATTTATAACCTTTTGGTATAGTTTGGTGATTTTTAGAATAATATAAGTGGTTTTAATAAGATATGTATATAATATATAGTTTTAATGACATTAGAAACTATATACTATAAAATGGGGTCATTTGGAAAATATAGAGAATTAAGGGGTTGGAAATTAAATTAGAACATGCCCTAGGGTCTGTTCGGCTATTTACATGGTTATAACTATATGTTATAACTATATTAAGGTTTAAAATGTTATAATATAAGATATATGTTATAAGTGTAACAATATAATAACATTTGGGGTTAATATGGAATTTTTGAAAGTATATGAGAAATTAATTAAAACCGACAGTTTATGGGATGTTTGGTAGTTAATGACATATTATAACTATAGGTTATAAATGGTATAAGAATATAAATGTCATAATATATGTTATATTACTATAATGTAACATTATATAAATAATGTGGTGGTTTTATAAATA
This sequence comes from Limonium bicolor, assembly GCA_023374045.1. NCBI lineage: Eukaryota > Viridiplantae > Streptophyta > Magnoliopsida > Caryophyllales > Plumbaginaceae > Limonium > Limonium bicolor. Next base: position 55,820,391 of record CM041782.1, on the reverse strand, counting down.
AAAGAAAATCAAAGTGGCTGTTCGGTAATATGGGTGTTTTGAAATAAAGTTTATAATATGGTTTATAATGTTATAAGGGATAATATAAGAAATATTCATTAAGGAAGAACGAATATATTACTAAAACTTACCATATAATAAATGGTCCCATAATACATATATATATATATAAATAAATATATGTTATGGAGTGAGAAATATGATATGGTTCAATAACCATATATATAATGAATGAGATGTTATAAGATAAGGAGAAAAGAATTACAAACATTAGTTAATTAAATTCTAATGTTATGTGTGTACATGGCATAATAAGGAATTATATAATGCAAAGTATTTTAAATATGGATTATAGAATGTTTTACACTTGGATAAACTAACCTTAGAAAAATAAATACTAAGGTAGGATGTATAATACATGATCAAGATTATACATACAATATGGTGACAAACTATATAATATATAGGTGTATAACTATATTCATACGGACGTAACCATGCATGCAAAATAAACGTTTATGTAAATTAATCCCGAATTAAACCGAAAACCCGAGAAACGTTAATTAGTTAACAACAGGGAATAAACCGGGATGGATTAGCAACGGTACGGAGTACCGTAGATTAATGTTGTAGTATGAGATGCTAATACGTAGTGTGATACGTATTATTAGATTGTTAGAGGCGTCTCGAGGATCACCAGAGGATTTAGTTGATTCATACTCCACTGTTCTATATTCACGGTGCACGGTATGTTATTATGTGGCTTGACTGTCTCTGAGGATTTCCTCAGTTCAGACATTTTGTGAAAATCTGTGATAAGATTGAATGTCTGCTTGCGTGAATTAATATGCGTGACTTATGTATTAACGCTGCTTATTATTACTACTGTTGTGCGATAACAGTACCGTTCATATATATGAACATATTTATAAAACGAACTAGTGGCTATGATGCTATCTTATATGTGTAATATAAGGAACGTAAGAAAAACGTTGTAGCATTAGGATAATACGATATATATATATATATTATCCGAGACTTATATACGGAGCATTGGCCTTTTTAACACCGCTCTCGTATCTAACACTGGATCCCGAGTCGACATACTCAATATTGGACTAACGACCTTAGTCTGCTGTGTTAGGAAAATGGTAATGCGATGCAATGGTATAGATGAGTTAATCAAGAGGATGTGGCTCTTGGTGTGAATTGTGATCAATTAACGATATTAGGATGCCGTGTGGGCATCTATAGGTATCAAGATAAATTCCAACGGACTACAGATGGTTCGTCGGTCGGAGACTCTACCGCTAGAGTGGCTACTGTCGTGGGTGACCCGCCATAAGAGATGGGTAACTTAGAGACACATAGTTTTAACGAGACATTGTCATTAGGTATGATTGAACAATTACGAACAGCTATATTAGCTCGTACAATAGGTGAACATTATTTGGGCTTGTATGCCAAAGACGGGAATCTATACTTGTTTATAATTCTCGTTGTTTCGCGTTGTTGTTCATCGGTTATGCTATGTGGTTATATGATGTATGTGAATTATTGTGGATTGATTGGTTGAATTGAGTTGCTGTACTCGTATGTATAATTGTGGATTGGTTGAATTGAGTCGTTGTACTCATATGTATGTTGTGAATTGGATGAGTCGAGTCGCTGTACTCGTGTGTGGATTATTGGTTACTTGGTCGAGTTGAGTCGCTGTACTCGAATATGAATTATTAAGTGTTTGGTGGAGTGGAGTCTTCGTACTCATATATGCGTTGTGACGCCTTCAGTTGGTTTATTGTGGTGTGATATGTGAAGCTGGGGGCTTGTTTGCTATTTGAGTTTACTGCAATATATTTATTGCTTTACAGTTTTAAATTAAACTACATGCATGAAAATGAACTGCATGCTCTCGACCAATTAACTGAGGGTCTGAGGGGGCATGACAGTCATGTAGTAGCATACTCAGTAGGGGCTGATTCAATACCACAAACAAACGTTTTTCAGGCATGCAACTTCCGGTGTCGACAGAGAGCGGGACACGCTGGGTAATTTAGTCATAGTTGTTTAGGTTTGTACTGTCGTATTTCGATACGAGCATAGAAACGTGTATAGGACAGGAATACTTATAATGCTCACTAGGGTTGTATTTTTTGTTGGAATGGAAAGTTAAGTCTATATCTTGTTGTCACCGTGGGAAATAGTTTCGTATTATGAATATATCAGTAAGTGCGTTATTACTCATATGGGCGAGTGAGAACGGTAACACCAGTAGTTCGATTGTTTTGGATTACCGCTGCGATTATTATGTTAAGTACGGCGAGTAGGATCCGATTTGAATACGGGTGTTACAAAAGTGGTATCAGAGCGAAGTACCGCTCTGATGACAAGAGATAGTAAGATTTAGATAATGAGCATAGGTTTTGGGAATACGGGAAACGTGGTGAGGATACGTGACCTTGCGAGGTCGATGCATGGCTGAATGCTTGCACACAATAGTCATAGAGGCACTTCAATATATAACGACCGAGACTACGGTACGATACCGAGTAAGGGTCTAACCCGTCCTCCTGACAGACGTCAGGGAGAGGTCCGGGTAAGAGCACTAATGAAGGATGAGGCGCCGCGGAAGGTGGTGAAGGTCCAGCAACCTCAAGTAACGCGAAGACGGTAGGAACCACTCTCACTTGATGGGAGAGCATCCCGGGAATTTGCAATGGTACCCTACCCGCCGCAGCCCGTACCTCGAGTACCACCTAGAGAGGCAATGAAATGAGAAGCACCACGGAGAAGGACAATTCCTCCGGATCGGGAAGACCCGATGTGGTTGCTATGAGAATTATGATAATTGTGAAAGATGAGAACTTGTGATGTGAGGAATTGTTTAGGACCGGGGGTCCTGGTAATGACGTAATGTCTACCATACCAAGTATGAGTTAAATATGAAACTGAAGTTAAGGAGATAATACCCGTAGGACTAATGGGGTCAGCTTGCAATAAGCAAAGCAACCCTGTCCTACATCCAGGAAAAACATTGATAAGTGCGCCTGGGGGAAAGAAGGTGGAACAACGAGTCAAGACTAATTTATGAGATATATAATAGACGAATTTGATGACCTTGTCGAAGTCTCACCCGAAGCGAGTGACTATGAACCCATGCAACACTGAAGGTTCAAGATGGCTCGACGTGCATGTGGAGAGATCATGAGAGCTGTAGAAATAAGAACTCACTAAATTGCTACCATGCAACATCTCGGAAGGGAAGTAAGACCCTACTACCACAGTAAACTTGTGGGAACGAGTGCGGGAATGAGACTGTATTAATCTGAACAAGAACCTCCTCGACAAGAGTGGAAACCCGATTAGGGAATAGCACTGCAACTGACATACACCGTACTGGTGGCTCAGTCTGCATGGCACACTTGCCACAGCAAGTGCTATACTAACCAAAGTACTAAATTTCAACCTGCCTTGCGCACTTGCTACAGCAAGTGCAGCGACAGTAAACTATCCCCAAAGGACCGAGTAGTCTGGGTGGTTACCAATAAACACTAAAATTCCATGTGAGCCTGTAATGCAATGAAGCAAGGACATAGCCTTTTTAAAGGCCGGGTTACGAAACCCTTGGGTTGGAGGTCGATAAAACCTCAGGAAGACCTATTCGATCTGACCATTAAACTTGAAAAGAATACACCATTTAGCAAAGTGTGAAAAGGGAGTTAATGAGAACAACGGTAATTAGTGCCTATGAGCCTAACCCCAGTGCCGGTACGGACATTAAACGTCAAGTAATACCGATGGGGAGTGTCGAGTCTTCAGGACCAGCACAACCATACTTTAGGAGTGCGTGACACGTGTGGTTAAACCACTACCATTAAATATTGTGGAATAGCAAAAGGTAGTGAAATACCCCGTAATTAAAAATAGTGATTAATTAGGCTAATAAGTAATTTAGAGGCTTAATTAAGTATAAATAATCATAAGGGAACAAATCCCGAAGAAAATGGACCTTTAAAACGGTTTAAAAACATTACCGAACCTTAAAGCGCGTTTTTCGAGGTAACCGGGAAAACGTGTCTTTAAGCGGGTCAAATAGACTCGTAACAGTTTTAGGCAACTAAATATTCATTAATAAATATTAGTGAAGCCTTAGGACCAATAAAATCAATAAAACGAGAGATAAGTAAAAACTGTCAAAAACGGGAAGTTGTGGGGTAGAAATATAAATAGACCAAACTTATGTGTCCATTTTGGAAATAAAAAGCAAAAGTGATTGTGTGTGTGTGTGCTGTCCGATTTGGACCCCCTCACACCCCTCTCTCACACTCTATAATTCCCCCTTACTCACAAAACAACAAAAATAAAACTACTACTTCTACTTTTACTCTCACATTCTCTCTCCTATCCCCACATTTCCTCCTCTCACGTGAAAGCCTCACCCAGCACCCTCTCTTTCTCCCTTCTTCTTTCTCCATCGACATCCATGGTGAAACAAGAGAAACTCTCACAAAACTAACTTCTCTCCTCTTGTTACACTAGTAAACCTCTTCCAAAAATTGTAAAAACACCACCATTGTAACCCTCTCACCAAGAGCTACACTTTCATCCTTTCAAAATCCGAAAATCACCATTTTCGATTTTAAGGGTATACCCCATTTGGAGCTTCAACACCACCATTAGAAGGCCCTTGTTCTCCTTGTCCTTCTAAGGTAAAAATATTTCGAAAACTCCATCTTTTTCTAGCCCTTGTGGGCAAAACGAAATTCATAAACTAAACCCTTGTTGTTCCTTGTTGTTCTAGCCGATTTTGGCATCTTGGTGGAGTTGGATTTTTGTTGTTGAACCACTCCAAACAGCACTTGAACCATTGGAAGGTAATAAATATTCTAAACCCTAGAATGTGCATTAGAACTTAAGTAATGTTTGAGGTTAGTTTTAGTATTGAAAATATGTATGTTGGTGGGCTGTAGCATTAGAGGTTGATAATTCAAAACCAGTAGGAAGAAGGAAGAAGGGAAAAGGAAGAAGAGAAAGAAAAAGAAAATAGAAGTAAAGCAAGGTAAGGAATGTTCACCTTTGTGTAGCTTTATAAATGTATATGTAACAGATTTTTAAGAATGGAAATGGGTATTGTAAAATGATAATGCATTAATGGTATAATGTGCAAGAGGATATAGTATTTTGAAGCTTTAAAAGACATGTAAAACTGTTACAAAACAGATTGGGGATTAATGTTTGTGTGCAGGAACTTTGTAGTGTTTTTAGTGTTGTTTTAGTATGGGTATGGTATATGAGAGCTTGTGTATATTGATGCGTATTGTAACAGGTGAGATAAGTGTTAAAATGTGAACTAGAATATGTGGTGAGAGTATAAAAATATAGGGGAGGCTATGGCAAAATTTGCCTAGGATTAGAACACTTAGAGAATTAAAAACTAGGTGACTAATGTGAGTTGTAACAGATTTTGATTTGGATAGTTAGAGGGTAAGTGGAGAGAGCTAGGTAATGGATTCTAGATATAGTAAGAGTGCTAAAAATGACATTAGAAGAGGGAGATGTAGAGGAGAAGGGTAAGTGTTAAAATCTGTAGCATAAGGTAACTAGAGAAGAAACTAGTTGAGTGTTGAGTGAAACTTGGAAAATTATGTGAGTGAATGAGTATAAAATTGGGTAAGGAATTAATTAATGAACTAAGGTGTATTAGGAGGTTTAAATGATGTTAAAACATGTAGGATTAAGTGTAGGAACAATGGGGAAGTATTGGGTTAAAGAGAGGACTGAAAACAGAAAGTAAAATGCAAATACTGGGCCGGACCGAACTTGCGACCGGACTTGCAAGTTCGGTCGAGCCCAGACTTACAAAGACGGGTGAGCTACTGGAATTGACCGAACTTGCGACCGGACTTGCAAGTTCGGTCGGACCAGAAATTTTCCCCGTCTGTAACCTACTGGAATCGACCGAACTTGCGACCGGACTTGCAAGTTCGGTCGGCCAGAAAAATTTCCATCCTGTAACCTACTGGAATCGACCGGACTTGCGACCGGACATGCAAGTTCGGTCGGCCCGGAAAAATTTCCCGAGGATAGCTCCTGGAATCGACCGAACTGCGACCGGACTTGCAAGTTCGGTCGGCCAGAAGAATTTCCGTAACCTGAGCTACTGGAAGAGACGAATTGCGGACCGGACTTGCAAGTTCGGTCGGGCAGGAATTTTCGTACTGGTAGCTACTGGAATGGACGGAATTGAGGTCGGTCGCAAGTCCGGTCCTGACAAAAAAAAAAAAAAAATTATTTTAAATAGTAATTGTATATATATATGTATATGTATACCCATACATATATGTATATGTACATGTATGAAAGCATGCCAAAGTTAAGTAAGGAAGTAAAACCTAAGTAAAGGAAAAGTAAGTAAGTAAAGAGCAAATGTAAGAAGTATAAGGACATAGTAAGTATGTGTTAAGTAATGATAGTTAGATTAATCGTTTAATTGTATGTATGTAATAGGATTTGATTTGTGACACGGAGGCACGTTTGGAACACGTACGACGGTGAACGGTATGGATTCCTCATGCCCCGGGTGCTATCTTGGTTACTCTGATTTGTGTGTTGTGTGCTAAATGATCACCAAATAAGATAAATGCACGAATCGGAGTTAATATGCATACTTGTGGATATGTAGTGTTGTATGATGTTGTATATTTTCTTTAATTCTTAGTTTGTATACTTCATGAAATGTATGGATGATATGAATGTGTGTATGTATGTTGTATTGTACCGTGACCGTTATTCATTGTGTTTGGACTTCTAACTTGTTCCTAACAAACTAACCATCCTAACTTAAAATGGTAATTAAATTGGAATGAGTAGAAGTCCGATATAGTTTCGGCCACGCGTGAGGATGCGGAGTCACGAGAGGTTGGCTCCAATTCCTGACTCTTAAACTGGTCCGCGGCCCAAATCCCTTAAGTGGGTAGCATCCCGGATTAGTGAGTCAAGTAAATCCCGGATGTGGGACGGAGTAGTCCCCAGGCCGGAGGTCCCGACGACTTGACTTGAGTATAAGTAAGTAAGTAAGAATGAGTAAGTAAAGTAAAAAGGAAGTAAGTAATTGTATGCAAGTAGAAGTAAGTAATGAGTAAAAGAGTAAAGCATTCCGATTAACCCGGATGCATAATTTGGCTAACCTTGTGAAGGTAAGTAAGATGTGTACTTGTAATGTTGCCTTGGTGTGTAATGTATTGTATGAGCATGTATGATGTATGAAAAGCATGTATGTATGAATAATGAATGGCATGTTTAGTGGACGTCAAATAGTCGGCGTGCCCTAGCTAGCACGCGGTATATGCGGAGTTTATGCGCAGCAATTTGCTGAGCCCCTTGGGGCACCATTTTTACTACACGCAGGTACTCGAGATTGATGAAGAGGTGAAGACTCCATTCTATTTTTTATCTTCTTTTTGGAATGTAAACATTGAATTTACGATGGGTGTACTAAGTAGTACAGGGCTGTAGTTTTTGAATAGCCGTGTGTACCATGGGGTACACCTTTTTGGATAATGGAAGTATTGGATTGAGGTATAGATGAGTAGTTTTAGAAACTCATTCTTTTGGTAAGTTGGAAAGGTTGTAATCTAATATACTTAAATACTCGGTGATCCAGGATGTAAGTATTGGGCATGTGTTATTTTGGTAAGTAACTTAGTAGCTCGGTACGTTATGTTCATCAGACCGTGACTGTAAGTATTAGTAGCCTAGCTAGCCGTATGGGCGGTTAGCGGCATTGTTTCACCCGCCGTAGTAAGTATGTAGTAATTCCGCTGCGAACTCGTAGGATTAACAGGACGATTAGACGGTAAGCATAGGATTAGCGGTTGGGGTGTTACAAAAAGTGGTATCAGAGCGTAGTTACGCTCTGATGTCCATAGTACCGAGCATAGGGGATTACCGAGCTAGGATTTCAACCGTCTTAAGACGGATACTTAGAAACCTAACTAGGAACTACCGTTGTTAACAACGGATACCCTTAACGTTCATATGAACGATACCTTGCTTAAATTCCAAGACCTTTGAGTCCTATCTTGCAAAGCCTAATGTAACTGTTAAACATTCAGATGTCAGGACGAGGCCGAGGCCGACCTAGAGGCGAAGCCTCAGATGGAACCGGCGCGCAGACGATAGCTGAGATCGTCGCCGCCACGGTAGCACAGATGCTACCACAAGTTATACAAGCTGTACAACAATCCCAACAAAACCAACAAACTCAAACGGGGCCAATCCCTCCCCCTCCTCCCAGAGAAGCCAATTGGGTGAAAGCTGTAGCGGAACTCCGCCTCCTGCTTTAGGGGCGAGGGGAGTGATCCGGCTAAGCTAGAAGCATACATCTCCGAGATGGAGACTGCTTTTGAAACACTCGAAGCTCCTGCTGGAGTTCGAGTCAGAGTAGCCGCCTACTACTTGAAGGATGCGCCATGGATTGGTGGAAACTGGTGAAGCACGAGCACGTCAGCGACCCCACATTCGACTGGGATTCTTTTGCATCTCTCCTCCGATCCAAGTACTATCCGGAGCATGTAAAGACGAAGAAAAGGCTAGAGCTAGACGCCTTAAAGATGACAGACAAGATATCTGTGGATGAGTACTACCGCACCTTCACCTCCATTCTCCGTCTCCTCCCTGATCTTGGATACACCGGCCAGGTGTTGGTCGATCGCTTCTATGGCGGTCTGAGCCATCGCCTTCGGTACGGTATGGGCTATACCAGATTTACCTCCCTTCAGGTAACAAACGGTTAACCCTTAGTATCATTTCAATTCCTTAAATACCTTGAATTCCTTGAATCTTTTCCTTATCCTTTCCTTAAATGAGAATCTCGGCTAATACCTGAAATTTCAGGAGTGTTATCACGCGGCTTCTCGCGTCGAAATCACTTGCCAATGAGGGATGAAAAGAAACCGCGCTGAAGTGCAAGGCCAATAACAAAAATACCAGCACTGAGGAGCAGAACCAGGGTAAAAAGTGAAGAAGAAGAAAGGGAACTTCTTTTCTCAGAAGAAGTCCCCAAGTGAGAGCAGTGCCCATGCTGAGCAGGGCAAACCAGCCGAGATCCTTCAGCTTGGTTATTCTGCACCGGTGGCAGCTAAGCCACTGAGATCACACCCTCCTAAGGGTAAATTCTACTTCCAATTTGTATTCGTATAAGTATCATTTCTAGTATACCCACGCACACATGTGCTAACCCTCTAACCTCAGGTTCTAGCTCCGGAGCCGCCAAAACCTTCTCCGACGGCCGCACCTATGTGTGCAGAAAGTGCAACCAGGACCATCCTGGTAAGGATTGCTACGGGAGGGAGATCAAATGCTACAACTGCCAGAAGCTGGGACACACAGCTAACAAATGCCCGGAGAGTGGAAAGCAAAAGGGAAACTTCCAGAACTACAAGCAGAGAGAGGGCAAGGAGGTGGCGTCTGGCGATGCACCGGCCCAGCAGGCACCTCAGGGACAGGGATCCCGGGGCCCTCAGAGAGGCGCACCTCAGAGGCAGCCTGTTCTGCATGTGATTGACCGCGATGGGCCCGGTTTGAAATCCGGCCAAGGTAATCACCTAAACCTTTAATCCTTGAAATAGCATGCCTAGTAGTAGAGTAACTGTATGAGTGAATGCATGAGTAAATAAATGAAGTGTATATTAAGCATGAAATGGAGTAGTTGAAACTAGTACTCACCGTAGATGAAATTGTAACCATAGGAAACTTTAGTATCTGTTACCCAATACCGGTAACCTTGAACCAAGAAGAGATCGACATCACCAACCACGACTACACCAACAAACAGTGTCAGGTCATCCGCCCAGGTATGATCTTATTAAGGGGATACCTGACACCCGAAGCGCAAATCTCAATTATTCGACGATGCAACGAGCTAGGAACGGGTCAAGGTGGATTTTACACACCCAATTCCCCGGTGGAGCGAAGATGAAGCTGAAGATGATGTGCTTGGGAAAGGACTGGAATCCTTATACCAAGACATACCAGGAGACACGAACACAAGACGGAGCGACGCCACCGACAATACCACCAGAGTTTCAGACCCTCATCACTCAAGCAGTTGAACTTGCACAGCAATGTGAACCTGAACCAATCCCCGCACTTGAAGCGGACCTTTGTATCGTCAACTTCTATGAGAAAGAAGGACGACTTGGGTTACACCAAGACAAGGACGAGACAGCGGAATCTCTTGAACAAGGAGTGCCCGTAGTGTCTTGGTCCATTGGTGATGACGCCGTATTCCTGTATAGCGAGCAGAAGCGTGTGGACCTCGCACAGAACTGGTATTGAGATCAGGAGATGTCCTAATCATGGGTGGAAACTCTAGGATGCTGTATCACGGGATCAACAAGATCAAGTTGAACACGGCACCGCCGGCAATAATCAATGCCACACACATGAAACCAGGACGCCTGAACCTTACCTTTAGAAAGTATTAATTCCTAGTATCATGTAATCTATTAGTAACGTGTATTAGAGACACGGTATGTATGATGGTTGGTTTATCAATAAAGAGCAGTGTTGATTTAATTCCACTTGTGTCCACCATCAATACTTATCCAATTGTGAATCCAATAGGGTGTGGACTCGGTACCGAAGGTAACCTGAGCATCCTCACCGAAGCACAAGCCGGCAGAAGCGGCACCATTCTAACGGGAACCTTCCCAGTAAATGGCATTGATGCCAATGTATTATTCGACTCCGGCGCCTCTCACACTTTCGTATCACCATCCTTTGTGAAGAGGTTGAAGCTAGATGCGGATGAGCTACCGAACTTCATGGTTACTCTCCCATCGAAGGAGCGAGTAAAGTGCACCAAATACTACCAATCAGCCACCATCGAAATCAAAAATGAAGCGTTTCCCATTTCCTTCATCGAATTCAATGGATTGGGATTCGACTTAATTATCGGAATGAATTGGTTGGAGCGGCACAAGGGTAGAATCCTCTGCGCCGAGCATCGTTTGCTGCTCAAGAGTCCTTCTGGGGTTACCGTATCTTACCGCCAGAGACCGAGAGAGCCTTCGACCACACTCATATCTGCCATGGCTATGTACCGGGAGCTCAGAAAGGGCCAGGAAGTGTATCTGTGTTATGTGCAAGACCTGGAGAGAGATCCAGAGTTCAGTGACGATGTACCTATTGTATCTGAGTATCCCGATGTATTCCCTAAGGAGCTACCCGGCATGCCACCACCGAGAGCAGTGGAATTTGAGATTGATCTATTGCCAGGTACCGGTCCCATTGCTAGGGCACCGTACCGCATGGCACCAGCAGAGATGACCGAATTGAAAGAGCAGTTGAGGGATCTTCTAGACAAAGGGTTCATACGCCCGAGCGTATCACCCTGGGGAGCACCGGTTCTCTTCGTGAAGAAGAAGGACGGTAGCCTCCGCCTTTGCATTGACTACCGTGAGCTGAATGCGGTCACAGTCAAAAATAAATACCCACTGCCACGCATCGACGACCTATTTGACCAGTTGAAAGGAGCATCGGTCTTCTCCAAGATTGACCTCCATTCTGGGTATCATCAGATTGCAATCAAGGAACAAGACATTGAGAAAACGGCATTCCGTACCAGATATGGCCATACGAATTCACAGTGATGCCATCGCACATACATTCGGATTGTCAAACGCACCGGCAAAATTCATGGACCTCATGAATCGTTTATTCAGTGAGCAGTTGGACACTTCGGTGTGGTCTTCATCGACGACATCCTTGTATATTCTAAGTCACCAGAGGAACATGAAATTCACTTGAGGAAAGTGCTTGAGACACTGCGCGAGAACCAGCTGTATGCGAAGTTCTCCAAATGCGAGTTTTGGCTTGATCAGGTATCATTCCTTGGACATGTCATCTCGAGCGCAGGTATCTCGGTTGACCCTTCAAAAGTAGAAGCTGTACGATCATGGCCTAGACCCAAGACTGTTACCGACATTAGGAGCTTTCTTGGTCTAGCCGGTTATTACCGGAGATTTGTAAGGGACTTCTCGAAAGTCGCCAAGCCCATGACTACATTGATGAAGAAAGATGCACCATTTGTATGGACGGACGACTGCGAGTCATCATTCCAGAGCCTTAAGGACTCATTGACCTCAGCTGAAATACCCCAAACCTAGTTATGTTGTTCAAGCACCTAAATAGGGTGTAACAAGACTAAAAAGAGTCTTAGAAACCTTACTAAACAAATTTAAACAAAAGGAAACACAAATGTGCTTTAAAGTCAAAAAGAGCTAAAATGTGCTCTAAGCTTGGGATAAACTTGAGTAAGGCCTAATGAGCTTACCAAGACCTCATTTATACACTAATGAACATATTAAACCAATTACCAAAGAAAACCAAGCTTGAAAACAAGTTAAAACACAAAATGTGCTTTAAGAAGTCTTAAAGCACATTTTTGAAAAATTGTCTTGTAAATGAGTTTTGAATGGCTAAATGTCCATCATTACTCTTAAATATATATGTGTACTATATAGTATCACATTTGGGTGGCTATATAGTGGGAAATCAAAAATTTCACTTCTATGTGCCTTGTATAGGTGAATAGTACTTTTTATAAGCTAGTTTGTAACATATGTTGCATTAAGTAATTAAATTGACAAACAAAGACTATATTACCCTCATTATACTTAGGGGCCGGTTTTCTAAGGCTTGGTGACTCACCACTCTCTTATTAATGTATTAAGTAAGATAAGATAAGTAAATAAGCTACCTTTTTACTTTATAAGTATAAATATCTCTTAAAGCAAATTCTATCTTCATTCTCTCATTTCCTTTCCTTGCTCACACGGTTTCCCACTCATCTTCTCCCTTCTTCTTTGTTCTCTCACGATAAACCACTACCACCATTAAAACACAAGCTTTGACCACTTGCTAAATCTAGCTCACTTGTCCAAATCAAAAACAAATACCACCAATCTCTTCCTCTCATCAAGCTCTTCATTCCTACCTTCTCAAAACTCCAAGAGCTCCATTTCGGTGCCAAGGTGTTCCACCATTGAAGGAGCTTGAGCTTGTATTTTGACATATTATTACTCTCCTTTGCTTCTAGGTAAGGAATCTCAAACAAAAATCAAGTTCCTCCTTGTTTTTGTCATGTCCGAAAATACACATTGATATAGCTCATTGTGTGACTTTGTTCTAGCTTCATTTCAACTCTTCATGGACTAGGTGGAGTCCTCTCTTGTTATATATCCAAACCCTCTTCAAAGAACAAGGTAAAACAACTACATTGGTGTTTTTGAAACAATGTCAAATTAGGGTTTACAATGAGATGAAGCCTATAGCTTAAATACTCATTATAAAGTTTGTATATTGTTTAGAACTTGTCAAGGAATCAAGTACTCTATTGGTTTCTAAAGGAAACAAGAAAGAAGTTATCTTGCAAAAGAGGTAAATCTACTAACCTAATGCTATTTTAATGCCTTAGGAGAAATGAGCTTATAATGCTTATTAAAACTATCTAAAGAGCCAATGGGGAATGACTTAGTAAAGTGTTCTTAAGAGACTAGTAAAGGGCATGTGTATGTTGAGTGTATTTGCAGGTTAAAGGCATATATATTGTGGAAATTCAGTGTTTATGATTTAAGCACTTTAAGGGCCTAAGTGCCATGCAATTTATATTGTGCACTATTGTAATGTGGTGTAAATTTGGTGAAATTGTGTATGAGAGTGTTATTGGTGATTTTAGATGTTCTTGTGTGTTTAAAGGAGAAGGTAAAGTGTTTAGGCTTAGTAATGTTCTAGGGAATCCATGTCAAAATTTAGGTAGGAAGTAAGAAGTTCTAAGTGTTTACATAAGGTTTGGTGATCTAGAAAGTGTAGGAAATGAATAAGGAGTTCAAGATGTTGTAAAGGAATTTGATGAACTAGGATGTGTTCTAGAGTGTAATAGGACTTAGGCATGATCTTGAGATTTTAGTATGTACCAAAGTCATTTTGGACTTAGGTAAAGACTTAGGCAAACTTTGGTAAACTAAGGAGAATGTATGAACTTGGAAAAGGATTTGAAGTAATGTTATAGGAGATAGTTGTGAGAGATGATGCTTGGGAGATGATGTTAAAACAAGGAGAAAGCATTTTGGGATAGTAGTTACCATAGGTGAGAAACACCATCTAGGAACCTAGTATAAAATAACATAAGTGTTAAGGAATTTTTACAAGGAAATAAGTAAATGATTTAAGGAATTAGAAAATGAGTTTCATGGATGTTGTATGTGGATGTAAGGTTGCCAAATGTTGTTAGGAAGCATTAAGAGGCCTTAGGAGAAGTTTGGTGAAGAATTGGCAAGTTTGGGTAAGTTTAGAAGGCGACCGACCCAGGGGCCGACCCAGTTTTTGGGTCGGTCGAGCCTCTGTTAGATGTTGAGAAAATGTTCGGTGATGGTCCGACCCAAAAGGGTGGGTCGGACATGGGTCGGTCGGTCAAGTTTCAAAGGAGGAAAATGTTCGCACATGGACCGACCCAGAATGGTGGGTCGGACGTGGGTCGGACGGGCATGATTATAAGGAAGTAAAAGGGTTCTGTAATGGACCGACCCAGAAGGTTGGGTCGGACATGGGTCGGTCAAGGTAAGGTTCTTCAGACCCGAAAACCACTGGGAGGGTCCGACCCAGTTGTGGGTCGGACGGTGGGTCGGTCGGACCAAAACTTGTAAAAAAAAAAAACAGAAAAGAATGTGACTTATGTAGTTAACCCTAGGGTGTATAATGAAGGTAACCTAGGGTAAGATATGCATTAAAACGTGTCATACAATCATGTTAATACTTAGTAAGTTTGGAGTTAAATAAATAATTAACCGACATTACTAATGTGTTTAGGATTCTCTCAAGGTGGAAACCAAACGAGGCAAGGACCAAGGTATGGTTTTCTTGCAGTCTGTTGCCTACCGGTTTACACCGGCTTGTGTGTTGTTTGTTTTCTGTGTGTTTATGACTTTGTAAGATTAAACCATGTAAAGAGTTTACAGTTGTTAAATATTATTATGTTGTTAATTATGACTCTCTTCCCATGTGAGTGTCTAACAAGACTTGACCTATTATTGTGAATTGTTGTTGTGCTCAATGTTGAACTACTAACATGGGCTAACGGGGGAAGTGAGGAGTCCGGTCTGTTCCGGCCACGCGTGTGGGTATGGGAGTCGATGTCATAACCGGTTCGATTCTCTCTGTATGTTATGGTTAAGTTTCCAATTTGGTTTCTAACCTTCCCTTTAGCTTAACCAAGGCTATTTTACTGACTCACGTCGGGCCACAGGGGCATACTATGTGTTTGTTTCGGTGTGCTTGGATCACTATATCCGGGGCACCTTGTGTTAAGTTAACCGTTCAATCTAACCGGACGAGTTATGTAACGAGCTAAGTATGAGCGTGGCAACATTCTCGAAGCTCTCAATGGGGACTAACTGTGTTGGTTCTCTTCCTAAAAGGATTTGTATGTTTGTGATGTGTGTTATGATGTGTACAATACCCTTGTTATGTTATATATGTATGTGTTGTGTGTTTAAAAATGTATATCATGTCATCATGACAATTGGTTGCGCGTATCCCGGTAGCCGATGGGCTGCGCGTTAGCCATACCAGCAAAGGTGCTGACCCCCTCGGGGGCTCCATATTCTTATTGCAGGATGAGGATCGAAGAGGCAGAGTGGCTCTAGGTCCTAGAGAGTAGTTTACTTTTGAAGCACTTTTGGATGTTTGCCCGGGTTGCGCCTGTGCACCCGTGGCGTTATATAACTTGTTGGTGACGGTTTACAGTGAAGTATACAGTGAAGGATTTTGTAAATACTCGGTATTGTATTGTTATATATATGGTTGTTAGTTCTATGCTCGGGAGTCTGATCATCAGACCGGTACAATTGTATTTATTCAGCCTTGTTAGCCACGTGGGTGGTTGACGGCATTGTAGCACCAATCGTTTAGTTATTGTTTAGTTGTTTATTTTCCGCTGCGATTCCAAGTATAGTTATGTGCGTAGTAGGGGTGTTACATCAGCGCCCATCCTTACTCTTCCAGAGGGCACAGAGGGATTTGAGGTGTACTGTGATGCATCAGGCAAAGGAATGGGATGCGTACTCATGCAGCATGGCAAGGTTGTTGCTTATGCCTCCCGCCAGCTGAAGAAACATGAGGAGAATTACCCGACTCACGACTTAGAGTTAGGAGCCATTGTCTTCGCCTTGAAGATATGGCGACACTATCTCTATGGGGTAAGCATCACCATCTACTCCGATCATAAGAGCTTACAGTATGTATTCACTCAGAAAGAACTCAACTTGAGACAGAGAAGGTGGATGGAGTTTCTCTCAGACTACGACATCAACCTGCAGTATAAGGAAGGGAAGGCAAACATCGTAGCCGACGCCCTGAGCCGTCGAGCACACTCGCTCCATTCGCTACTCGCTTCTTCTAGCTTGGTTGACGAGGTGCGAGATGCTCAGTCGAGCGACCCTTACCTAACCGAAATCAGACAAAAGATCGAGAATGGCACATTTGAGAAGAAAAAGTATGATTTCAAGCTACATGAAGATGGTTTGATTCGGTTGAATGGCAGGCTATGCGTCCCCCGAAGCAATGCTGAGCTAAGGGATCGCATCCTGCGAGAGTCACATAGTTCTACATTATCAGTCCATCCGGGAGCCTCCAAGATGTACAAAGACATGAAGAGGTACTTCTGGTGGTCTGGAATGAAATCAGATGTGACGGAATTTGTATTGAGATGCTTGACATGCCAGAAGGTAAAATTTGAACACCGTAGACCGGCGGAATGGTACAATCGATGCCAATTCCGGAGTGGAAATTTCATGATATCTCCATGGATTTTGTTGTAGGACTCCCACCTGCTAGGGGAGGACTCAACATGATCTGGGTTGTAGTAGATCGCCTTACCAAGGTTGCCAGATTCATACCGATGAAGGACACCTGGAAGGTAGTGAAGCTAGCAGAGCTTTTTGATAAGGAGATTATCAGACACCACGGAGTCCCTAAGACCATAGTATCTGACCGCGACACCAGATTTCTTTCGAGATACTGGAGAGCTACAAGGGAAGCGTTGGGTACAGAACTGAAGTTGAGTACCGCCTTCCATCCTCAGACCGACGGTCAGACAGAAAGGACCATCCAGACACTGGAGGACATGCTTCGGGCATGTGCCTTGGACTTTCAGGGGAGTTGGTTAGATAAGCTTCATCTTATTGAGTTCTCGTATAATAATAGTTATCACGCCTCGATTAAGATGTCGCCTTTCCAAGCTCTATACGGTAGACCTTGCCGTACACCCTTGTGTTGGGATGAGTCAAGCGAAGCGGTCATAATAGGACCGGAATACCTTGAGCAAGTGCAAGCCGAAGTGCAACAAATCCGAGCTAACATGAAGGCAGCCCAAGATAGACAGAAATCCTATGCGGATGTGAGACGACGCGACCTTGAGTTCGCCGTGGGCGACCAAGTGTTCTTGCGAGTTTCACCTATGAAGGGTGTCTTCAGATTTGGTCAGAAGGGCAAGCTAAGCCCAAAATTTGTAGGGCCGTACACTATCACCGAAAGAGTTGGTTCAGTAGCCTACAGGTTAGCATTACCTGAGGACTTGGGACGTGTCCATGATGTATTTCATGTGTCACAACTCAAGAAGTATATGGCTGACCCTTCTCATGTGTTGGAGCCCGAGCACTTATCCATTGAGCCAAACATGAGATATGTCGAAACCCCAGTGAGAATCCTGGATAGGAAGACCAGAGACACTCGCCATAAGTCTATACCAATGGTGAAGGTCCTATGGTCTAACCATGATGTCGAAGAAGCGACATGGGAGTTGGAAGATGCCATGAAGGCTAAATACCCGCAGTTATTCATAGACTAGAGAGTCTAATATTAGTATACGGGTACGGGTCGTACCCCTTTTAAGGGGGGTAGAACCCTTTGCTTTAGCATTGCTTCGGGGTAAGCATTGCATTTTGTATGGCACATGTAGTGCAAGTGAATTTAGTATGGATGTGTATGTACGTGTAATGTGTAATGAATGATGTGTATGTGCAATGTATGGTGTATTGGTTAATGTGTATTGTGGATTGATGTGTATTGTGAACTGTAATGGTGTATTGTGTATTATGGTATGGTATGAATGAGAATGATGGATTGTGTATATGAATTGTGTATGATGCTTGAAGTGTGTATGCTTGCAATGTGGAATGAAGTAAACACCTCATAGGTGTAGTAAGACACATCAGGGCAATTGATTTGCCTAATGAGTAGAATAATGAAACTATTAACCTTGAGCAACTTTGAGGGCAAAGTTTCTTAAGGGGGGTAGATTGAAATACCCCGTAATTAAAAATAGTGATTAATTAGGCTAATAAGTAATTTAGAGGCTTAATTAAGTATAAATAATCATAGGGAACAAATCCCGAAGAAAACGGACCTTTAAAACGGTTTAAAAACATTACCGAACCTTAAAGCGCGTTTTTCGAGGTAACCGGGAAAACGTGTCTTTAAGCGGGTCAAATAGACTCGTAACAGTTTTAGGCAACTAAATATTCATTAATAAATATTAGTGAAGCCTTAGGACCAATAAAATCAATAAAACGAGAGATAAGTAAAAACTGTCAAAAACGGGAAGTTGTGGGGTAGAAAATAAATAGACCAAACTTATGTGTCCATTTTGGAAATAAAAAGCAAAAGTGTGGTGTGTGTGTGTGCTGTGTCCGATTTGGACCCCCTCACACCCCTCTCACACTCTATTAATTCCCCCTTACTCACAAAACAACAAAAATAATAAAACTACTACTTCTACTTTTACTCTCACATTCTCTCTCCTGTCCCCACATTTCCTCCTCTCACGTGAAAGCCTCACCCAGCACCCTCTCTTTCTCCTTCTTCTTTCTCCATCGACATCCATGGTGAAACAAGAGAAACTCTCACAAAACTAACTTCTCTCCTCTTGTTACACTAGTAAACTTCCAAAAATTGTAAAAAACACCACCATTGTAACCCTCTCACCAAGAGCTACACTTTCATCCTTTCAAAATCCGAAAATCACCATTTTCGATTTTAAGGGTATACCCCATTTGGAGCTTCAACACCACCATTAGAAGGCCCTTGTTCTCCTTGTCCTTCTAAGGTAAAAATATTTCGAAAACTCCATCTTTTTCTAGCCCTTGTGGGCAAAACGAAATTCATAAACTAAACCCTTGTTGTTCCTTGTTGTTCTAGCCGATTTTGGCATCTTGGTGGAGTTGGATTTGTTGTTGAACCACTCCAAACAGCACTTGAACCATTGGAAGGTAATAAATATTCTAAACCCTAGAATGTGCATTAGAACTTAAGTAATGTTTGAGGTTAGTTTTAGTATTGAAAATATGTATGTTGGTGGGCTGTAGCATTAGAGGTTGATAATTCAAAACCAGTAGAGGAAGAAGGAAGAAGGAAGAAGAGAAGAAAATCTAGAAGTAAAGCAAGGTAAGGAATGTTCACCTTTGTGTAGCTTTATAAATGTATATGTAACAGATTTTAAGAATGGAAATGGGTATTGTAAATGATAATGCATTAATGGTATAATGTGCAAGAGGATATAAGTATTTTGAAGCTTTAAAAGACATGTAAAACTGTTACAAAACAGATTGGGGATTAATGTTTGTGTGCAGGAACTTTGTAGTGTTTTTAGTGTTGTTTTAGTATGGGTATGGTATATGAGAGCTTGTGTATATTGATGCGTATTGTAACAGGTGAGATAAGTGTTAAAATGTGAACTAGAATATGTGGTGAGAGTATAAAAATATAGGGGAGGCTATGGCAAAATTTGCCTAGGATTAGAACACTTAGAGAATTAAAACTAGGTGACTAATGTGAGTTGTAACAGATTTTGATTTGGATAGTTAGAGGGTAAGTGGAGAGAGCTAGGTAATGGATTCTAGATATAGTAAGAGTGCTAAAAATGACATTAGAAGAGGGAGATGTAGAGGAGAAGGGTAAGTGTTAAAATCTGTAGCATAAGGTAACTAGAGAAGAAACTAGTTGAGTGTTGAGTGAAACTTGGAAAATTATGTGAGTGAATGAGTATAAAATTGGGTAAGGAATTAATTAATGAACTAAGGTGTATTAGGAGGTTTAAATGATGTTAAAACATGTAGGATTAAGTGTAGGAACAATGGGGAAGTATTGGGTTAAAGAGAGGACTGAAAACAGAAAGTAAAATGCAAATACTGGGCCGGACCGAACTTGCGACCGGACTTGCAAGTTCGGTCGAGCCCAGACTTACAAAGACGGGTGAGCTACTGGAATTGACCGAACTTGCGACCGGACTTGCAAGTTCGGTCGGACCAGAAATTTCCCCGTCTGTAACCTACTGGAATCGACCGAACTTGCGACCGGACTTGCAAGTTCGGTCGGCCAGAAAAATTTCCATCCTGTAACCTACTGGAATCGACCGGACTTGCGACCGGACATGCAAGTTCGGTCGGCCCGGAAAAATTTCCCGAGGATAGCTACTGGAATCGACCGAACTTGCGACCGGACTTGCAAGTTCGGTCGGCCAGAAGAATTTCCGTAACCTGAGCTACTGGAAGCGACCGAACTTGCGACCGGACTTGCAAGTTCGGTCGGGCCAGGAATTTTCGGTACTGGTAGCTACTGGAATGGACCGGACTTGCAAGGTCGGTCGCAAGTCCGGTCCTGACAAAAAAAAAAAAAAAAATTATTTAAATAGTAATTGTATATATATATGTATATGTATACCCATACATATATGTATATGTACATGTATGAAAGCATGCCAAAGTTAAGTAAGGAAGTAAAAACTAAGTAAAGGAAAAGTAAGTAAGTAAAGAGCAAATGTAAGAAGTATAAGGACATAGTAAGTATGTTTAAGTAATGATAGTTAGATTAATCGTTTAATTGTATGTATGTAATAGGATTTGATTTGTGACACCGGAGGCACGTTTGGAAACACGTACGACGGTGAACGGTATGGATTCCTCATGCCCCGGGTGCTATCTTGGTTACTCTGATTTGTGTGTTGTGTGCTAAATGATCACCAAATAAGATAAATGCACGAATCGGAGTTAATATGCATACTTGTGGATATGTAGTGTTGTATGATGTTGTATATTTCTTTAATTCTTAGTTTGTATACTTCATGAAATGTATGGATGATATGAATGTGTGTATGTATGTTGTATTGTACCGTGACCGTTATTCATTGTGTTTGGACTTCTAACTTGTTCCTAACAAACTAACCATCCTAACTAAAATGGTAATTAAATTGGAATGAGTAGAAGTCCGATATAGTTTCGGCCACGCGTGAGGATGCGGAGTCACGAGAGGTTGGCTCCAATTCCTGACTCTTAAACTGGTCCGCGGCCCAAATCCCTTAAGTGGGTAGCATCCCGGATTAGTGAGTCAAGTAAATCCCGGATGTGGGACGGAGTAGTCCCCAAGGCCGGAGGTCCCGACGACTTGACTTGAGTATAAGTAAGTAAGTAAGAATGAGTAAGTAAAGTAAAAAGGAAGTAAGTAATTGTATGCAAGTAGAAGTAAGTAATGAGTAAAAGAGTAAAGCATTCCGATTAACCCGGATGCATAATTTGGCTAACCTTGTGAAGGTAAGTAAGATGTGTACTTGTAATGTTGCCTTGGATTGTGTAATGTATTGTATGAGCATGTATGATGTATGAAAAGCATGTATGTATGAATAATGAATGGCATGTTTAGTGGACGTCAAATAGTCGGCGTGCCCTAGCTAGCACGCGGTATATGCGGAGTTTATGCGCAGCAATCTGCTGAGCCCCTTGGGGCACCATTTTTACTACACGCAGGTACTCGAGATTGATGAAGAGGTGAAGACTCCATTCTTTCTTTATCTTCTTTTTTGGAATGTAAACATTGAATTTACGATGGGTGTACTAAGTAGTACAGGGCTGTAGTTTTTGAATAGCCGGTGTACCATGGGGTACACCTTTTTGGATAATGGAAGTATTGGATTGAGGTATAGATGAGTAGTTTTAGAAACTCATTCTTTTGGTAAGTTGGAAAGGTTGTAATCTAATATACTTAAATACTCGGTGATCCAGGATGTAAGTATTGGGCATGTGTTATTTTGGTAAGTAACTTAGTAGCTCGGTACGTTATGTTCATCAGACCGTGACTGTAAGTATTAGTAGCCTAGCTAGCCGTATGGGCGGTTAGCGGCATTGTTTCACCCGCCGTAGTAAGTATGTAGTAATTCCGCTGCGAACTCGTAGGATTAACAGGACGATTAGACGGTAAGCATAGGATTAGCGGTTGGGGTGTTACAGGTAGGCTATACAAGCTAAGATGAAAATGACAACCCATCAACCGAGTGGATGAGGAGCATAGAAAAGTGCCGAGAGGGCAAATTATTTTTTAGTCATAAGAGAAGAATAGGCAGATGCGAACGTGCAATGAAGGGGACTGATATTATGCCCGCACCGTACACACCGGGGGTGTTGTGGATCCATTATGCTGCTAGACTCCCGTAGGAGGGCAGGGGATATAAACTGAACAATAGATTTACCCGAGGACGGAAGATACCGTGACCTCGAAGAGGATGGAGGTGATACGAGTTGAATAAGAGTTAGGAGGACATAACAGAGAGCGATGATCAGCAGAACCACTAAGTTTGTGAGTACCTAATTATAACCCTTAGAAGAAAGTGTTAGAACCAACTAGGATTAAATTAGATACATAGACCAACAATCATTAACTATCAGATTAGGCACTAAGCCTAAATACGTATGGCATAGGCCTACGGTAGGATACCATTAATACCACCATAATGACCCGAATCTAGGAGAGCGAAGGTGATAAATCACAAACACTAATTAATATCAGACAGGGACTACCAAAGGATGAGGAAACACGATGAGTCAACCCTTATCATGGAGTCCAGACTACACTAGAAGGTGTAACCTAATGAATTGGGTGGAGTTAAAGAACCGAAAACTCTTATAAAAATGGCATTATTAGCCTAGGAGTGAACGGGAGAGATAGTAAACAGATACTAATCCCCACTCATAAATACCAGACGACGAGCGTGTGAAACCCGATATTTAGGCGCTATGTCAAACACCTATCTTAGAGAAGGAAATGAACAAATATATTGAGAAAGGAACCCATAGAACCCAAAGAACCTTCTAGGACCATTCTAGTACTAAAGGTTAAGAATTGATAGCCTAGATACTCCAATAGAAATTACCGAGACTAAGAGTGTGATAACCACCAGGTACTGACACTACGAGTGTACTAAACGAGACATGGGACGACCACACTCCTAGGAGCTTGTGGGCCTGACGAAACTTACATAAGTTAGTTAGGTAAGTAGTAATGTATCAGTACGGTACACCATGTATGTGGACGAGTAGTGTAAGAACCCAGGAGGTAATCAACTCTGTGTCTAAGTCACATATTGGAATCCTGACTAGGTAAACCATGAATTGACAAGAGAGATCTCAGTCAAACCAACAAGGTTGGGGAAAATCAAGGATAGCTTGATAGCAACACGACAGAAGGTCGTAACTCCACAAAGGAGAAGTTAGAACACCAGTTTAGAGATTTTCGTAAACGAGGAAGCCAAAGGCCAATTTAATGGTAAAGGCAAGGAGAACCCATTAACGAGAAGATGAAGTGTGGTACCTTAGGAGGTTGTATGAGAGAAACCTTTGTAATATTATAGATGCTACCCGAGAAGGGGGCACAAGAGAGAGTTATATTCTGCGCTGAGGGCGCGGCGCTGAGGTCACATTGAATAATAATAACCACATGCTCAAGCCATAAAGAGTTAGTACATTAGTACCAATTAGGGTTGAACAAAAAACGTATGCCAAGTTAAAACCCATAGTTGTATTGTATGTTTACAATAGACGAAGGGTAAGGCTAGCTGTAACACCCCTCATAACAATTACGTAATAGTCGCTCACGTGAACAGTAATAAAGACGTCTCACAGCGGAAGGAATTACAGTATTAGAACTCACATGGGTGTTACTTGCCACCACTCGCCCATACGAGTGATGTAGCAGTACAACATCTTAACAAATTAAACATACAATATAATCCGCAGTGACAACGAGATACCTCCTACATTTCTATCTAAGTATCAACAGCACAACTACTGTGAGCATCTAAACATAATCCAAATCTTACAACCCCTTTTCTAATGGAATCCTTTAATACATAACGAGGTATGAACGGTAAATCCAAACTCAACAATGTCCTAACTACCCAATCCCGCACTTCGGCTTCACGTGTTCAGCAACCTGCGCAATAAGTGTAGTATCAGCGGTAGACGCTGAGTATGCCGGATCTGGACCCTATTGGTCACTTGTCATTTTTAACCATCTTGGTATTAGATTGATTTCATGTTTTGTCATTTTACAGATATGATAAATTCTGTAACAACATGCATGACTATATAATCATTCCACCAATCCAAACAGTCATATATGGATATACACATTACTGTCATACATCATACAATACAATGGCATTGAGAACTCATTCAACGTAAGTTAACATCATCACATAGTACATCACTCGGCCCTCCGGGCCTTCACATATTATTAATTTTAGTTAGCACAGTACAACATTCGGCCCCCCGGGCCCTCACATATTATTAGTTTTGGTTAGCACTGTTGGGAGTCAGTTAGGACAACCCGAATTATATTCACTTGGACGGTAGTCCCACGACACACAAGGTGCTCACTGCCCTGATCATCCGAAGACTCTGGGCTATTCACTTTGCCTTTGTAGAGGCGTCCATTTAGGTGGCCAAGGGCCTGGTGCCAACGGTAGCACACTCCGCCTGTCGATCTATCTAGGCTCGAACAGGATTCACTAGGGTAAAACCCGATACGGGATAACCCAAGAGATCTCTACGCGCGACCAGCAGCCAGTGACTGTCTGGATTAAGGTACATCATCACATTCTTTCACACTCCACATGTTAGCTTTGTTGTTAGTTAGATAGTCAGTTACAGTTTTTGTTATGGAGTACATCACTTAATTTGTTGGCTGCCCTATGGGTCTTACGCATGCCTAGAATTATTCTAGGTAACATTCACGTTTGAGTCAAAGCTCTAGAGACCGACAATGTCGTGTCCCGTTCCTAAGTATTTTACTTAGGTTATAAATACATACTTGTAATACTTAGCGCATTAGGTCAGACAACAATGGTCACAACACACATTTCGCATATGTAGTTTTATATAAGTCGATCTATAGTCGACGTAATATTAGCCCCGTAGGACGTTCGTGCATAAATAAATAATGCAATGAACATAACTACACATCATACACATACATCATGTACATACATCACATACATACATTCACACAAGTTATTTATCAAACAAATCCGAGCCCGAGGAATTCCTCAGGACAACTCGGATCAAATCCCTTTACATACCGTACACCGTTGACTAGATTCGTGCAGTGCAGACCACTAGAGCTTCCGAGCGCGTACGTCGGGAATGCGATCTAGTAATACGAGGAACACTAAGCGTCAATCCATATGACAACACAATTCGGTATTTCCGAATAACGTTTGAAATACTAGTACTATGTCCCCAGACTTAACCTTTGTTACTAGTTAAAGTATCTTTATTTCTATTTTATAAACCCCTTACTCATTGTGTGAGTTAATTCTTGGTTTACATTAGAGTATGAACCTTACGTTATACACTTATGGTACTTCACTAGGGTTTATTTATCAAACCAAAGTCTTATACTAACCTGGGTAGTTTATGTCGTTATATCTATAGTGTATAACTTTATTTCTTGGTACGTGTTTATCTTTGTATGTATGCATTTAGCATAACAGTTTGAATAACTATATCCTTAGCCACATAATATTATTCGTGTTACATTGCCCCATAATGTTATACGGCACGATATTTTATGTGTCACTAACATTGTAACATATGGTCTTGGTAACTGTATGTATGTACCGAGTATGATGTAAACACATTATACATTTGTGCTCCTTGTTTATATAATTTTTATTGGTCACAATACATCCACATACTTATAACGTGTTGTAGATATTTAATGTTTGTAACATTAAAACTTGTACTAGGATATAACTCAAGGTTTTATAAGCTCACTTAGGTATGTTAGAGATGTTATAGGTTCATTAGTAACTCAATGCCACCCCTTATCACCCTCTGTGACACGATTACACAGAAGCTTATACCTTATTGATGTTCGAACAGCAACCTCTACATTCCTACTAATTCTTGTGTCTAGTTAATCCAAGTGCTGTTTAATTCTTTCCTACAGTATCTACCTAACTAGCTATAGGTGTTGATAATGTTTTAACCTCAACACAGACACATCAATACTGTCACCACCCCCTGAATTGCGTTTTACAGAAACTGGATAGTGCAGAAGACTGCAAGCTCTTGTTTTGTACAGTTCTTTTACAAAATTTCTTTTAGACTGTCAACCAGTTTATCTCTAATTCTTCTCAAGGTTCTTACCCGACAAGCTAGGTGCATTATGGAGGTTTTAAACTCTAGACTAATCCAATACAGTGCTGCCAATACTTCTGGAAATTCTCTTTACAGCAGCAAGGTTTTAGAAATCTGAAACTTCAATCTGTATACTGCTTCCTTCCAGCTCCTCCTTTAATGTATCCAATGATTTCTAACTTTCCCCCGGAATGTTTACACACTTAGCTAAATGAATTACAAGGTTTTGCAGTCATAAACAGGCCATTACAACTCTGTTACATCTGCTGAACTCAATCATACAGAAGCTACATTATGACAGGATTCTGAGGTAAAACTTTCTGGACACCTCTTTACTCCACTACACATTCACTGCACTAACTAGCCCTTAAAACTTCTCAAGTGTTCATAGCTTACTCAGGTGTACCAGGACTGTTTTAGGTTCATTGACAACTCAGTACAACATTTATGCCCTACCTGTAAGTTACCTTTACCGAAGCAAGAATTTCAGAAAAAGGATTGAACAGAATCGGTACATTTCTGTTTGTTTCTTCTTGCCGTTAATTATCCTGTCCTCTACTCTCTCAAATGTGTATAACCATTCAGTTCACCCCCTTAACCAATGTCCTGGGTAAGTTCTTAAGCCACTACACATCCCTAGAGCCTCTGTAACTCAGTTCTGAACTTAACAAGATGAAACACTGTAATGTGAAAACTGCTGTATCAGTTACCAACTTTTCTTTGTGTACAGGTTGATTTCCAGTTTTCTCCGGTTGGCTTGGGCTTCTGGGTTAAGTGTTTTGATTCTGTATTAACTCCACAACAGCCCTAGGCAGTAGTGTCTGTAATTCTAACACAATTTCACTCAAACCTGCAACACTGGAAAGAACCTGGAACATTACTTCTGTTTATTCTCTGTTATTGTTGTTAATCTATTTCTGAATTTTTCCCTAAGTACTCATATACTAACTCAAGTAGGTTAGTAATAGATTGAATCCCAACACCAACCCAGGACAACATTGAGAACACCACTGAACCTCATTATACAGAAGTAACACTGATACATCCGAAACTGAAACTACAATATAAACTGATTTCTTTCTTCTTTCTCTCTGGTTGTTCATGGTTTTGGGCTCTCAGTTTTTCCCTAGGTTGTTGAACTGTTTAATCAGGTATTCTACACAATTTGAACCTCTAAACAATTTTGAAACAGCAAGTCCCGAACCTTTGAAGGGTCATTGTACAGAACTGAAAGTAAACTGCAACCTAAACTGAAATATGATATTTTTCTCCAGTGTTTGCAGTTGTTCACAATTCTTGTTTTGAGTTTCCCCTAGATTGCTTAGTTATTCGGTTGAGCATTTTAGTACAGTTTAAACTTCAAAACAGAACCACCACCAAATTGTTTGAACTTCTGAAAGCTTGATATACAGAAAGGTCAGAATGTGCAGAAACTGAAAATCTGAAATTATAAGTTCCTTTATATGGTTTCCTTTCTGCTCTCCAATCTGACTCTATACTTCCCCACTATTTAGCTTCTTATATAAGGGTATCGCTATGATTTTTATCCCTGAAATAAGGCCTTACCAACATAGTTAATGCCACTGGAACTCACTCCTCAGAACTGGTCGTTGCAGGAGAAAACAGAAATCTGAACTTATAAGCTCTTTTATATTGGTTTTCTGTCTGTTCCTTCTGAACTAATTCATAACTCCCCTTCAACCGTTTACACTCCTAGCTAAGTGTTTGGACTAGGTTTATAGGTAACTAAGATGCACATAACACAACTCCTTATAACCCTCTGTAGCCCCTTATACAACCTCAAAATCTCAGAAACTGGAAAACCAACAAACAGAAAAACTCGATATATAGTTCTTCTCAGTTACCTGTTTGTGCATCAGGTTAGGTTTTAATTCTTCAAGTTGTTCTTATCCTCACTTGAGTGTGTTAGGATGTTTTAGGTTCATTAACCCACATCACAAGCCCGTCATACAGAAACACAAAACCTTGGGACTAAACTGAAACATTAACTTGATGACTTCTTCCTGTTTTCTGTGAATTATCACTTCTGTTCTTCTTATCAGTCCCCCTTCATTGCTAATCTAGATAGTTATGTGTTGCACTGGGTTTTAGATTTTTATCCTACTCCTACTACCCTCACACTACTACTGCAATGTTAGCACACAAACACAGGCTTCACATTAATTGCAGAGTTTATACCAGAAAACAGAAACCATGAACTAGTACATCTATTTTCTGTTCGTTTTCTTTTCTTGTGTTGTGGGTGTTTTTATTCTTTTCTTCAACACTCTCACTCTTAGATACTTAGTCAGGTGTCCCAGTAATGTATTTGGTTGTGTTAGGTTCATACGATTCACACCATCCCGTGACAGACAGTATTCAGGAACTTATTGTTATTTGTTTCGAAAGTTCACAACTGGAACCTAACAGCTTGTCTGGTTCCTAGTTATTGCATCAGTAACTACTAGTTCCATACTTAACATTCATCTCCCAAAACAGCACACAGGTAAGAACTCTTATTAGCTCAGAGATGTACTACCTCACGGTTTATTTCTTCCTTCCTGAGCTGAAACTGGTGTTCCCTTGTGGATCCTTGGCGCATTCGAGACTTCCAGCTTCAGTGGTCATATGACAGCTACGGTGAAGAGTTACAGAAGTCACATTGTGACAGTTCAGAGAAAAGAATATGGGTTGGATCAATCTAAGGTAGATAAGATCTTTACCTTGTTTTTTTTTCTTCTACTGATAATGGCACAGCAAGGAAAGTGTGCTTGGTCTTGTTCCCCAAGCTGAGTCCTACGCACTGATCTATTTCGTGAAGGAAAACAGAAGTTACAGGTTTGTTGAAACACAGAACTTGACAACCGGTTAGTTTCTGGTTACTAGTTTTGTTTACGCGTGACTCACCTTCTTATCTTGGCGGTCTCCTTTGGTAGTTCTTGGCACGAAGTAAAGCTCTCCAAAGTTTCTTCTCAGCTAGACAGAAACCCACAACTTATATTCAGTTTGCATGTTCTGGTTTCGGTAACCATTATGGGAAGTATAAACCTCGCTCTTCACTAGATCTTCTTACCTTGAACAGAGGCTAGTTGACTGAGCTTTGTTCGATTTCCAAGATGAACTCAGCAAGAGAACTTGACTCACTAGAGTGGAGAAAACAGAGGAAGAAGTTACAGGCCATAACTACTGTACTCAAGAAGGTAGAGTGAAGGAGATCGCAGAACTGAAACTCCCTTGCTTACCTTGTTGGTTATTAAGGTTGTCCTGGTGCGCAAGCTAAAACACATCAACCAGAAGTGCCGGGAGTAGACAGGTGAGTGAACTACTGGATTAAGGATGGAGATTAGTGTGCCATTAGTTGAGCAGTTGATTCAGTGAAAGGGAATCAAAACAGGAAGGAAATGATCGAAGAGCTGAAGTTACCTTCACGTAGAAACACCACAGTGTTCTTGGCTTGCAGTTGGCGCGGGCATGCAAGCGAGGAAGAGTTTGGTTGGGGTGGAGTTTTAACTAGTGGGTCGCGACAGGAGGCATGACTCAGAGATTACCGAGGGAATCTGCTGCTGTAAATTCCAAGAGCTGAGCATGTCTAGAGGGCGCAAGTTACCAGAGAATGTCATGGGCAATTGGAGAAAAAGAATATCTGGACCCGTCGCGTGGAGATTCATGGCAAAACAGGAGGTTAATCGGTTCTTGTCGTTATGGGAGTTTGTAATAGTCCTGATTTTGAGGAATTGAACTCAGAGGAGGATGTCGGGTGATTCACCGATCTACTCTGTAACTTCAGTATGATGACTACTAAATATAAATCGTGGGTAGTTTATACCGAATTCGAGCACAGCTCAAGCGGTTAAGGTTTCGGGATGAGTACGAGAGGTCTCGGTTCGAATCCCGGTTGGAGCAAGTTTGTTCTATTTTTTTTTTTCACCTTTTTAAGCCCATTTATTGTATATGATGACTATATTAATATGTAGCGTTAACTAGTTGTATGTATACCTTTATATTTTGACTATTTTTATTTGTCGTTTTTATATGTGCAACGCTATAATAGCGTAACATTATACGTTTAACATATATACCGTACGACATAAGTAACGTTATAATATACGTCGTACGTGACCGTGTTAATATTGTTCGTTCATACTTTAATGTAGTAAATTATATATTTAAATAACGCTTAATTATTTAGGGGTATTTCAGTCTACCCCCTTAAAGAGACTTCGTCCCGAAGTCGCTTTACTTAAATAGGTGTATTAATAACTACCCTTACAATCCCATAATGTATATCTATGTGATATATCATTTACATATCGTGTTGTGCTAATACCGCACATAGCCCTCGATTGTGGCGTTAATTCAACATATATGGATATAGGTGATCCATCAGCACCATCATTTCCTATCAGTTCTACCAATCCTGACAACCTCCCCGAGGTGTCATACCATATCATCATTCCACATCTCGTATCTAATTATTCGTTTCGTATCTAAGCGATACCCTAAGTAATCAATCTACAAGGTACAAAAATATATATATCCGTATCATAAAGAACAGTACTACATTCATGGATGTAGATACATCATTTCAAGGAGCATTTCATAAGATACATAAACATCACACAACAAATCAACCACGTACGCCCCGCGTACCAAACAACACCAACAAATGACAAACACATCACAAACAACGTCCAACAATCAACATCGTATGCCTCGCAACCCACAACATCAACAATCAACATCGTATGCCCCGCATACCCACAACTATTGTATGACCCGCATACGAAATAACAGAATTTAGTGCAAACATGTGCACAGCCAAGAGGCTCTACCCCCCTTAAAAAGGGTTACGCCCCCGTACCCCACAAGTATTCTACCGCTGCTCCACAAGGAGCGCTGGATACTTGGCTCTCATAGAGTTCTCTAACTCTATGTGGTGTTTTCACCTTTGGAGTAGATTATTCTCATATCAGAGAGACGGGTATGACTCTAGCCTCTTCGGGCTCTTAAATATATATAAGGGGTGAGGCACGTATTTGTGCTCTCTTCCAAGTTCGTTCTAATGGGCCCACTCGCTCTGTATAAGGTGCAGACCCATGAACATAGGCTCAATTTCCTCTTTTCATTACTGTGTATCCTCTTATTTGGATCACTAGCATACATTCGTTTGTCTTCTCCCACTGATATTCAGTTTGAGGTATAATATGACATTGGCTCTTGTTAGTACTTGGTGCTATTTGCACTTGTCTTGGTAATACCAAGACGTACCAGCCTTCGTGTCCACGTAGATTATTATTGTCATCCGTGTCTCCTGGTGGTTTTATTCCAGAGTGATACACTGTTGTAGTTCTTTGATACACACTCTTGTTGATATTCATTGCATCTTTCTGTATTTCCACTAGATTAATAACTGCACAAGTGCAATACCAAAACACTCAGTCATACAGAGTGCAGAGGCGTAAACTCTCAGCAGTTAATATCTAACGAGCTAAACAGATAAGATGAGCGAATCATCATGTGAGTGGTACATTCCAAGTCCATTCTTCCTTCTTAAGGTATCTGCTAGCATTTAGCTTGTCTCTTATCATTGCGTTGTCACGCGTTTATATTCACATCATTGGTAGATTCCTCTGGATTGCAAGAACTTGCATGATCCTATGAGGGTTCTACGTATTATTCGTCCATATAGTGGTTCTTGTGTGTCGTTCTTTATGAGGGTCTCCGTACGTGTGTCGTCTATTCTGTAGTCTGGTTTCTCTAGCCCCTTGGTTAACTGCGGCTCTTCTCGTCCATCTTCGAGGTAATCTGCATCACTGTCCGTAGTACGGAGTTGACTACTTCTCGTGTTCCTAACACTACTTGTCTACATGCATGGGGTACCGTACTGATACATTACTACTTACCTGACTAACCTATAAATAAGTCTGTCAGGCCCACATGCTCCGATCGGAGTGCGGTCGTCCCATGTCTCGTTTAGTAAACTGGTAGCGTCCGTCACACGACTATGGTGAAGTATTCTATTGTCAATCTCCCTTTCGGTGGATGTCCTTGTTGTAGTCCGATGTTGATTGGTCCGCAATGTTGGTTATCTTGTAGTAGGTTCTAATGTTCTAATTATAAGTGGTTACTTAGTCTGACTCAGTTAGTAACCTTAGTGGTAGCACTTGGTCGCTAACAGTTAACGTTCGTAATTCGTCTGTATGGTTGTAATCGGTTTACGTAATACTGCTGCTGAGGTGGCAATGTCAGTTTTCATATCTCGATCTTCATGAGTATGTACATAATTATTTCCTCTAGGTTTATCATTATCATTATCTTCTTGTCTATAGTAACTCTTACTTATTAACTTCTCTCAATTGTATGTATGCATGCTCAAAAAGGGTATCCACTTTTCATCATTAGATTAGGTCCATCAATTAGCTAACTATAACATTTGTCCATTGATTAGCATTACATATTAGTGATATATATATCCTGGTGTTCAGGTAGTAAGTAATGTCTTTGTTGTTACTTATTGTTTAGTGCTAGTTACTTGTAACTGCAGTTATTTGTATTTCAAGTGCGCGGTTGGCGCCTGTTAATAAGTCATGATTGTTATTCATTGTTTACGGTATATACCGTAGCTCCGTTTCATTATATTAACTTAGATTGTTGTGTTAGTAATATACCTGGAAAGGTGACTGGAGTCGGTGTTCCCGGTCTCCTGAGCTTATGCCCCCTTATTTGTACTTTAGGTACTTGCTCATTTACTCTATTTAGCGTTTGGTTGTGTGTTTTGCGATTGTTTTAATTTTAACATTCATTCATCACTGACAGTCGTCACAGTAGTAAACGACATGTCTTCCACATATTTTGATATTTATCATTTTCTTTACATGGCGGGACGCCTATGGCGGTAGCCCTTCTTCTACTCAAAACTTGATTGATAACCAGTATGATTCTGACAATACCTATAAACTTAATCTTGATGTTGATTAGTTGTAATTGTACATAACAGTATATGGCACTCCTTGGTAAAGGTAGTGCTCAGAGGTGGTAATTATTCACGCGTTCAGCGTTGATTCGCGTTCATTGTTGCGAAGGTATTGGTAATAGCCGTATTACAGTAGAGTTGTTCTTTTCACTCTTGGTCCATCTGTGGACTGATATATTTTCTAATTCTCTTGTGTTCATCACGTGTTGGCGTATGCATGAGTCTAGTTGGTAAACTATAAGTTACATTTATTATAAGTGTAACTATATGATATGAATAACATTTTATTATGTATTGGCAATATTGTAGTAATGGAAAAATATCAGGAGTTGAAGGAAATAAGAATTTTGGTGTATGTGCCTTCAGGCTATAATATAGTTCTTATTGAAAGTATGGGTTATAATATTTAATGAGAGAATGTAGTTTATAAACTAAGGTTAATATAGAATAGTCCTTAGGAATTTTTAATATAAGTCCTAAACTGTTATAAATATTAAGATAAGGTTCTTAATATAAGTTGCATAATATAATGCATCAAATCAAATAATCATCTTACATTAAGATGATGATGAAAATGTGACATAAGGTACAAGGGAATAAATCCTGAAACACAAATGTAAGTGAATAAATATAAATACTGCGCATACGATATAGTTGGAAACAGTATGGCAGCGATCGTTATACGATCGTGTTTTCTTCTTAGTTTTATTTGTATGATTTAATATATATATATATATATAACGTAGCAGTTAAACGTAAGTTTTCTTTGCTAGTTGTTTGTAACTAGGATACTGCAGTTTTGTTTATCCGTACTATAATTAATGTTGGCAACTTGTGAAGAGTTTCAGGAGTCATACGACTCTGGTGTGATCAGCACCAGTGTTGCACTAACCTTTCACCCCAATTTGTGGTTGGTTTTCCCTTGATCCCCGGGAATCAGGTTTCACCGTCCACTTCCAATTCAGCCATTGAATGCTTTGATGATTAAATTATGTTATCTTGGCTTTTAGCCCGTGTCATTGTATTCGTTCTCGTTTAGTAGTTATAATTTGTTATGGGCTGGTGTGCCCCTTTTATTGCGTTAATCGGACTCGTCGGTCCCTTCAGAGGTTGTAGGCCTCGTATCTTAGTGGTTTATTGTAACAATTGTAGTTATGTAGTTTATACTAAAGGTGTACAATTGTTTGGTGATTATTGGTAGCCATGGTGTCGTACCATAGGTCTACACAGTTTATAGTATTCGTTGTAACGATAATAGCAGTGGTAACTGCAGTTGTAATTGTTTGCAGCACTTGCAGTGGCAAGTGCGTGGGTAGACGAAATCATTAGTACATTGTTTAAATCAGCGCTTGCAGTGGCAAGCGCACCATGCAGGTAGAGTTGTCGGTTCCCGACTTGTTTGTCTCACTGTTGCATGGGTTGTTTGTAAGTAACTTGGAATGATTGTCCGTGAATAAGACGGTATTTGGGTTTGGGAAATTTTCCTGACCACATTATCATTAGAATAATCAAGTCCTTCATCACATTAGATTTATAATAGTGTAAACGTTTGGACTTTGTCTCCCTATAGGTACCGTTACGACAGGGTCCTAGTGTCACTGTATTGTGTGCACACAAGTTTAGGATTGAAGTTTGAACATAACAGGGCGGTATTCTCACAAATTTCCTCCACGTTCTCAAGATAATGACTTTTTACAGTTTGGTGGTTAAAGTCCCATTACGGGCGACGGTCTCGCGGAGTTCATGATGCTCCCGGTTCGCTTGCCCTGATATTCTTGGGTGATCCTTTCCACGACGTTATAGTAGTAGTGACGCTCGCCTCTGGCAGTGCCTATTGATACGGCGCTTGGTCGTCAATTCAGTGGAGGTATGACATTGAGGTTGTATAAATGTTACAGGAGCAGGAATTATTCATTCACTGCGAGAGTGTTTAGACAGTCTGTTGGGCTTGGTAGCCCTTTTCCCTATTCGGGGATTATATTTCTTGGTTGTATTATACTCATTGGGTTGTGGCGGGAGGGGTACTGTCGGCGGTAGTTCGTACTGGACTTCCACATGGCAGTGGACTGTCGCCAATGTACTCGTGACGATTGCGTCTCCTCCTGGCTGAGTTCTCAGCTGGACTTTAACAGGGGTAATATTCCCGGGTCTTTATGCCCTTGGTCAGCTTCCTGGCTCGCACCACCACTAGATGTCGATAATACCGTTCGTCTTCTCAATAACGCACCATAATACAATCAACTTATTTGTGTGCCCCAAGGGCTACACTTGCAGGCCAAAGGCTCTGCCAACACATAATTTCATTAAGACACACACGTTTCGTACCTCACAAACGTTTCCCAAATTTCCCAAATCCTAAGCTCACTGTCTTAACCTAGTATCTCGTCATCAGAGCGGTACTCCGCTCTGATACCACTTTTGTAACACCCCTCATAACAATTACGTAATAGTCGCTCACGTGAACAGGAAATAAAGACGTCTCACAGCGGAAGGAATTACAGTATTAGAACTCACATGGGTGTTACTTGCCACCACTCGCCCATACGAGTGATGTAGCAGTACAACATCTTAACAAATTCAACATACAATATAATCCGCAGTGACAACGAGATACCACCTACATTTCTATCTAAGTATCAACAGTACAACTACTGTGAGCATCTAAACATAATCCAAATCTTACAACCCCTTTCTAATGGAATCCTTTAATACATAACGAGGTATCAACGGTAAATCCAAACTCAACAATGTCCTAACTACCCAATCCCGCACTTCGGCTTCACGTGTTCAGCAACCTGCGCAATAAGTGTAGTATCAGCGGTAGACGCTGAGTATGCCGGATCTGGACCCTATTGGTCACTTGTCATTTTAACCATCTTGGTATTAGATTGATTTCATGCTTTGTCATTTTACAGATATGATAAATACTGTAACAACATGCATGACTATATAATCATTCCACCAATCCAAACAGTCATATATGGATATACACATTACTGTCATACATCATACAATACAATGGCATTGAGAACTCATTCAACGTATGTTAACATCATCACATAGTACATCACTCGGCCCTCCGGGCCTTCACATATTATAAATTTTAGTTAGCACAGTACAACATTCGGCCCCCCGGGCCCTCACATATTATTAGTTTTGGTTAGCACGGTTGGGAGTCAGTTAGGACAACCCGAATTATATTCACTTGGACGGTAGTCCCACGTACACACAAGGTGCTCACTGCCCTGATCATCCGAAGACTCTGGGCTATTCACTTTGCCTTTGTAGAGGCGTCCATTTAGGTGGCCAAGGGCCTGGTGCCAACGGTAGCACACTCCGCCTGTCGATCTATCTAGGCTCGAACAGGATTCACTAGGGTAAAACCCGATACGGGAACCCAAGAGATCTCTACGCGCGACCAGCAGCCAGTGACTGTCTGGATTAAGGTACATCATCACATTCTTTCACACTCCACTGTTAGCTTTGTTAGTTAGATAGTCAGTTACAGTTTTTGTTATGGAGTACATCACTTATTTGTTGGCTGCCCTATGGGTCTTACGCATGCCTAGAATTATTCTAGGTAACATTCACGTTTGAGTCAAAGCTCTAGAGACCGACAATGTCGTGTCCCGTTCCTAAGTATTTTACTTAGGTTATAAATACATACTTGTAATACTTAGCGCATTAGGTCAGACAACAATGGTCACAACACACATTTCGCATATGTAGTTTTATATAAGTCGATCTATAGTCGACGTAATATTAGCCCCGTAGGACGTTCGTGCATAAATAAATAATGCAATGAACATAACTACACATCATACACATACATCATGTACATACATCACATACATACATTCACACAAGTTATTTATCAAACAAATCCGAGCCCGAGGAATTCCTCAGGACAACTCGGATCAAATCCCTTTACATACCGTACACCGTTGACTAGATTCGTGCAGTGCAGACCACTAGAGCTTCCGAGCGCGTACGTCGGGAATGCGATCTAGTAATACGAGGAACACTAAGCGTCAATCCATATGACAACACAATTCGGTATTTCCGAATAACGTTTGAAATACTAGTACTATGTCCCCAGACTTAACCTTTGTTACTAGTTAAAGTATCTTTATTTCTATTTTATAAACCCCTTACTCATTGTGTGAGTTAATTCTTGGTTTACATTAGAGTATGAACCTTACGTTATACACTTATGGTACTTCACTAGGGTTTATTTATCAAACCAAAGTCTTATACTAACCTGGGTAGTTTATGTCGTTATATCTATAGTGTATAACTTTATTTCTTGGTACGTGTTTATCTTTGTATGTATGCATTTAGCATAACAGTTTGAATAACTATATCCTTAGCCACATAATATTATTCGTGTTACATTGCCCCATAATGTTATACGGCACGATATTTTATGTGTCACTAACATTGTAACATATGGTCTTGGTAACTGTATGTATGTACCGAGTATGATGTAAACACATTATACATTTGTGCTCCTTGTTTATATAATTTTTATTGGTCACAATACATCCACATACTTATAACGTGTTGTAGATATTTAATGTTTGTAACATTAAAACTTGTACTAGGATATAACTCAAGGTTTTATAAGCTCACTTAGGTATGTTAGAGATGTTATAGGTTCATTAGTAACTCAATGCCACCCCTTATCACCCTCTGTGACACGATTACACAGAAGCTTATACCTTATTGATGTTCGAACAGCAACCTCTACATTCCTACTAATTCTTGTGTCTAGTTAATCCAAGTGCTGTTTAATTCTTTCCTACAGTATCTACCTAACTAGCTATAGGTGTTGATAATGTTTTAACCTCAACACAGACACATCAATACTGTCACCACCCCTGAATTGCGTTTTACAGAAACTGGATAGTGCAGAAGACTGCAAGCTCTTGTTTTGTACAGTTCTTTTACAAAATTTCTTTTAGACTGTCAACCAGTTTTATCTCTAATTCTTCTCAAGGTTCTTACCCGACAAGCTAGGTGCATTATGGAGGTTTTAAACTCTAGACTAATCCAATACAGTGCTGCCAATACTTCTGGAAATTCTCTTTACAGCAGCAAGGTTTTAGAAATCTGAAACTTCAATCTGTATACTGCTTCCTTCCAGCTCCTCCTTTAATGTATCCAATGATTTCTAACTTTCCCCCGGAATGTTTACACACTTAGCTAAATGAATTACAAGGTTTTGCAGTCATAAACAGGCCATTACAACTCTGTTACATCTGCTGAACTCAATCATACAGAAGCTACATTATGACAGGATTCTGAGGTAAAACTTTCTGGACACCTCTTTACTCCACTACACATTCACTGCACTAACTAGCCCTTAAAACTTCTCAAGTGTTCATAGCTTACTCAGGTGTACCAGGACTGTTTTAGGTTCATTGACAACTCAGTACAACATTTATGCCCTACCTGTAAGTTACCTTTACCGAAGCAAGAATTTCAGAAAAAGGATTGAACAGAATCGGTACATTTCTGTTTGTTTCTTCTTGCCGTTAATTATCCTGTCCTCTACTCTCAAATGTGTATAACCATTCAGTTCACCCCCTTAACCAATGTCCTGGGTAAGTTCTTAAGCCACTACACATCCCTAGAGCCTCTGTAACTCAGTTCTGAACTTAACAAGATGAAACACTGTAATGTGAAAACTGCTGTATCAGTTACCAACTCTTTTCTTTGTGTACAGGTTGATTTCCAGTTTTCTCCGGTTGGCTTGGGCTTCTGGGTTAAGTGTTTTGATTCTGTATTAACTCCACAACAGCCCTAGGCAGTAGTGTCTGTAATTCTAACACAATTTCACTCAAACCTGCAACACTGGAAAGAACCTGGAACATTACTTCTGTTTATTCTCTGTTATTGTTGTTAATCTATTTCTGAATTTTTCCCTAAGTACTCATATACTAACTCAAGTAGGTTAGTAATAGATTGAATCCCAACACCAACCCAGGACAACATTGAGAACACCACTGAACCTCATTATACAGAAGTAACACTGATACATCCGAAACTGAAACTACAATATAAACTGATTTCTTTCTTCTTTCTCTCTGGTTGTTCATGGTTTTGGGCTCTCAGTTTTTCCCTAGGTTGTTGAACTGTTTAATCAGGTATTCTACACAATTTGAACCTCTAAACAATTTTGAAACAGCAAGTCCCGAACCTTTGAAGGGTCATTGTACAGAACTGAAAGTAAACTGCAACCTAAACTGAAATATGATATTTTTCTCCAGTGTTTGCAGTTGTTCACAATTCTTGTTTTGAGTTTCCCCTAGATTGCTTAGTTATTCGGTTGAGCATTTTAGTACAGTTTAAACTTCAAAACAGAACCACCACCAAATTGTTTGAACTTCTGAAAGCTTGATATACAGAAAGGTCAGAATGTGCAGAAACTGAAAATCTGAAATTATAAGTTCCTTTATATGGTTTCCTTTCTGCTCTCCAATCTGACTCTATACTTCCCCACTATTTAGCTTCTTATATAAGGGTATCGCTATGATTTTTATCCCTGAAATAAGGCCTTACCAACATAGTTAATGCCACTGGAACTCACTCCTCAGAACTGGTCGTTGCAGGAGAAAACAGAAATCTGAACTTATAAGCTCTTTTATATTGGTTTTCTGTCTGTTCCTTCTGAACTAATTCATAACTCCCCTTCAACCGTTTACACTCCTAGCTAAGTGTTTGGACTAGGTTTATAGGTAACTAAGATGCACATAACACAACTCCTTATAACCCTCTGTAGCCCCTTATACAACCTCAAAATCTCAGAAACTGGAAAACCAACAAACAGAAAAACTCGATATATAGTTCTTCTCAGTTACCTGTTTGTGCATCAGGTTAGGTTTTAATTCTTCAAGTTGTTCTTATCCTCACTTGAGTGTGTTAGGATGTTTTAGGTTCATTAACCCACATCACAAGCCCGTCATACAGAAACACAAAACCTTGGGACTAAACTGAAACATTAACTTGATGACTTCTTCCTGTTTTCTGTGAATTATCACTTCTGTTCTTCTTATCAGTCCCCCTTCATTGCTAATCTAGATAGTTATGTGTTGCACTGGGTTTTAGATTTTTATCCTACTCCTACTACCCTCACACTACTACTGCAATGTTAGCACACAAACACAGGCTTCACATTAATTGCAGAGTTTATACCAGAAAACAGAAACCATGAACTAGTACATCTATTTTCTGTTCGTTTTCTTTTCTTGTGTTGTGGTCTGTTTTTATTCTTTTCTTCAACACTCTCACTCTTAGATACTTAGTCAGGTGTCCCAGTAATGTATTTGGTTGTGTTAGGTTCATACGATTCACACCATCCCGTGACAGACAGTATTCAGGAACTTATTGTTATTTGTTTCGAAAGTTCACAACTGGAACCTAACAGCTTGTGGTTCCTAGTTATTGCATCAGTAACTACTAGTTCCATACTTAACATTCATCTCCCAAAACAGCACACAGGTAAGAACTCTTATTAGCTCAGAGATGTACTACCTCACGGTTTATTTTTCTTCCTTCCTGAGCTGAAACTGGTGTTCCCTTGTGGATCCTTGGCGCATTCGAGACTTCCAGCTTCAGTGGTCATATGACAGCTACGGTGAAGAGTTACAGAAGTCACATTGTGACAGTTCAGAGAAAAGAATATGGGTTGGATCAATCTAAGGTAGATAAGATCTTTACCTTGTTTTTTTTTTCTTCTACTGATAATGGCACAGCAAGGAAAGTGTGCTTGGTCTTGTTCCCCAAGCTGAGTCCTACGCACTGATCTATTTCGTGAAGGAAAACAGAAGTTACAGGTTTGTTGAAACACAGAACTTGACAACCGGTTAGTTTCTGGTTACTAGTTTTGTTTACGC
Source organism: Limonium bicolor (assembly GCA_023374045.1). NCBI lineage: Eukaryota > Viridiplantae > Streptophyta > Magnoliopsida > Caryophyllales > Plumbaginaceae > Limonium > Limonium bicolor. The sequence continues at coordinate 55,778,995 of CM041782.1, read as the reverse complement.
GTGACTCACCTTCTTATCTTGGCGGTCTCCTTTGGTAGTTCTTGGCACGAAGTAAAGCTCTCCAAAGTTTCTTCTCAGCTAGACAGAAACCCACAACTTATATTCAGTTTGCATGTTCTGGTTTCGGTAACCATTATGGGAAGTATAAACCTCGCTCTTCACTAGATCTTCTTACCTTGAACAGAGGCTAGTTGACTGAGCTTTGTTCGATTTCCAAGATGAACTCAGCAAGAGAACTTGACTCACTAGAGTGGAGAAAACAGAGGAAGAAGTTACAGGCCATAACTACTGTACTCAAGAAGGTAGAGTGAAGGAGATCGCAGAACTGAAACTCCCTTGCTTACCTTGTTGGTTATTAAGGTTGTCCTGGTGCGCAAGCTAAAACACATCAACCAGAAGTGCCGGGAGTAGACAGGTGAGTGAACTACTGGATTAAGGATGGAGATTAGTGTGCCATTAGTTGAGCAGTTGATTCAGTGAAAGGGAATCAAAACAGGAAGGAAATGATCGAAGAGCTGAAGTTACCTTCACGTAGAAACACCACAGTGTTCTTGGCTTGCAGTTGGCGCGGGCATGCAAGCGAGGAAGAGTTTGGTTGGGGTGGAGTTTTAACTAGTGGGTCGCGACAGGAGGCATGACTCAGAGATTACCGAGGGAATCTGCTGCTGTAAATTCCAAGAGCTGAGCATGTCTAGAGGGCGCAAGTTACCAGAGAATGTCATGGGCAATTGGAGAAAAAGAATATCTGGACCCGTCGCGTGGAGATTCATGGCAAAACAGGAGGTTAATCGGTTCTTGTCGTTATGGGAGTTTGTAATAGTCCTGATTTTGAGGAATTGAACTCAGAGGAGGATGTCGGGTGATTCACCGATCTACTCTGTAACTTCAGTATGATGACTACTAAATATAAATCGTGGGTAGTTTATACCGAATTCGAGCACAGCTCAAGCGGTTAAGGTTTCGGGATGAGTACGAGAGGTCTCGGGTTCGAATCCCGGTTGGAGCAGGTTGCTCTTTTTTTTTTTTCACCTTTTTAAGCCCATTTATGTATATAGGTGACTAGTAATATGTAGCGTTATGTTGTATGTATCATATATATTTTGACTATTTTTATTTGTCATGTTTTATATGTGCTTCCGCTATAAGCGGTAAACATTATGTACGTTTACATATAATCCGTACGCACATAAGTACGGTAATAATAAACTGTTCGTTTTGTTCGCAAGTCATTACATGCTTGATTGTTTATACCTTAATATAGTTAATTATTGTTTAAATCACGTTTAATTAGTAGGGGTATTTCACTTAATCCCAAGGTGCGTCGGATATAGTAATCCAAGCACACCGAACAAACATAGTATGCCCTGTGCCCGACGTGAGTCGTAAAGTAAAATAGCCTTGGATAAGCTAAAGGGAAAGTTGAAAACCCAAATGGAAAACAACCATAACATACAAAGAGAATCGAACCGGATATGACGTCGACTCCATACTCACACGTGGCCGGAACTACCGGACTCCTCACTCCCCAGTTAGCACCTTGTTAGATGTTCAACAATGAACTCAATAAACAAATCACAATAAAGGGGGTTAAGTCTGGTGACACACCGCAAGGGAAATGAGTCACACCTTAACAACACAATAATATTAACAACTGTAAACTCATTACATGACTTAAGTCTTACAAGGTCATAAACAAACAGAAAAACAAACAACACACAAGCCGGTGTAAACCGGTAGGCAACAGACTGCAAGAAAACCATACCTTGGTCCTGCTTCGACTGGTTTCCACCGTTGGAGAATCCTATACACATTTAGTACGTCGGATAACTTATTTACTTCACATTTCTAGTTATTATATTTTCACACTTTGTTATAAATTCTCACCTTTTAAATTGTCATTAACACATCTAACATGTCTTAGACAACCTTATAACATCATTACTAACTAATCCTCATCATTAGACATCATTATCTAAACCTTAAACTAAGTTTTAAGGGGTGGTCCGGGACTTGGTCCTCATCTAAGGCCCCGGACCAAATCATTGCAAAACCCTCGGGTTTGTTTTTATGGGGTGGTCCGGGACTTCATACAGGTCCTATGTCCCGGACCAATCTAGGCAAATTCTCTCGGGGGTAGATCAGGGGCTGGTCCGGGTCTTAGTGCAAGACCTAAGTCCCGGACCAAGGTAGTGTAAGAACTCTCGGCCCTTTTAATGCATGGTCCGGGACATTACCCAAGACCTAAGTCCCGACCACTGCTGCAGATTTTGCATTTAACATTTTCTAAGTCTTGTGGCAATGGTTTCTCCACATCTTATTATATAAAACTTCCCAAATGATCTTAGGTATATTCTAATGCCAAAATATCATCTTAAACTCACCTAGTTCCTTGTCTAACTGTTACTCAATTCTTGCAAAAATTTACCAACACTTATAACATTTTTACTAGGTTCTAAATGGTGTTTCTCACCTATGACAACCACTATCCCAAAATGCTTTCTCACCACTAAACATCTCTCCAAAGTATTTTTCCTTACTAACCTAAAACTCCTAGATAATGCCTAAGCCCTTTTAGCACCCTAGCCTAGAACACCTTAAGACATTGTTTCCTTCTCTAGTAAAACACCTAGTTATTCCTAACATTTCCTAGTCACAAAACTCATTTTAAGCACTCAAACTTCTTATACATTATCCAAATTTTGACATGGGTTCTCCTAGAACTTGCTAAGCCAAAACACATTGTTTCCCCATTGAACATCCAAGAACACTTAAACCCATCAAGAACATTCTTATACACAAAATTTCACCCAATTAACACTATCATCACATAGTGCATTATTTAAATTGCTTGGCACTCAGGCCCTTAAATAACATGGCTCTTAGGCCTTAAATGATTAAACCATAAACACTGAATTCCCACATTATATTTGCCTTTGACCTGCAATTACACCAACAATACATATACCTTTTAATAACCCTTGAGAGCATTTTTCTAAGTCATTACCATTAGCTCCTTAAGTAGTTTTAATAAGCAACATAAGCTCATTTCTCCTAAGACATTAAACTACATTAGGTTAGCACATTTACCTCTTTTCCTCACAAAGCTTCTTTCTTGTTTCCTTGATTAAATCGGCAAGGACTTGGGATTGCTTGTCAACTTCTAAATAATATACAAGCAAGGTAATGAGTATTCAAGCTTCAAGCTTAACCTCATTATAAACCATAGTTACATGTATTGTCTTAGAACATTAAGATGATTGTTTTACCTTGGAAATGAAAGAGAGTTTGGATAGGTAGCAAGAGAAGACTCCACCAAGCCCTTTGGAGATTGAAATGAAGCTAGAACAAGCAAGGTAAGTCACCATTAATGGTGTTTTTCGGACAACACTAAAACATGGAGGGAATGTTATTTTTCTTTGAGTTTCCTTACCTTGAAGCAAAAGAGAACAATAAAATGTAAAAAGATGAGCTCAAGCTCCTCCCATGGAGATTCCTCTTGGCACCGAAATGGAGCTCTTGGAGTTTGAAAGGATGAAGTTGAAGAGCTCGGCAAGACAAAGAGAATGGTGGTCTTGATTTTGGATTTGGCAAAGGGAGCTAGGAGATATAAGAGATTGAAGATGAAGAATGGTGGTGGTGCTGTAGCATTACCGTGAAGAGAGCAAGAAGGAAGGTAGAAGACTGTGGGAGCATGAAAGAATGAGGAAGAATGAAGATAAGTTAAGTTTGTAAGATATTTATGCTTAAAGTAAATAGTGATTTGCTTTATCATTATTCCTTTACTTAATAAGCTAGCATAAGTGGTGACTCATCACCATAAAACCTGGCCCCCATTAGTTATCTAGGGGTGTTTTGGTCATTGTTGACCAATTAAATTTCTTATATTGACTTGTGTTATAAACTAGCTTAAAATAGTTACTATTCATAAAACAAGGCACATATTTGTGAAATTTTTGATTCCCATTGATTTAGACCTCCTAATGTGATACTAGTAGTACACATGTTAATTAAAGAGTAATGATGGACATTTAGCCATTCAAACCCATTTACAAGACAATTTTTCAAAAATGTGCTTTAAGACTCCTTAAAGCACATTTTGTGTTTTAACTTGTTTTCAAGCTTGGTTTTCTTTGGTAATTGGTTTAATATGTTAATTAATATATAAATAAGGTCTTGGTAAGCTCATTAGGTCTTAACCAAGACTATCCCAAGCTTAGAGCACATTTTAGCCCATATTGACCTTAAGGTATTTATTTGTGTTTTCTATGGTTTAAATTGTTTACTAATGTTTTTAAGACTCTTTTTTAGTCTTTATATACCATATTTTAATGCTTAAACAACTTATTAAGGTTTGGGGTATTTCAAAGACCTTAACTATGGTTTTGTTTTTAACATACTTTAAAGGTGTTTTAACTTGATTATTGTTTGTTTAATGGTGGTTATATGCTTTGATCTGCATTTTATGTTGTATGGATGTTTGAATAAGGCAAAGGACATGGTTGGACAACCTAAACACTTGTTATTGACTATGGAATCTAGGATTACAAGTTGATGAGCCCTCGGAGGCAGACACTAATTTTTTTCACTACCAATGAATTGTGAGGAGCCATCATGATCTACTCTCTGGGCTGATGACCTGTAGGGAGTGTGCACACTTAAGGACGTGGGTGAGGTAGAAGAATTTTACAAAGGGTCGAGGGTCTTAGTGCCCTTTGCCGAAAGACCGGTGTGCCCGAGGATTGGTGGAATAATAATAATAAATTGAATTAAAGTAGGAGTGGTAATATCTTGAGTGATATTAGTGCTATGTTTTCGTAAGGTTCTGGTGGTGTGACTTGCTGTGGTTACTTGTGTGTTATTATGATGTCTTAAAGTGTTATCATAAAGATAAATATATTTTCATGTTGTGGCAAAAATTACTCAGCTTTGCTGATTTTGGCTTTTGCCCTGTGGTATTTTCTTTGTGATTGTATGACTGGCCACTGGTACAGGAAAAGAAGGTGCTTCTCCCTCGTCAAGAAGTTGCGCGAGAGTGTGAAGCTAGAGGGGAGTAGAGTCAGAAGTTAGAAGACGATGTAGTTATTTCCATAAAGTCCATATGCAATAGGTTTAATCACTTTTGTGTAAGCTGGTAAAGATGATGTAAGTTAATTAATGCCTATTTTTTAAGATGTTAGTGGATAAAGATTATAAAGTTGAAGATGGTTTGGGAAATACAAGTTAGATTTTGAATATATAAGAGTTTTATAATTTCAACTTATTTTCGTAATAAGACTTAGCATCCACAGTAAGTGTGGGTGTGGTGATAGCACCCCGACTAGTTTTGAAGTCTTCTGCTGTATTGTTAAAAATATAGAGCTGAAAAGTGGGATGCTACACTAGCAGACAATCTTATTAAGCCTGGGCGTTACCTTATCAGAGGTAAGTGGAAAACGGTATTTCATATCACTTTTTCACTCTATAGAATTGGAGGAACAACAAGGTGTTTGACCGGGAGCAAAGAATGCAACTCCCATTCAAGATGATTGCTCTTGCGTGCTTTCAAAATATAAGGGTTTGGTATATTGGATGTATTATTAACACGAGGAGTGGCTTTCACAGCAGGACACACATATAAGGGGAAGGATTTCCTGTTCTCAACCTACTCTTAATTGCTTTAAAATCAATATTTTGGGGCTTTTAACCCTGTTTCAGGTTTTGTTGCAATAAGGGACTATGTATCACAACGGGAACTGGGTTGCTGGGTTCATTGCAACTTTTGGAAAACGAGATGTGCTACACTTAGAAGCCATGGCGCTGCTGTATGCTATATCCAGCTAGCAAGGAAAAGAACATGGATCATGTGTCCATCAGTTCAGATTCGTTACAACTAGTCAAGTTAGTCAGGTTTTGTCCATTTAATCATCCATTACGTCCACTCATACATCAATGTAAAAACCGTATTGGGGTAGATTGGGAAGTTAGCTTGTCTTTCACTCCGCGAATATGTAATAAGGCGACATATTTGCTTGCCAAATTTGGGTTAGGAATGACATCTGACACTCTACTCTTGAGAGTCCTCCCTGCTGTATTATCCCTTAACTAATTGAGGACAAATCTCTCATCATCAATAAGAGCTCAGGGCTAAACCTCCGTTTTATGACAAAAAAAAACAGATCTAGAAATCCTACATACACTTTTAAATGCTAGTTATGTTATACCCCAAAATTTTAATCCCCCCCCCCCCCCCCGAAGAGATTCTCTCAAGGCATAGGTACTAAAAGGGTAGTTTGTTCAAGAGGCAATGATTCCCAGTTCGATCGGCACATTTCGGAGTGTTCTTCAGGGGCACTTTCGTAATTTTCAAAGGCTCCTAAGCCTCTATGAGCTTTCTCTCTCCACCGAAAGTGGCTCAAATAAATTCAAAATGCTTTGAGATTTAACCCACGATAGAAGATGACATTTTGAGCATAATGACCTTGGAATTTAGTTTTTGAGTTTCCAAATTTTCTAGTATTTTTTTTGAATCTGACGAGAAATTGAATTTAAAAATATTTCAATATCAAAAAAATTTGATTCCACCTTGGAAAAATCATAAATATCATCCTTTACACATGGTTAAAATTTCTTGGTCAAATTCCTTTTGGAAACCCTTGAGCTAAAGTGTAGGTAAAATCTCAATTTTTACTAGATTTTCTATCTTTAAGAAAACCTATATAAGGAACCTTACCCCTTGATCAAAAGAGAAGCTCTCAAGCCCTAGAACATCAGCCAGCACCACCATCTCAAGTCTCTCTCGTTTTTACACTCCCGAGCTCTGAAATTATACCTAAATCCTTCCAAAATCAACACCAAAACACGCTTTCCAACTCCTGCTACAACAACAATCATCAACCTCCACCAAACACACCATCAAGACATGAAGAACACACCATCTACAATCAATAGTCAGAAGCCAGGTTCGAACTTGATCCAGAACCGATTCTGTGAAGCACCGAAAGACTCCCAACTTGAAGAATCATTATGAATTCGAAGGTAAACAGGTGGGAATTTTACTTTTCTAATTCCCCACGACTTTTTAGCCTCCTCTCAAATTTGGGTTCAAACCGACTATTTTCGGCTTCTGAATTGTTATTCATTTTCGTTTCCGCCTTGTTACTTGTTCAATAAATTTCAACTTTAATTCGTATTCAAATTGAAAACTTTTAATTACTAACGTGTTTAGAATCTTTGAGGCTACCTACCCATAAAATTTGAGCCAAAAACATCGCCGGGAACCACCAGAACGCCGTCGTCCGAGGGTGGTCGTGCCTACAGACAGCTTGTCTAGGGTCCCGGACGGCCTGTCCGAGGTCACGGACACCCCCCGTATCGTGCCGGGAATTAAATTTTCAAATGTTTTAGAGTTTTCAACTCATGTCCAGGCCCACGGACATCCCGTCCATGGCCTCAGACTTTTCAGAATTGTGTTTCAGTTTAATTCGACTTTTATTTTCACATAGGTTAACTAGGACCATCCAGACACTGGAGGACATGCTTTGGGCATGTGCCTTAGACTTTCAGGGGAGTGGTTAGATAAGCTCATCTTATCGAGTTCTCGTATAATAATAGTTATCACGCCTCGATTAAGATGTCGCCTTTCCAAGCTCTATACGGTAGACCTTGCCGTACACCCTGTGTTGGGATGAGTCAAGCGAAGCGGTCATCATAGGACCGGAGTACCTTGAACAAGTGCAAGCTGAAGTTCAGCAGATCCGAGCGAATCTGAAGGCAGCCCAAGATAGACAGAAATCCTATGCGGATGTGAGACGACGCGACCTTGAGTTCACCGTGGGCGACCAAGTGTCTTGTGCATTTCACCTATGAAGGGTGTCTTCCGTTTTGGTCAGAAGGGCAAGCTAAGCCCAAAGTTCGTAGGGCTGTATGCTATCACCGAAAGAGTTGGAGTCGTAGCCTACAGGTTAGCATTACCTGAGGACTTGGGACGTGTCCATGATGTTTTCATGTGTCACAACTCAAGAAGTACATTGCTGATCCTCTCATGTGCTAGAGCCGAGAGATTATCCATTGAGCCAACCATGAGATATGTTGAAACCCCAGTGAGAATCCTTGATAGGAAGACCAGAGACACTCGCCATAAGTCTATACGAATGGTGAAGGTCCTATGGTCTAACCATGATGTCGAAGAAGCGACATGGGAGTTGGAAGATGCCATGAAGGCTAAGTACCCACAGTTATTCATAGACTAGATAGTCTAGCAATTAGTAATACGGGTACGGGTCGTACCACTTTAAGGGGGGTAGAGCCTTTTTGCTTTTGCATTGCTTCGGGGTAAGCATTGCTTAGTGTGTAAGTATTGTAATAGAATTTGTATGGCACATGTGGGTGCAAGCGAACTTAGTATGTGTATGTATGTGTAATGTGTAGTGTGTGGATGCGTATGTACGATGTGTGATGTATGTGTAATGTACATTGTGAATTGCAATGATGTATTGTGTATTGTGGAACGGTATGAGTTGAAAATGATGGATTGCGTATGTGAACTGTGTATGTTGTTGAATCGTGTATGCTTGCAATGTGGAATGAAGTGAACACCTTATAGGTGGTAGTAAGACACATTAGGAAATTGGTTTGCCTAATGAGTAGGATTATTAAACTATTAACCTTGAGCAACTTTGAGGGCAAAAGTTTCTTAAGGGGGGTAGATTGAAATACCCCGTAATTAAAAATAGTGATTAATTAGGCTAATGAATATTTAGAAGCTTATTAAGTGTAAATAATCATGGGGGAACAAATCCCAAAGAAAACGGATCCTTAAAATGGATTAAAATCACTACCGAACCTTAAAGCACGTTTTCTGACGTAACCGGGAAAACGTGTCTTGAAGCGGGGAATAGACTCGTAACAATTTTGGTCAACTAAATAATCATTAATAAATATTAGTGAAGCTTTAGAACCAATAAAATCAATAAAACGAGAAATTAGTAAAAACTGTCAAAAACGGGAAGTTGTGGGGTAGAAACATATAACCAAAACTTATGTGTCCACTTTTAAAAATAAAGAAAATTGTGTGTGTGTGTGTGTGTGTGTGCTAGTGAGCCGGCCCCTATCCCCCTCTCTAACACACTCACTCACCCCCTCTTATTTGCAAAACAACAAAAACAATAAAAGTACCCCCCTCACTTTATTCTCTCTCCTACCCTCACAACTCCCTCACTCACGTACTCACCTCCTCCCTCACTCTCTTTTCTTTCTTCTTCTTCCCCCATACGATTTCTATGAGGTTTGAAGACCCACTCACAAAACTCTACTTCTCTCATCTTGTTACTCCCTTAAACTTCCTCCAAAATTGTAAAAATTACACCATTGTCATCCTCTCCTAAAGAGCAACATTTCCCTCTTTTCAAAAATCAAAAAGGAGAACTTTCATTTTTATGGGTATGTCCCATTTGGAACTTCAAGGCCCCATTAGAAGGCCCTCCTTCTCCTGTTCTATTGAGGTAAAATATTCTTAAAACTCCATCTTTTTCTAACCCTTGTGGGCAAAACGAATTTGCAAACTAAACCTTGCTTGCTCCTCTTGTGCCCAGCCGATTTTGGCATTTTTGAAAGAGTGGAAAGATCATTCTTGAGCTGCTCCAAGTATTTCATAAACTCTTGGAAGGTAATATATATCTAAACCCTGGAAATTTACATTAAGCTTGAACATGTTTAGGGTTAGTTTTAGTATTGAAATGGTGTGTATATATGGGTTATATGTTAGACTTGTTGAAGTACCATAACCGGTAGAGAGAGAGAAGGAAGGAAGGAGAAAGATCAAGAAGAAGAAAAGAAAATCTAGAAGAAAAACAAGGTAAGGATGCTCACCTTTGTGTAGTCTTGTGTATGTATGTGTAACAGATTTTTAAAGAGTAGAATTGGTATTGTGAAGTAGTAGTGAACAATAGTGTTGTATAAGAGAAAATAAATGTTTTAAACCCTTGGAAACAATTTTAAAAACTGTTACAAACGATTGGGAATGAGATGTTGAGTGCAGGAATTTTTGGTAGTGTTTAGTGCTGGAATGGTATATGAGAGTTTGTGTATTGTTGTTGTGTATAAACAGGTGAGGTGATGTTAATGTGTGATGAAACATTGTGGTGAGAGTGTAAAATATAGGGGAGGTTTATGTCAAAATTTATGTAGGATTAGAACACTTAGTGAATTCAAAACTAGGTGGAAAAAACAGGTTGTAACAGACTTTGATTTGGATAGCTAGAGGGTGGATTAGGAGAGATAGTTATATAGTTGTAATGTATTAGAGGTGTTAGAAATGTCAATAGAAGAGGGAGATATAGAGAGGAGTGTGATTGTCAAAATCTGTAGCATAATGTAGTAAAGAGAAGAAACTAGTGTAAGTGTTGAGTTGAAACTTGGAAAATTATGTGAGTGGATTAGTATCGAATTATGTAAAGAGTTAAGGAGTGAACTAAGGTGTATTCAAGAGGGTTAATGTAGTGTTAAAACATGTGGGATTAAGTGTAGGAACAATGGGGTAGTAATGGGTAAAAGAGAGCTGAAAACAGAAATGAAAATGCAAATACTGGGCCGGACCGAACTTGCGACCGGACCGGACTTGCAAGTTCAGTCGAGCCCAGATTTACAAAGACGGGAAAGCTTCTGGAATGGACCGAACTTGCGACCGGACTTGCAAGTTCGGTCGGACCAGAAATTCTTCCGTCTGTAACCTACTGGAATGGACCGAACTTGCGACCGGACTTGCAAGTTCGGTCGGACCAGAAATTCTTCCGTCTGTAACCTACTGGAATGGACCGAACTTGCGACCGGACTTGCGACCGGACTTGCAAGTTCGGTCGGCCAGAAAAATTTCCTTCGAGTAAGCTACTGGAATGGACCGACCTTGCGACCGGACTTGCAAGGTCGGTCGGGCTAAAATTTTCACATACGAAACTTACTGGAATGGACCGACCTTGGACCGGACTTGCAAGGTCGGTCGGCCCTGTAATTCTCCAGCGTAATTCCTTACTGACTTGGACCGAACTTGCGACCGGACTTGTAAGTTCAGTCGAGTCATACAAAAAAAGAAAAAAATTATTTAATTAAATAATAATTATATATATGTATGTATGTATACCCACCTATACATATGTGCATATAAATGTAAGTATACCATTGTTAAGTAATTAGGAGTAAACAATAAAATGTAAGTATTGGGAATGCAAAGACTTAGTAAGTATGGATTAGTAAGCGTAAGAGTAATGAGTTAAGTATGGCTATATTAATCACTCAATTGTATATGTATAAAATAGGATTTGGTTTGTGACACCGGAAGAACGTTGGGAACACACGTACAACGGTGAACGGTATGGATTCCTCATGCCCCGTATGCTATCTTGGTTACTCTGATTTGTGTGTTGTGTGCTAATTGATCACCAAATAAGATAAATGCATGAATCGGAGTTATCATGTTTACTTGTGAATATGTAGTGTTGTATATTGTGGTATATGTTCTTTAAATCTCAGTTTGTATAATTCATGAAATGTATGGATGATAATGAATGTGTGTATGTGTGTTGTATTGCATCGTGACCGATTATTTGTTTGAATGGACTTCTAACTTATTCCTAACAAGCTAACCATTCTAACTTAAATTGGTAATTAAATTGGAATGAGTAGAAGTCCGATATAGTTTCGGCCACGCGTGAGGATGCGGAGTCACGAGAGGTTGGCCCCAATTCCTGACTCTTAAACTGGTCCGCAGCCCAAATCCCTTAAGTGGGTAGCATCCCGGATTGGTGAGTCAAGTAAATCCCGGAGGTGGGACGGCGTAGTCCCCAGAGCCGGAGGTCCCGACGACTTAACTTGATTATGAGTAAGTAAGTAAGAATGAGTAAGTAAAGTACATGAAAGTAAGTAAGTGTAATTGAGAAAAAGTAAGTAATGAGTAAAAGAGTAAAAGCATTCCGATTAACCTGGATGCATAATTTGGCTAACCTTGTGAAGGTAAGTAAGATGCGTGTTATTGCATTGTTGCCTTGGAATGTGTAATGTATTGAGCATGATTGTATGATGTATGCAAAGCATGTATGTATGAAATAAATGAACAGCATGTTTAGTGGACGTCAAATAGTCGGCGTGCCCTAGCTAGCACACGGTATATGCGAAGTTTATACGCAGCGTTTGCTGAGCCCCTTGGGGCACCATTTTTACTACACGCATGTACTCGCGAAGGATGAGGATGTGAAGACTTAGTTTATTTCTTTATCTTCTTTTTGGATTGTAAACAATGAATTATGATGGTGTACTGAGTAGTACATGGCTATAGCTTTTGATTAGCCGGTGTACCATGGGGTACACCTTTTTGGGTATAGAGAGGATGATGAATTGGTATAGATGTGTAGCCGGTAGAAACGCATTCTTTTGGGAAGTTTGATTTGGGATGTAATTGAATACACTTAAATACTCGGTGATCCATTGATGTAAGTATTTGGTATATGGTATTTTGGTAAGTAATATAGTAGCTCGGTATATTATGTTCATCAGAACGTGACTGTAAGTGGAATGAGCCTAGCTAGCCGTATGGGCGGTTAGCGGCGTTGTATCACCCGCCGTAGTAAGTAGTACTTCCGCTGCGAGTAACTCTGGATTAGGGGACGATTGGACGGTAAGCATAGGATTAGCGGTTGGGTGTTTACAAAAAGTGGTATCAGTGCGTAGTTACGCTCTATCCATAGTACCGAGCATAGGGGATTACCGAGTTAGGATTCCAACCGTCTTAAGACAGATACTTAGAAACCTAACTAGGAACTACCGTTGTTAACAGCGGATACCCTTGACGTTCTTAGGAACGATACCTTGTTTAAATTCCAAGACCTTTGAGTCATATCTTGTGGAGCCTAATGTGAATGTTACATATTCAGATGTCAGGAAGAGGTCCAGGTCGCCCTAGAGGAGGGGGCAATGACGGACCCGGCACGCAGACGATAGTTGAAATCGTCGCGGCCACGGTAGCGCAGATGCTACCCCAAGTAATCCAAGCTATGCAACAAACTCACAGCAAAACCAACAGAACCAAGCGGGACCAATCCCTCCCCTGCCCCCACCCAGAGAAGCAAACTGGGTAAAAGCTGTAGCGGAACTCCGCCCTCCCTGCTTTAGGGGCGAGAGTGATCCGGCTAAGCTCGAAGCCTATATCTCCGAGATGGAGACGGCGTTCGAAACCCTCGAAGCTCCTGCTGGAGTTCGAGTCAGAGTTGCTGCTTACTACCTGAAAGATGCAGCCATGGATTGGTGGAAGCTAGTCAAGCACGAGCACGTCAATGACCCCACATTCGATTGGGAGTCTTTTCATCACTCACTCCTCCGATCCAAGTACTATCCGGAGCATGTAAAGACTAAGAAAAGGCTAGAGCTGGACGCCTTGAAGATGACAGACAAGATGTCTGTGGATGAGTACTACCGCACCTTCACTTCCATTCTCCGTCTTCTCCCTGATCTAGGATACACCGGCCAGGTGTTGGTCGATCGCTTCTATGGCGGTCTGAGCCATCGCATTCGGTACGGTATGGGCTACACTAGATTTACCTCCCTTCAGGTAAATACCGGTTAACCCTTAGTACCATTTCAATTCTTTAAAATTCCTTGAATTCTTTGAATCTTCCCTTATCCTTCTTAAATGAGAATCCCGGCTAATACCTGAAACTTCAGGAGTGTTATCACGCGGCTTCTCGCGTGGAAATCACTTGCCACTAAGGGATGAAGAAATTGCGCTGAAGCGCAAGGCCAACAACAAGAACACCAATGGCGAGGATCAGAACCAGGGTAAAAGCTGGAAAAAGAAGAAGGCAAATTTCTTTCAGCAATCCCAGAAGAAATTCCCAAGTGAAAGCAGTGCCCATGCTGAGCAGGCAAACCGGTTGAACTTCTTCAACTTGGTTCATCTGCACCGGTGGCAGCAAAGCCACTGAGATCATACCCACCTAAGGGTAAACTTCTATTTCTAATTCGTATTCGTATCAGTATCATACTAGTATATCCATGCACACATGTGCTAACCCTCTAAACCTTAGGTTCTGGCTCCGGTGTCACCAAAACCTTCTCCGATGGCCGCGCCTATGTGTGCAGAAAGTGCAATCAGGACCATCCCGACAAGATTGTTATGGGAGAGAGATCAAATGCTACAATTGCCAGAAGCTAGGACATACAGCTAACAAGTGCCCAAAGAATGGGAAGCCAAAGGGGAACTACCAAAGCTACAGGCAGAGGGAAGGCAAGGAGGTTGCATCTGGCGATGCACCGACCCAGCAGGAACCACAGGGCTGGGATCCCGGGGACCTCCGAGGGGTGCACCTCAGAGGCAGCCTGTCCTTCATGTGATTGACCGTGATGGGTCCGGTTATAAATCCGGCCCAGGTAATAATCTAAACCTTTAATCCTTGAAGTAGCATGTCTAAGTAGTAGAGTAACTGTTTGAATGAATGCATGAGTAAATAATTGAAGTGTGCATTAAGCATGAAATGAAGTAGTTGAAACTAGTACTCACCGTAGACGAAATTTGTAACCATAGGAAGCTTTAGTATCTGTTACCATACCGGTAAACTTGAATCAAGAAGAGATCGACATCACCAACCACTACTACACCAACAAACAGTGTCAGGTCATCCGACCAGGTATGATCTTATTAAGGGGATACCTGACACCCGAAGCACAAATCTCAATCATTCGGTGATGCAACGAACTAGGAACGGGTCAAGGTGGATTTTATACACCCGAATTCCCCGGTGGAGCGAAGATGAAGCTAAAATGATGTGCTTGGGAAAGGACTGGAATCCTTATACCAAGACATACCAGGAGACACGAACACAGATGGAGCAACGCCACCGACAATACCTCCAGAGTTTCAGACACTCGTCACACAAGCAGTAGAACTTGCACAACAATGCGAACATGATCCGATCCCCGCACTTGAAGCGGACCTCTGTATCGTCAACTTCTATGAGAAAGAAGGACGACTTGGGTTACACCAAGACAAGGACGAGACAGCGGAATCTCTTGAACAAGGAGTGCCCATAGTGTCTTGGTCCATTGGTGATGACGCCGTATTTTTGTATAGCGAGCAGAAGCGTGTGGACCTCGCACAGAAACTGGTATTGAGATCAGGAGATGTCCTAATCATGGGTGGAAACTCTAGGATGCTGTATCACGGGATCAACAAGATCAAGTTGAATACGGCACCGCCGGCAATAATCAATGCCACACACATGAAACCAGGACGCCTGAACCTTACCTTTAGAAGTATTAAATTCATAGTATCATGTAATCTATTAGTAACGTGTATTAGAGACACGGTATGTATGATGGTTGGTTCATCAATAAAGAGCAGTGTTGATTATATTCCCCTTGTGTCCACCATCAATACTTATCCAATTGTGAATCCAATAGGTTGTGGACTTGGTACCGAAGGTATCCTGAGCATCCTCACCGAAGCACAAGCCGGCAAGAGCGGTACCATTCTAACGGGACCTTCCCAGTGAACGGCATTGATGCCAATGTGTTATTCGACTCCGGCGCCTCTCACGCCTTCGTATCACCATCTTTTGAAGAGGTTGAAGCTAGATGCGGATGAGCTACCGAACTTCATGGTTACTCTCCCATCGAAGGAGCGAGTAAAGTGTACCAAATATTATCAATCAGCCACCATCGAGATAAAAAACGAAGTGTTTCCCATTTCCTTCATCGAATTCAATGGATTGGGATTCGACTTAATCATCGGAATGAATTGGTTGGAGCGGCACAAGGGTAGAATCCTCTGCGCCGAGCATCGATTGCTGCTCAAGAGTCCTTCTGGGGTTACTGTATCTTACCGCCAGAGACCGAGAGAGCCTTCGACCACACTCATATCTGCCATGGCTATTTACCGGGAGCTCAGAAAGGGCCAAGAAGTATATCTGTGTTATGTGCAAGACCTGGAGAGAGATCCAGTGTTCAGTAATGATGTACCGATAGTATCTGAATTTCCCGATGTATTCCCTAAGGAGCTACCCGGCATGCCACCACCGAGAGCAGTGGAATTTGAAATTGATCTTCTACCAGGTACCGGTCCCATTGCTAGGGCACCGTACCGCATGGCACCTGCTGAAATGACAGAACTGAAGGAGCAGTTACGAGACCTTCTCGACAAAGGGTTTATACGCCCGAGCGTATCACCCTGGGGAGCACCGGTCCTCTTTGTGAAGAAGAAGGACGGTAGTCTCCGACTTTGTATTGACTACCGCGAGCTGAATGCGGTCACAGTCAAAAACAAATACCCATTGCCACGCATCGACGACCTATTCGACTAGCTGAAAGGAGCATCAGTCTTCTCCAAGATTGACCTCCGTTCTGGGTATCATCAATTTGCCATCAAAGAGCAAGACATCGAGAAAACGGCATTCCGTACCAGATATGGCCACTACGAATTCACAGTGATGCCATTCGGTTTGTCAAATGCACCAGCAAAATTCATGGACCTCATGAATCGATTATTCAGTGAGCAGTTGGACACTTCAGTTGTTGTCTTCATCGATGACATACTTGTATACTCCTCAATCAGCAGAGGAACATGAAATTCATTTGAGGAAAGTGCTTGAGACACTGCGCGAGAACCAGCTGTATGCGAAGTTCTCTAAATGCGAGTTTTGGCTTGATCAGGTATCATTCCTTGGTCATGTCATCTCGAGCGCAGGCATTTCAGTTGACCCTTCTAAGATTGAAGCTGTACGATCATGGCCTAGACCCAAGACTGTTACTGACATTAGGAGCTTTCTTGGTCTAGCCGGTTACTACCGGAGATTTGTAAAGGACTTCTCGAAAGTCGCTAAGCCCATGACTATGTTGATGAAGAAAGATGCACCGTTTGTATGGACAGACGAGTGCGAGTTATCATTTCAGAAACTAAAGGACTCATTGACCTCAGTGCCCATCCTTACTCTTCCAGAGGGCACAGAGGGATTTGAGGTATATTGTGATGCATCAGGCAAAGGAATGGGATGCGTACTCATACAGCATGGCAAGGTTGTAGCTTATGCCTCCCGCCAGCTGAAAAAGCATGAGGAGAATTACCCGACTCACGACTTAGAGTTAGGAGCCATTGTCTTCGCCTTGAAGATATGGCGACACTATCTCTATGGGGTAAGCATCACCATCTACTCTGACCATAAGAGCTTACAGTATGTATTCACGCAGAAAGAATTGAATTTGAGACAGAGAAGATGGATGAAATTTCTTTCAGATTATGACATCAACTTGCAATATAAGGAAGGGAAGGCAAACATTGTAGCCGACGCCCTGAGCCGTCGAGCACACTCGCTCCATTCGCTACTCGCTTCTTCTAGCTTGGTTGACGAGGTGCGAGATGCTCAGTTGAGCGACCCTTACCTAACCGAAATCAGACGCAAGATCGAGAATGGTACATTTGAGAAGAAGAAGTATGACTTCAAGCTACATGAAGATGGTTTGATTCGGTTGAATGGCAGGCTATGCGTCCCCCGAAGCAATGTTGAGCTAAGGGATCGCATCCTGCGAGAGTCACACTGTTCCACATTGTCAGTCCATCCAGGAGCCTCCAAGATGTACAAAGACATGAAGAGGTACTTCTGGTGGTCTGGAATGAAATCAGATGTGACAGAATTTGTATTGAGGTGCTTAACATGCCAAAAGGTGAAATTTGAACATTGTAGACCGGGCGGAATGGTACAATCGATGCCAGTTCCGGAGTGGAAATTTCATGATATCTCATGGACTTTGTTGTAGGACTCCCACCTGCCAGGGGAGGACTCAACATGATCTGGGTTGTAGTCGATCGCCTTACCAAGGTTGCCAGATTCATACCGATGAAGGACACCTGGAAGGTAGTAAAGCTAGCTGAGCTATTCGACAAGGAGATTATCAGACATCACGGAGTCCCGAAAACAATAGTATCTGACCGCGACACCAGATTTCTTTCGAGATACTGGAGAGCTACAAGGGAAGCGTTGGGTACAGAATTAAAGTTGAGTACCGCCTTCCATCCTCAGACCGACGGTCAGACAGAAAGGACCATCCAGACACTGGAGGACATGCTTCGGGCATGTGCCTTAGACTTTCAGGGGAGTTGGTTAGATAAGCTTCATCTTATCGAGTTCTCGTATAATAATAGTTATCACGCCTCGATTAAGATGTCGCCTTTCCAAGCTCTATACGGTAGACCTTGCCGTACACCCTTGTGTTGGGATGAGTCAAGAAGCGAAGCGGTCATCATAGGACCGGAGTACCTTGAACAAGTGCAAGCTGAAGTTCAGCAGATCCGAGCGAATATGAAGGCAGCCTAAGATAGACAGAAATCCTATGCGGATGTGAGACGACGCGACCTTGAGTTCACCGTGGGCGACCAAGTGTTCTTGTGCATTTCACCTATGAAGGGTGTCTTCCGTTTGGTCAGAAGGGCAAGCTAAGCCCAAAGTTCGTAGGGCCATATGCTATCACCGAAAGAGTTGGAGCCGTAGCCTACAGGTTAGCATTACCTGAGGACTTGGGATGTGTCCATGATGTATTTCATGTGTCACAATTCAAGAAGTACATTGCTGATCCTTCTCATTGCTAGAGCCCGAGAGATTATCCATTGAGCCAACCATGAGATATGTTGAACCCCAGTGAGAATCCTTGATAGGAAGACCAGAGACACTCGCCATAAGTCTATACGAATGGTGAAGATCCTATGGTCTAACCATGATGTCGAAGAAGCGACATGGGAGTTGGAAGATGCCATGAAGGCTAAGTACCCACAGTTATTCATAGACTAGATAGTCTAGCATTTAGTAATACGGGTACGGGTCGTACCCCTTTAAGGGTGGTAGAGCCTTTTTGCTTTTGCATTGCTTCGGGGTAAGCATTGCTTAGTGTGTAAGTATTGTAATAGAATTTGTATGGCACATGTGGTGCAAGCGAACTTAGTATGTGTATGTATGTGTAATGTGTGTGTGGATGCGTATGTACGATGTGTGATGTATGTGTAGTGTACATTGTGAATTGCAATGATGTATTGTGTATTGTGGAACGGTATGAGTTGAAAATGATGGATTGCGTATGTGAACTGTGTATGTTGTTGAATCGTATGCTTGCAATGTGGAATGAAGTGAAAACCTTATAGGTGTAGTAAGACACATTATGGCAATTGGTTTGCCTAATGAGTAGGATTATTAAACTATTAACCTTGACCAACTTTGAGGGCAAAGTTTCTTAAGGGGGTAGATTGAAATACCCCGTAATTAAAAATAGTGATTAATTAGGCTAATGAATAATTTAGAAGCTTAATTAAGTGTAAATAATCATGGGGGAACAAATCCCAAAGAAAACGGATCCTTAAATGGATTAAAATCACTACCGAACCTTAAAGCACGTTTTCCGAGGTAACCAGGAAAACGTGTCTTGAAGCGGGTCAAATAGACTCGTAACAATTTTGGTCAACTAAATAATCATTAATAAATATTAGTGAAGCTTTAGAACCAATAAAATCAATAAAACGAGAAATTAGTAAAAACTGTCAAAAACGGGAAGTAGTGGGGTAGAAACATAAATAACCAAAACTTATGTGTCACTTTTAAAATAAAAGAAAATTGTGTGTGTGTGTGTGTGCTAGTGAGCCGGCCCCTATCCCCCTCTCTCACACAATCACTCACCCCCTCTTATTTGCAAAACAACAAATAATAAAAGTAACCCCCTCACTTTATCTCTCTCCTACCCTCACAACTCCCTCACTCACGTACTCACCTCCTCCCTCACTCTCTTTTCTTTCTTCTTCTTCCCCATGCAATTTCTATGGAGGTTTGAAGACCCACTCACAAAACTCTACTTCTCTCATCTTGTTACTCCCTTTAACTCTCTCCAAAAATTTTAAAAATTACACCATTGTCATCCTCTCCTCAAGAGCAACATTTCCCTCTTTTCAAAAATCAAAAAGGAGAACTTTCGTTTTTATGGGTATGTCCCATTTGGAACTTCAAGGCCACCATTAGAAGGCCCTCCTTCTCCTTGTTCTATTGAGGTAAAATATTCTTAAAAACTCCATCTTTTTCTAACCCTTGTGGGCAAAACGAATTTGCAAACTAAACCTTGCTTGCTCCACTTGTGCCCAGCCGATTTTGGCATTTTTGAAAGAGTGGAAAGATCGTTCTTGAGCTGCTCCAAGTATTTCATAAACTCTTGGAAGGTAATATATATCTAAACCCTAGAAATTTACATTAAAGCTTGAACAATGTTTAGGGTTAGTTTTAGTATTGAAATGGTGTGTATGTATGGGTTATCATGTTAACTTGTTGAAGTACCATAACCGGTAGAGAGAGAGAAGGAAGGAAGGAGAAAGAAGCAAGAAGAAGAAAAGAAAATCTAGAAGAAAAACAAGGTAAGGATGCTCACCTTTGTGTAGTCTTGTGTATGTATGTGTAACAGATTTTTAAAGAGTAGAATTGGTATTGTGAAGTAGTAGTGAACAATAGTGTAATGTATAAGAGAAAATAAATGTTTTAAACCCTTGGAAACAATTTTAAAAACTGTTACAAACAGATTGGGAATGAGATGTTGAGTGCAGGAATTTTTGGTAGTGTTTAGTGCTGGAAATGGTATATGAGAGTTTGTGTATTGTTGTTCTGTATAAACAGGTGAGGTGATGTTAATGTGTGATGAAACATTGAGGTGAGAGTGTAAAAATATAGGGGATGTTATGTCAAAATTTATGTAGGATTAGAACACTTAGTGAATTAAAAACTAGGTGGAAAAACAGGTTGTCACAGACTTTGATTTGGATAGTTAGAGGGTGGATTAGGAGAGATAGTTAATATAGTTGTAATGTATTAGAGGTGTTAGAAATGTCAATAGAAGAGGGAGATATAGAAGATGAGTGTGATTGTCAAAATCTGTAGCATAATGTAGTAAAGGAAGAAACTAGTGTAAGTGTTGAGTTGAAACTTGGAAAATTATGTGAGTGGATTAGTAAGTATGGATTAGTAAGCGTAAGAGTAATGAGTTAAGTAATGATGGCTATATTAATCACTCAATTGTATATGTATAAAATAGGATTTGGTTTGTAACACCGGAAGAACGTTTGGGAACACGTACAACGGTGAACGGTATGGATTCCTCATGCCCCGTATGCTATCTTGGTTACTCTGATTTGTGTGTTGTGTGCTAATTGATCACCAAATAAGATAAATGCACGAATCGGAGTTATCATGTTTACTTGTGAATATGTAGTGTTGTATATTGTGGTATATGTTCTTTAAATCTCAGTTTGTATAATTCATGAAATGTATGGATGATAATGAATGTGTGTGTGTGTTGTATTGCATCGTGACCGATTATTTGTGTGAATGGACTTCTAACTTATTCCTAACAAGCTAACCATTCTAACTTAAATTGGTAATTAAATTGGAATGAGTAGAAGTCCGATATAGTTTCGGCCACGCGTGAGGATGCGGAGTCACGAGAGGTTGGCCCCAATTCCTGACTCTTAAACTGGTCCGCGGCCCAAATCCCTTAAGTGGGTAGCATCCCGGATTGGTGAGTCAAGTAAATCCCGGAGGTGGGACGGCGTAGTCCCCAGGGCCGAAGGTCTCGACGACTTAACCTGAGTATGAGTAAGTAAGTAAGAATGAGTAAGTAAAGTACATGAAAGTAAGTAAGTGTAATTGAGAAAAAGTAAGTAATGAGTAAAAGAGTAAAAACATTCCGATTAACCCGGATGCATAATTTGGCTAACCTTGTGAAGGTAAGTAAGATGCGTGTTATTGCATTGTTGCCTTGGAATGTGTAATGTATTGAGCATGATTGTATGATGTATGCAAAGCATGTATGTATGAAATAAATGAACAGCATGTTTAGTGGACGTCAAATAGTCGGCGTGCCCTAGCTAGCACGCGGTATATGCGGAGTTTATACGCAGCGTTTGCTGAGCCCCTTGGGGCACCATTTTTACTACACGCAGGTACTCGCGAAGGATGAGGATGTGAAGACTTAGTTTATTTCTTTATCTTCTTTTTGGATTGTAAACAATGAATTATGATGGTGTACTGAGTAGTACATGGCTATAGCTTTTGATTAGCCGGTGTACCATGGGGTACACCTTTTTGGGTATAGAGAGGATGATGAATTGGTATAGATGAGTAGCCGGTAGAAACGCATTCTTTTGGGAAGTTTGATTTGGGATGTAATTGAATACACTTAAATACTCGGTGATCCATTGATGTAAGTATTTGGTATATGGTATTTTGGTAAGTAATATAGTAGCTCGGTATATTATGTTCATCAGACTGTGACTGTAAGTGGAATGAGCCTAGCTACACTACTACAGAAAATGTTTTAGACAACTGTTAAAAAGACTTTAGAGAACTGTTAAAAACAGTTCTAGTTGTTGGAGTTCTCTATAGTATGGTCTACTTTAGACTACTGTGATTAACAGTTCTCTATACCCACTTATAACTACTGTTAATGTGATGATACACACCTGTTATTAACAGTTGTCTATGGTTGAAAACACTTCATATATTAATATCATTAGACAACTGTTATTACCAGTTGTCTTTTAACAAATACCAGGATATTTCAACACTATTGACAACTGTAAATAACAGTTTTCTATAGTCAAATTCAACCAAAAACGCTACAGAATTTACAACTGTGATTAACAGTGCTCTTTTGTAGAATAACAGTTTTCTAAAGCACCTTGTCCAAACAGCATTACACCTATTTGGACAATCCATAATGACAAATGTTTCAGTCATAATCCTGTAGAAATAGCATAATAATCTACAAATACACCTGTTGCAGCAATAATTCTGTACAAACAACAATAATAATCCATAATAACTAGCAACACCTACTAAAACACTTTCCATAAACAAAACATAAGTCTTTTTATCACCATCTCAACAACACATACAGCACCTGAGCATAATTCAAGGGTATTTTGCAATCCAAAAGCACATTCATCTAGGAAACTATTCAACATATCATATAGATGTCTTGAGAGTCATCATTGTCATGCTACACTTGATCAGTACTATCGGAAAACTAATCAAACTCTGAATCCAAATGCTTCTGAATAAAAGCTGCCCATTGCTCTCGAATGTCATCAATTTCATTTTGCTCGTACGCTCTACCGTTATACCCGCCCAAGTACTTCAAAACACAATAAAAAGTAGTGTTAGCTCATTACCTAATAAATATCATTATATATGCATTTGATAGTGTATAATGAACCTGTTTACCTCTATAGGAACAATTCTTTTTCTGCTCTCTACAATCTCCTTCATGAATCTCATCACGTAATAACCACAAACAATGCTTTCACTCGGCTGTCTTGGGCACTACAAAAACAGAAGGAAAAAATAACACATTGTTATACATCATATATATTACAATGCTTCAATATTCTGATTTGATCCATACAGCTTCAACCCATAATAATAGCCACAGCCTCAGATACAGCACACTTGCGCATTGTTTCAATTTTTAGTAAAGATCAATGATGAATCGAGAGTAAAGAATAGAAGAAAAAACTAAGTACTATTATCAGGAAAGGAGAACAAGAAGTAAACAAAAGGGCTGCAAGCAAACTGTTTCCACATGAAGAAAGAAAATCAAGTGGATAAACTACACAACTACAGGAAAATCTTTGTCTGTTTTCATGTGGAAGTATGTTATTATGTTTTAGAAGAACACAAAAACAGATCAGTTTGCCTGAAATGAAAAGAAGAGGAACCATGGTAAAGGATTGCAAGATAACGCTCATATACATTTCCATTGCTTGTGCTAGAAATGATTAGCAAGATAAAGCTGATATACATTTCACAATATGTAGCTATAAACACCTGGGCAGGCGCGTTGGACCACAACACATCTGCCTAAATTTTAAAAGCCATTGTAATCCACATTAAAGACTTCCTGTCAACGCAAAATTTAAATGCCAATATCAGAAGCAACATAGGTTATAGCTTTGAGGCTCTATTGACCACAAGGAGTGAATAATCATAATAGTTCCTTTATATTGGGTTAAATGATGTGAATTGCCCAGAATATTCTGTTCTAATAATTACCCAAAATAAGGCCAAAGTTTGTGCCTCTCGTAATTGCATCAAAGCAAGGGGAACTTTAATCGAAAGTACGAAAGAAGAACAAGAAGGACGATAGGCAGCTGACATTAAAGAATAATTTAAACCCACAGTTTGGTTTACTCCTTTTTCATTACTTTCACATCAAAGCAATTTAAACTAGAAAGATATATCTCCTTCACATTAATTAGAACAACAAAGATGATGCACATCTAAATTAGATACCTTGATTATATTCCACTAATAAGGGAAAGATAATAAAAAGAGAGAAAAGAGCCACAGCAAAACAGCTATCAACAATTTCAGCAAGCATGCATATTATGAATAGCTTACTATCATATATTTAAAATAACCGCTAATCGCAGCTGTACTTAAAATACCTTTGTTGCTTGACCGGCAAAACTCCATGAAGGAGATACCTCCTTTATTGTAAATTTATGTTCATTTGCTACAGCCAGGCTGGAATCTGCTTCTAGAGGTCATATGCTGAAGATATCTCCCTGAATATGACCTTGATCTAGCAGTGCTGAATAATAATCGAGGCTGGCACCACGCATAGTTAGTCCAGAAGAGCATGTTGGAATATTGAATTCATCAGCTTATTCATTCATCAGGACAGAACCTGAAAGACATGATTGTTACAGTAGCTGAGAAACCCCAAGTAAGATAATGAGATAAACCAATTGCAACACAGCTTTTTTATTATAGCTGTAGCTTTTTCTTTTAATCTCAATCTCCTACTGTAACTTTCATTTTACTCTAACTTGATAAGAGATTATGATCATGTAAGGCTCTTAAAATCGATAAACCAATTAGTTAGCTATATAAAACTGATCACTAACTTTCAGAATCCAAAATTCAAACCTGTATCTTGCCAGGAACTTGAATCATTTGAGGACACAATACCACTACGCACATTGAAATATTGACCACTCTGCAAAGCAGCACCGTCATGTAGCTTGGACAAACCATTGTCATAGCTTAATACGGTAGAGCTACCTATAACCTGATCCTGGTTATCAAAACAAACATATTTGTTGAAACTATCATCATCCAGACTGAGTTGCTCTTCAATTCTCCGGAGTGCCTGACTAACATCAGCAACAGATGAAGTGCCGATATTTCCTCTCTCAAGCAATCCCTCATCATGATGCACAACTTTATTTTGATAAAATGCTCCAGAACTCACTTCAACAGAAGCAGGACTTGATATACTTTGAGGTGACTCATGCAGATTGCTTAACGAAGCAGATACCTGATTGTGCCGGGCATAACTGGTTGTATTCTGGCTAAAGGTAAAAGACTTTCCAGATGAAAACTCTAAGATGGGCGTAGAGCTGGGACTCCCCTGCAGAGGATGAATAGGGCACTCATTGATTGACACAAAGTCAGTTTTTTCAAAAAATTCAAAATGAAAATACTACTTAAAATGGTCTCAAATGTTATGCTAATGATCTAGCAGTCATACTATACTCAGTTACTTGAACATAATATTTACAGTTTATAATGGTCTTTGCATAATAAAATGAAATAACTATAATTTGAGCAAGCGCCAACCCACGTTGATAAACTAACACATTCAGCAGCAACATTTTAAATTATGAAGGAGTTAGACCAACACTGTCTGGTTTACTCCCTCCACCCTCCCCCAAGGCTTAAACAAAATGGATCTGTTTTCAAGCAACTAGAAGAATTATTATCTGAAAGTTTTCAAACAACTTACCTCGGAAACATCTCTGTAGTGTACAAGGACAATATGATCGTATGCTCTGAAAGAAGGGTATGAACAAATAAAGATCATGTCAACAATATGCAAAATATTCATAGTAGAGGAGAAAAAAAAGAAGGAAGAAGTTCATTTGTTCAATAGAATACAGGGCATCGGACACAGGTCCTGTGACACATTGCAATAGAGCTCTCAAGTATAAGGGTCCTTACGGATCCAGCATCCAGTAACTTCGTCGTTGAAAACTAGGATTGTCCTCTCCATGAGCATAGTAACAGTTCAAAGCCTCAGCATTTCCAACCTATCCATAATTAATAGGAAAGCTAAACCAAATCACTTCAACCGATGAATTAGACCTTATAATCTGTATTTTTGTTTCCCCTAGCATATCAGCAAATTTTATTAAGCAGTACTTTCAGAATGTACAAATAGGTAGCAGACTAAATCTATGGCTTCAGCTAACTAAAAAAAGGCAAAGAGACATTCATCAGGCAGCAAACCTTGAGTCGTTCGTGTGCTTCCCCAACACTTCTCCCATCCCTCTTCTTCCGCCAGTTATGACCATCTTTACGAAAAAATCTGAGAACCCTTTTGTTGAAAAGATATAAAGAACCACTTGCCAAAGAATTTCGTTGCAAACTGAGAGCTTCATCTCCCTGCAGTAAACTTAAACATCAGGATGTAAGCATACTGAATGTACTAACGTAATCCTAAATTTTCTATTGTCCATATGTACATTAGTGGAAATATCAGTCCTCACTCCTCATACTAGTATTTTTCATGCTACAGCAAGACCATAGTTAGCTTCTGTTCTACAAACCAAATTCTATCTCAAAGTTGCCAACAAGAATATCACGTTTTAACAGAAGTCAGTCATATCAGTTTAGACTGAAACACAAATATAACTACCAGAGATGGCGCATTCAGGTGTGTTTCTTCATTCTTGGCACCGGCGATAGGAAATTCATGCTGCGTTTTATCTTTATCTGTTCATGTGCACATCTATGACACACAGTTTGTATCTAAGAAGAATGGAAGCACAATATTATAGCCTAAGTCACCATTGCAATGTATGCTCACACAGTTTGACATTACCGAAATTGCAATGAGAAAGAATAAGATGTTCAGAGTTTAAGACCACAACATTAACCAGAAAAAGCAAGTTCGTTGAAGAAAATTTAACACTACCGAAATAGCATTCACAGGAAAGGGCAGTACGCACGCAAGTAACACCACGGGACTGCAATGACTAAGGTAGAAGCGTATGGCTATCAGGTGCTCTGGCGAAAACGAAGGAGCTGGCTATCGGACTGGAGTGATTAAGGAGCAAGACTAATGTTTAGCAAGGAGGTCGATTTGATGGACACTGCGCATAGCAAGGAAGAGGAAGACGACACTGCGCGTAGCAAGGAGAATAAGGAGGAATCGATTACCTGTTCGATGGAGAATAGCGGCTGGAGAAGAAGACAGTACTACGCGAGCAAGGGAGAATGAGGAGCTAGGAATCGATTACCGGTTCGATGGAGAATAGCGCGCTCTGGCGGGATTATTGTGTGCTCTGGCTGGGGAAGAAGACGGTACTACGCGCAAGGGAGAATGAGAAGCTAGGAATCGATTTAGCAATTAGGGATTTACCGAGCGGGAGAATACCGCGCCTAGTGAAATTTCCCAGTTTGGTGAAAATTAAGGACACCGAAGGTATATTCCAGAATGATAAGGGTATTTCAAGTCATTAGGGACTAAAAGTTTTAAATCCCCGCGCGCTAGATTCTAAAGCTGTATAACAGTTGTCTAAACTTACTATAAGAGAACAATATTATAACAGTTGTAATATCTAATGTTTTAGTAACTCAATTTACACAAATTCATTAAAGACTACTAGAATTTTATAACAGTTCTCTTTTATACAGTTCTTAAAAACAAAATCTGTAGTAGTGCTAGCCGTAGGGGCGGTTAGCGGCGTTGTATCACCCGCCGTAGTAAGTAGTACTTCCGCTGCGAATAACTCTGGATTATGGGACGATTGGACGGTAAGCATAGGATTATCAGTTGGGGTGTTACAAGGTCTGTGGCTACGGACAGAAACAAAATTTGACCTAATTCTGCCTCTGAAACCCTAGTTTAGGTAACTTCAAGTTTTCACTTTAATTTTCTATAAAAATCCAAAAAAATTAGAAACTTGCTCACCTAGGTTAAAACGACTTCGTCATAAGCTGTAATTAAACTAAGTAGAGGAAAAACGACATAGGAGGGGTAATGAAAGTAATTGAACCCTGAATAAGTTGAATACCAAGCCCCCGAACCCGAACTCTACCTTTCCTAATTTACATTAGGTTAAAATTAGGTGGCAACTCATAATAGGTTCCATGAGCTAACTTAGAGTTTAATAATTAGTGTTATATGACATAGTTATTAATCTTAGGTTATAAGTGGACCTAGAACCCGATCAGATCCTAATCAACCTAATCAACATATGATAGGGTTCAAAAATCGAGGCTCACAAGTTGTGTATCTAACTATCTATCGCCTCGACATATTTATGTCTTTTTTTTTACTGTTTTATATGTAACAGTATGTTATTATAGGAGAATGTAGAATCTATGAGATCCAGACTAGACCCAAGCAGGGACCATCTCTTTATACTATAGAAATATCAAATGTAATATCAGTCCTACATACAACTTAAATACATATCAGCAACTTTATGCAGATGTTCCTATTTTTATTTATAATAGCTATATAGGATGAGTAAATCTCAAAGCAGATTTATATTAACTCATTAACTGTTGAGCTGGTTGTTTTTTTTTTTTGGTTTACCACCCGGTTCGCCCTATTGGACTACATACGGATCGGGGATCAGCTCTGGGTGGGTAGGTTCCAGTCCTCTCCCAATAACCGTTGTGGGGGATCGAACCGTGGTTCTCCCTACCAAGTTCAGTCCCAATCACCACTGAACCAACAGGGTATTGGTAAGCCACAACAAATGCAGGGTTTAAACAGCATGGAGAACATGGAGCTGGTGCCATATTAGAATATGGAGACTGTCCACATGTCACCATTTTATTGGAGGAAAATGAAGGGAAAAGAAAATAAAGAAGAGAAAAGTCACAAGCAACTTACGGGAGAGGGGGAGAGGGGTAGGTGGGTAGGAGAGAGAAATTGTATTTTTTTTTAAATGTTATAACTTACAAACTATAAGTTAATGGTGGCCATCGGGTCCGGTTCTATCCGGAACCGGCGGTTCTAACCGGAACCGATTGGAACCGGAACGGCCGGGAACCGGTGGGAATCGGAACCGGAACCGAACCGCCTCAGCCGGTTCCGAATACGAATACATGTTTTGAGATTCGGGCCCGAACCGGAACCGGAACCGTTTGGAACCGTCGTCGGATTCGGAACCGGAAACCGCCTCGGAACCGGTTTGAAGTTACCGTTGGGTTTTTAAAATGTAACCTCTTAGTAGCTGTACTCTTTTTCCTTATTATGGTTTTCCCAATGGATTTTTACCTAATAAGGTTTAATGAGGCAGCGGCGAATTATATAATAAAATTCTCTTTGTTCCTTATTTTTGTAAATTCAATAAAAATTCCTAAGTCTTTGTTTCTTACACATTTAAGATTAAAACTTGAAGAATAACCTATCTAGGAGTAAAGTGGATGAAAAGAGCAACGTGTGCACTCAAACGGATCTCAAATCGGAGCTAAAACGAAGCAACTGGAGCCGATCGAATCTTTCCGGAAACCGGTCGGAACCGATCAGATTCAGAACCGAAACCGGAACCGGCTGGAACCGGCCGGAACCGGTTTTTCGACCGAATCCGAAGCGAATCCAGATTTCAGAACCGGAACCGGAACCGTAACCGGAACCGCCCAGACCGGTTCCGAATACGAATACACATTTTCTGGAACCGGAACCGGTGGAACCGGAACCGGAACCGGTGGAACCGGACCCGTGGCCACCATTACTATAAGTGCAAAATTAAAAAATTATACCATTGTTCATCATTTTTCGTGCTCTTCAAAACAAGATGCATCATGGATATGTTTTTGTAAACTTAAAATTTCATGTTTTAGAAGGAGTATATATTACATATTTTTTAAGTGAATCATATTCATTAACAAAATGAATCTTCTTTAAACATAAAATGAACCTTATTCATTAACAAAATGAATCTTCCCCAAACACTCTAAAAACTGCATTTTTGGGTTGTACCTAAACCATAATCCCTAAAAATCTGTCGAGTTAGTAACGACAATACAAAGTGTAGACTAATGCCAAAAAGATTACCTACCCCCAAACACCCTAAAATCCACTCTCGCATAGTTTGTGGTAGGATTAATTTACTAGTATTAAAAACAAAATATTCACTGTTCTTAAACCTTTGATTCACCTTTAAAAACCCTTTGATTAACTTTTCTTAAATCTCTGATTCATTTTTCTTGAACCTCTTATTCACTTTAGTTAACAATCTCTATTTACGAGAATCATTTTTCTTAAACCTCTAATTCACTTTTCTTAAACTCGTGATTCACTTTATAAAAATATTAGATTCACATTTCTTAAACCTCTTAATCACTTTAGTTAAACAATCTATGCTTACAAGATTCACTCTTACTATTTTGATTCACTTTGAAACAACTTGTGATACACTTTTTAACAACCTTTGATTCACTTTTCTAAAACCTTTAATTCACGCTAGTCAAACAATCAGAATCACTTTATGAAATACCCCTAAATTAATTTAAATTAATTTAGGGGATTTCTTTTATTAAAAATTAAATTATTATATGGAAATATGAATATTAAATTATTATATGGAATTGTGAAATTTATTTAGGGGTTTTCTCCTATTTTACCCTAATTATTATACATTATTATATAGTATTATGAATTTAATAATAAGATTTATGGTCAACAAATCTTGGGAAAAATATTAAACACTCCAAATATATTATAAAGATTTTAGGAAGTGTTGGAACATTGTTTTGAAACATAAAAGTCAATATAAAATTCTAGGAACCTTAAAGCTTATTAAGCCTTGCTAGAGTTGACTTTTTGAGAATGGTCAAACCAGGCCATGAAACCTATACCAATAAATAGGTTATGAAAAACCATGAAGATCGATAAAAAGAACGTCAAAAACGGATCATCCTAGCCAAAGTTATGCTAGATTGAAGTTTTGAATCAAAATTTTAAGAGATGCCACGTGTCACTCTGTAATGGGTCGCCCACACTTAGCCGATTCTCTCCCTGAATTTCGGTAACCGATTTCATTACTTTGCCCTAACTTTAGACGGCTATAACTTTTACATCTCTCAATATTTTTCCATGTCGTCTTCTCCATTCTCTTCTCCTACAATTCCTCTTTCCAACCATTACTCATACAAACCCTAACTCCTTCTGAATCAACCGGAAAATTGAGTCAAAGTAGCCACCTCGCGAAAACTGGAACTGCAATTCCAGATTTCTCTTCGAAACAGGTAAATTCGATCAGCCATAACTTCTTCGTTACTTATCCAAATTCTATGTTCTTTAGCTCGTTTTGAAGAGCTCTAATTCCTCTAAAACTTTCGTGTTTATGGTCTAAGCTAATTCTCAACGGATTGGAAGTGTAAGACGTCTAAAGTTTCGGTTTCATCAGCACATAGAATCATACCGAAACAGAGAGGTAAACTCGTGTTTTGCGACTTCAATATCTTTCTGTATGGTGCGAGTTAGGTTTAGTTCTTGCTACCAATACGTAGATCTACGTTTGTTCTTTCCAATGAGCCCTTACTCATAATCTAACTCGTTTTGTACTGCTAGTATAGATCCTCAAAGTTGGCACCACGAACTGTCTAAAGTTCGAGTTTTTCCCAGTTTCCCGAATTGGAATTCACCCAATTCGCACAATCCGGTGAGTCTCCGCTCAAATTTCTCCGTTGTTGCTGTTCGTAGTTGTATTTCCGGCCTAACCCATGTTTTAATTGAATCAATTACGTGCCATATTAGGGGAATTCGTCGGATTTGTTTTCGAATTGAGCTCAGTGACTGATAAGAACCCTAACTCTTGAATCGTTTTCGAAACTTAATGTATACTGCATTATAATTGGGGAAACCGGTATCAATAGAACCAAAATTTGATTACGAATCCATAGAAACAAGAATCACTCGATTTCGTTCTGTAGATTTTGAGAAAAACGAGATTTAGTACTCGATCTGTTTAATATCTTCGCTGATGAACACAGAATACAGGGGCCGTCCGATCTCGTTTTAAAAGATTGGACGGCCGAGATTAAAACATTCCAGAATTAGCTTATAAGGGTTTTAATAAATTTCCTTAAATAGTCTTAACTTGTTGAGTTAATTTAAATATCTTCCCGAATGTATTTTGACTTGAAATTTTAACCATAGGTTCCTTATTAATCTACTTAGTTTGATGTAAATTATTATGGTTTGGAGTTTTAGTTTTTAAACATAAGTTATGATTTTTGCAAGTTACGGGTTTTCTGGAATTATTTGGCTAAATTAAAAAGATATTTTTATGAAATAAAAATTTTATAATATGTCTAAATGTTATAGTTACTGTATATTAAATTTGGGAATTTTTGGGCAATGGTATAAAAGGTTTTAAAAATTGTGTTTATGAGTTTTCAAAAGAATAATCTATAATATAAGGTTTTTAATGTAACCAAAAATTAAAGTATGGTTTGTTAATTAACTTTTAAGCTGGGGAAAAATAAGGGAAAGTAAATTAACATTTTATAACAGTAAGTTTATAAATGTTTTGTATTAGCTTTTAAGAGAAGTGAAATTATTTACATATATGTATATATACTTACTTAAGTAGAAACTTATATAAATTAAGGAACTTAATTATCCTACATTTTATTTACTATATTATGTGGGAGTTAATATTTTAATTAAACTAAGGAATAAATATATACCAATATTTTTACGCATTTATAAAAGGAAATTAAGAGGTAACTTAAAGTAAATCAGGGTACTGATTAAATTACCACTTATAATAACTAAACATTATAAGAGCTAGAACCCTAAGATATGGTAAAAGGAAATACTTTATGAAATATACTTGGAATAAAGTTAAAGGTCGAAGTAATAAGATAGTTTAAATATAGTAAGTTACATGGGGAATGTCTTAGTTAAATTCTAATACGGGTATACTTATATATATAAATAAATAAAGGAAACACATTATTTTATAAACCTTAAGTCGGTTGTGTTAAGCCTAGAAGTTATTGAACATTAATAAATACAGTAAAATTTCCCTGAAAAATGCTATGGATGAATTTTAATACATAAAGATATATATAAATATACATGTATATAAATACATTAGTATAGTTGAGGGAAATAATAATCCTTGTGATAGTTATAATAAGTAGGTTATATATATATGTTAAACCTTAGGTTTTAGTCAGTGAGTGATTAAATAATCACTATTAATTTAAGGGTTTTATTACACAACATAAACTTAACACGGTCTTGGGCTAACCTACTATGCCCAAGTCTATGAACTCCAAAAGCCCATTTTAACAATCCAAAGAGAGTTTGGGCCACTCTTATGAATAAATTCTAAATCATTCCAAACTAAACGAGGTGGGACTAATAAAGGATTTAGTTAACAAGTCAAGCCCAAACCTTTGTAAGAGAATAATGGAAAACCTGAAACTATTAATCAGTAAGTGAAGAAGGCTGTTAAGTTTATAAGTCTCTTAACTAATCAACACTTGGAACACCTTAATTATAGGTTACTTTTGGGGAATCACTTATTCGAGTTGTTTATTATTCGTCACATACCAGGTACGATTTCTCGTACTCAGCTTGTTGTGTTTTGGACTCTTTGGAATGTTTTGTACGATTTCTCGTACTCCGATGTTTTTGCTGATTGACTTGTGGAGTGTTTTGGAAAACGCTAACTGTCTTAAAGAGGAATTTCTAAAAAGGAATTGGTTGTGTGACTAACTCAGCTTGTGTGACTAACTGAGCCTTGGATGTGAAACTTACATGGGTATTGGTTCCTTCTATTTGGTGTCCCGTTAGACATTGGCTGCTTAGGGTTTACGCTTCTGCACTCTGTAGGACTGAGTGTTTTGGTATTGCTCTGGGTAGTTGGTGATCTAGTGGGAATATGGGAAAGTGTTATTCTTGGTATTGAGTATGGATTATTTCTATTAAGTGGTGCACACACTTTTCACCGATGACTGAGAACGGTCGGTGGCAGCGGAGGTCTGCTATACCTCGTCCATATGGACAACTGACAGCGGAGGTCTGTTTACCTCGTCGTTGTGACAACGACTGGCGGTGGGGGCCATCTCCAATGGGTTTATCCACTCTTGAGTTATGGGTTCTTAGAGCTATTTTATCATTCCTAGTCCTTCATGACTATCTGAGTTTTTTACTCCAAGGGTATTGGGATTAACTAAGGAAATGGGTGTTCACTAACACATGCTGTGATTTCGTTCACTAACCTTATCTTTCAGTTGTTAACCTTTGTTCTTATCTTGTTATCTTGATTTGGTGAATCGTGAAATGTTTGTTCCTCTGAGTGCTTTAAGTGACTGTCTTCAAGTTATTATTTATTTAAGAATTGTGTTATAAGTTGTTTTTGGAGGATCGTACCAGTTCCATTCCAGGGAACTGACCCGCCCCTTTCGGGGTGGGCTGCTTGGTTTCATCTTGCAGGTACGACTTGATTTACAGGTGGCCACGAAGAGAATGAGCGTTTGGGATGGGACTAGGTTTTGTGGAGAGTTATTGTGTTTAATTTCTATTATGTTTGTGTTAAGTTTTTCTCGAGTTCAGACCGTAGCTTTTGTAGTTTGTAAGTTGTAATTGGTGAGGTTTGGTGCCGGGTGTTTGGAACCCGATGATCTGTACGCCTTTAGTATATTATTTCCGCCATAAATATGTTAAATAGGGGCGTTACACTTTAGTTCTGATTCACTTTTTAACAACATTCGATTCACTTTTTAACAACCTTTGATTCATTTTTCTTAAACTTAAGATTCACAATTAATCTTAAAAAATATGTACATACAAAAAATAAAAAAATTTATCAAAACATATCCATGATGCATCTTGTTTTGAAGAGTTCGAAAAATGATGAACAATGGTATAACATTTATATTATTTGGACTTATATATAATAAAATACAATATTTTAAAGTTTAATAAAAATATACAACATAAAAAGACAAAATAAATGAGAAAGGACAAAATTGTCCATCACCACACTACAACATGGGGTAAGAGCTATCTTCGAATTCACGGGGTTTAAATTGCGAATTATGTGTGTGAACTGATGAAGTACAGGAATATTAAACATACTGTTTGAGTGGTTGATCTATACGGCAAGCATGCATACCATTATTAAACATCATTTTTACATTTTATCTGTATCTTGTATTTATTTCCTTTTCGGAATAAATATATATAATATGGAAGTTTCAAGATGCGCATACTCGATCAGTCAAGGTTGTTTGGATCGAGGAGAGGTGGATAGTATGATTGATTACAGCATGAATGCTAAGAAGAAAGAGCCAACCGGAAGCCGGGGGACAGAAGCTTGGGATATTCAAATCCAAATGGGGCCTGATTGGAGGTAGCTTCTTCAATCAATGGTTTATCGGAGTTTGAGAGCATGTACTAAATCAATTATGCATCTATGTTGTTGAATTAATCTCGTCATTGTTTTTAACAAAGGTTACGGCTCTAAAGTACGTTTATCTAATGCATGTAAACTGAGATAATGTTGAAATATGAGATAATTAAAGATATTAATCTATAACTGTGGCAAATTTGTGTGGAAATGTCGTTAGTAAGTTGATTGGGATTGTTGTTTAATAGCTGCTGAATAGTGATTGTGAATATTTACTTTGTTGATTGTTTGAGAAAATTGACTTTAATTTAAAAAAGATTGTTGTATTTGTTTGATGACTATATATGATTATTGATTATATTTGTTGTGTGGTGAATGTTAATTTGTTGGTTGTTAATTACTATTTTTTTTATCGGACGTGCCGAAGGGACAGTTGTTACCTATGTATTCATTCAATCATGGTTGCGTCTCCGCCCCATGTGAAGGCTCTGCTGCGCAAGGAAGACGGACGCTCCCTATGTTTTCATTCAATCGTCACCTTCATTACATCGATTCTTTTGTTTTTTCTCTGGCCGGCTTGTCTTTGTGGGTCAGCTCACCTTTCGCTTAAAAGCTACTCTATTTTCCCTCACTACTCTCAAATACAAAGAGGGAAATAAGTTGATATTCAGCGGTCAAAACGTTGGGAATCCCAAATCCTTTTCTAGGCCGCCCAGTTTCACTCTCTTTTATTAAACTGAACTTGTTTTCTGCACAAACACCACATACTGCCAGCTGCTATCTAACTTGCATCAGAGATATCACAGACAGAGAGAGGAAGATGTGAGTGTGAGTGAGAGATATTCCTTTCTTTTTATTATAATATAAGAGAAGTAAGTAAGTGGGGTAGAGCTTGAGGGGATTCTGATCATTTTCACATTGCATTTTGCGTTTGATGAAACCGTGAAAGAGGTGATAGGCTTTGGAGTTAGTGTTGTATGTGTGTTGTGTGTTGGTGGGGTATCATATACTGCCATTGTCTGCATAACATATGATATGATGAGTTTGTTCAATAAGAGCAAGAGCCAGAAGCTGGCACTTGGCCCCCGTCTCTTTAATTTGGGGTCACAAATGCCAAAACTAAGCTAAAAACAAAGATATACTGGCTCAACGATCATTCAAATATGGACTGCATATTACATATATCCCCTCCAAGCATACTACTTTCTTGTAGTTAACATTCAGTTTTTTTTTTTAATCACAAACTATAAACAATAAACCATATCAGTAATGTTCTAGTACGCTAAAAATGGAAAAATGTCATTCTCTTGGAAATAGGGTAGGTACCTTCATACACCGGAATGAAAATAAGTTTAGGGCTATCTCATGGTAGCTACCATCATTCCGTGGTGATTCATGTGGATCCATAGTGTCTTAATGAACCCTAATCAGTTCACCTTTTGACATACGTTCTTGTTGGTGATCTTGTTTCTATTTTTTTTTTGGGTTTTTGGAGTGTTAGGTTTTTCTTTAGATACACGACTTGCTTATTTGAAAGTTTCAAATGTCTGCATTTTCGTAATTTTCAATAGTGGCTAGAAGATATCTGTTATCTCAATAATTGAGTTCATATCTCCTATGGATATTTTTCTTTTCTACCGTTGGCAAGCTCTTAATCTTAACATACAATTTTTTTTAATAATTAGGGCTTAAGCCATTTTATTAATAATCAAGAGTGGTACATACTCAGCCTCATTAAAACCTCCCAAGGCAAAACCCAATGGGAAAAAGTCAAGGGAGGAAAAATAGTACCCACCACTCTCAGTTACAACCTAATGTCGAGCCTAGAAATTCAAAAAGAAGGAAAAGCAACAAGTTTAACCAAAACAAATTGAAACAAAACCGTGACACCTATGTAGCTCTAGCCTTCTAACCCTATGTATTTCCACGTAATCCTTCAAGGATGTAGCTCCAATAAAACGTGGGACCGCGCCGCCACCGAAATCTTCAAGGCCAACCTTCTTTATCCCATTCTCCCATGCCAGATATTGAGCACTTCTTGTTGTTGACTAAAAGAGTATAATCTTGGGAATCTTGATCTACAACACCCCACCTCGTAATCCTCTATCCAGCCAGACCAATAAATCCCTTCCGTTGCCAGCCGTTATATGAAACCGTTAAGGGCATTCTCTCTTCTCCGGATGCCAACTATCTTTGACTTTGAAGGAGCTCATCGACCAAACAATTCCAATCGTTGGGATCACATCTTCGCCCGCACCTATGGCTTGCTTGGGGGAGGTTGTAGTTGATTACAAATGTTCATCTTGGTTAATTCTGGATTTGGGACTTGGCAACCCAGTTGTCTCAAGAGCTCAACACATTCATTTGCCTCTTCTTCAATATTAATGATTCTTCCTTTTTCATCCCTTGCAGGGAGTTTTTTCTCGCAGCGATCCTTTGGTGGAGTATTGTGAAAGTGCTTAACAAATAGGCTAATGCCTTTTCTTTCTAGAATGAGTGTCTTTCTTGAGTGTAGTTGAGTTTTTGGGGGCTCCTCCTTTTTTATTTTGTTTTGAAAATTCCCTTGTTTCCCATATATCTTCACCGTAACTAGGGATTTGCATGATCTGCATGTGGCTAGCAGAGTCATTCCTTGTTCCTAATGCCTCAAGGTGACCGGTCATTTCGGGAATAATTCCTCCCCCCTCACCCTCTCTTCCCGCAGGTACACTTTTGTGAGTGGGCCATTTTGGGAATCTGGAACTGTAGTATTCTCCTCTCCCACTTAATCCCGTCATCTCCGTCTGAATTGGAGTCTCCAGCTTCCCCCCCTTTTTATTATTTTCTCTTCCGAAGTCACAACTTTTGGGAGTCTACGCATGTGGTATGCTGGCGCCGTTATCATGTGGGTATGATTGTGTCTCTTTGTCCATTTCTCTCTCCCTGTCTCAAGAATTATTTCATTTACTTTACCTTGGGATTTTGACAAGTTTTCGGTTACCGATTTTGTAGCGCTCCCCTAGGATTCCACTTGCACTTTCCTCTGGTGTGTCGAGTCGATTCCACCATGGTCAACATTATTTTGTTGACTCTATCTATCTCTAGTTTTAACCATATGGATTATATTGATTGCACCATTTAACTGCTTTTGTTTAAAGATTTGGCTTACCTCAACTATACTCACAAGGAATTTTTGATCGTCAATTTCAACCATGATCTTCCAATTAATCATTTGAAAAGTAGATGTTTCCACTTGGATTCGGATCTCCGAATTCTCCACAAACTGACTTTCTTCTTCTTCTATTTGGATAACTTCCCTAACAGTTTGTGCAATCTTGCGTTAGTTTTGTTCCACCCATGTAAAGGGAGTCCTCGTATGACTACCCATGTTCTTCGTTTCTCCACTTGATCCTCTACGGTCCATCATCGGATATTCAATATTTCTTGCTCCTCAGCTTTAGTCATTGCCCTATCTATTATCTTTTTGGCTTCCTGGCTAGTATTGAAGACCACGAGGAACATTTTTCTTGAGAAAGCTAATAGGCCTATCAGGTTTGGCCATCGACTTTGGAGAAATTCCATTGCTTCCTTAGCCGTTTTTTCCTCTTGCGGTGTGATAACTACACTTTTATTTAAACAGGACTTCATGCCTTAATCCACTTTGACGCTTAGTGATAATCTGGATGTGGCGTGGCTTTTTTCATTTCGGGACCAGTATCTTATTTGACTCGGGTATGCTTGCCTTATGTTATGCGAAGTATAATGGCGGCGTTTGTTTTTTGAGTGCTTCATGTTGTTGTTGACTCTTTTTGCTTTCTGGCCTTGAAACTCTATCCTTTCCCATAGTTTTCAACCATTAATGTACCAGCCCGTAATACCTTCAATCA
Source organism: Limonium bicolor (assembly GCA_023374045.1). Classification (NCBI taxonomy): domain Eukaryota; kingdom Viridiplantae; phylum Streptophyta; class Magnoliopsida; order Caryophyllales; family Plumbaginaceae; genus Limonium; species Limonium bicolor. The sequence continues at coordinate 55,739,704 of CM041782.1, read as the reverse complement.
CTCTCCTAGCATCTCCAACATGCTCTACCTCAACAAAGGCACAAGCACTTCGACTAGTTTTCCTCTCCTTCCTGTTGATGTAAAGTCACGTCCAGTAGGTGAATCTCGTTATTATTTTTCCTAACTGGTATTCTGTCACATCATTGTTGATATTGTCAATGAATATCATTGTCGTGTTTTTATCCCGGGTTCTGCCGTGTTCCTCTTCTCTTGTATTCCTTCTCTGACTATGACTTCGGATGTGAGCCTGATTGGAGCATCTCTCTCCACGAACTGGAGAAACTATCGTGCTCAAAGAGACATGAGGATTTTCTTTGTTTATGCTGTTGGTTTTCCTGTCTGTCCTGTCATCTAGACTTTCTCCTTGGGTTTCCTCCTTCCACGAGTTTCGCACGTCTACAAGCAAGCTTCTTCCAGTAATGGGCTTTCTCCTTCCAGTATCTTCTCTCTCTCCACATGGTACTATAGATTTGGGTTGGGTTGTGTCGTTTGTGGCGGGGTTTTGTGCTTAAGGTTTGCGCGAGGGATTTTGAGGAGCAGGTTTTTGGGTGTGGAGCGGTGGTTGAGGGGAAGGGATGGCGGTTTGGATTTAGTGGTGGTTGCAGAGGATAGAGGAGTGAGGAGGGCTGAGTTTAGAGGTGGTTGCGGTGGTGACATGGTGGTGCTGTGAGGGAGGGGAAGGGGGAGGTATGGAGAGAGAAGAGAACGAGACATCCTAGTTGGGAGAGTGTGACAGGTAGCATTACGGGGTCAGTATCCTGACATACAAATAAGGTGTATAGCTTTCAAAGGTGACAACTCAAGCTCTCGTCTTGGATTTAACTTATTTTTTTTAGTAGCATGGCTTGTCTTATCCCTCGTGCCTGGCTTGTGTTTTGTTCCTATTGTCTTTTAACCAGGTAAGTGTCATATGATCGTTGTTGCGTCCTTAGGGTGAGTATCATCATCTTGACCGGGATGTACTCTAATCCTAGTTTGTTGCTAGATAGATAGGTTGTAACCTAGGAATTCGACTTGGTATGTACTAAACATGAAGAATAAAAACATGAAATGTAACCACTAATAAATAATATCTCCTTAAAAAAAACAAGACAGATTGTGACAGCCCAGCCCAATCAGCCCACATGTGTGATATTGTCCGCTTTGGCACGCAGGCCGCACGGATTTGTTCCCGGGGTTTCCTAGCCCAAAACGCGTCACACAAGGAAGAGGTATCCATGCACCTATAAGGCACACTTCGTTCTCCCCTCCAATCGATGTGGGAGGTAAACCTCAAGGGTATTACACTCCACCCCCCTTGGGAGCCCAGCGCCCTCGCGGGCCACACTGGCACACCGACCTGGGTCTGGCTCTGATACCATCTGTGACAGCCCAGCCCAATCATCCCACATGTGTGATATTGTCCGCTTTGGCACGCAGACCGCACGGATTTGTTCCCGGGGTTTCCTAGCCCCAAAACGCGTCACACAAGGAAGAGGTATCCATGCACCTATAAGGCACACTTCGTTCTCCCCTTCAATCGATGTGGGAGGTAAACCTCAAGGGTATTACACAGATAGTCAACTATTATAACTAGTGATATGCTCTAAACAAAACCTTACTCTATAATGATATATATAGTGGGTGATATTTTTGTGTGTAAACAATGTTTTGACAGCTTTTTTGATGTCTATTAGGTAGAAAATTAATCGTTAGCCTTGTTACCAACTAGTAGATAGTCATCTATTACACAAAATTTAGTGTCTAAATTGAAAAACTTAATGTTAAATCCAGATAAGCTTAACACAATCTTTATCCCGAGGTTCCAACAGTGATGATCTATTTTGTATAAACAAAGATAAGGTAGGAGATCTATTAACAATTAGAAGCCACCAACCGGCACTTACATTCTCTTAACCCACAAAGAACCAAGGCCATAAGGTTATCAATATTGATGCAATTAATTAATCCCTATAAGTAATGTGAGCCTTGATTTTTGAACCTTATCTTATATGGTTTAGCGACTAAGATATGTTCGAGTTCTAGGTCTAACTTTTGACCTAATTTTAAGAACTAACTTAAAAAACAATAATTATGAAAATTAGGATTAGCTCACTTGAACCTATTAATAGTCGTCACCAAAGTGGACCTAATTGAACTAGGAAAGGTAAAATTCGGGGTTCAGGGGCTTGGTATATAGCTTTTCAGGGTTTAATTACTTCTATAACCCTTAGAACGTATTTTTCCTGTACTTATGTCATCTTAAGGCTTAACTAACGTTTATTTACTTAAGTTGGAGGAAAATTCTCTTCTAGGTCTTTTTAACAATTTTTAAATGAAAAACAAAAGGAAAATCACATAAATTAAACTAGGGTGTCAAGAGTTAGATCAGGTCGAAACCCGTCCATAGACCCACAACAAGAAAATAAACAGAAATACAAAATTAGTAAAAGATAAAAAAAACTACTATTAGGGACTCTGGTGTTATCCCAAAATTTTGACCCTTGAAAGGAGTCCCGGAAGCACGGATGTAGCGAAGGGCGAAACGGTCAAAAGACATGGAATCACGAATTGTTAAGGGTATTTTCAATGTTTTATATTTTTGCATGATTAGCTCCCGCACCTCAAAATGGTCGTGATAGCTTGATCATAATAAATGACATCTGTCGTAATTTTTGGTAATTCTTATATAGAAAAAAATTAGCTTTTAATGCATATTATAAGCTAACTTTTTCATAATCAAAGCTTCAAACTTAAAATTGAAAGAAAAGGGTTCCATCCATTAAAATGCATGATGCAATCTGGTCATTAGACCCATCATTGACATAAAGCCCACCAAATTTAGTTGAAGCCCAAAGCCCAAAACTTAAAAGGAAAATTGAAATCGTCTTGTAATGTTCTTTTTCCTTCGAAAATGGCCCGAAACAATTTGAAAGGTAATAAAATTTTAACACATGATAAGGGGTGACATATGTAGCATAATGACATTGGCATTTTGAATGTTTGACTTTCCACTTATTATCTTTGAATTTCTGAACAGATCTGATAGAAAATTAATTTTAAAAATGCTCCTTTATAAAAATTCAATAATTTCCCATTGGAGAATTCAGAATTATCATCCTTTACATGCTGGTAAATTTTCATAACCAGATTCTACCAGTAGTAACCCGATCAGTTTCGGTAAACTTAGATTTTTTACCAAACTTTGTTATCTATCTGTTGCCTATATAAGAAGCCTTAATGAGTAACTCCATTCACATTAAAAAAACCCTAAGGAGTCAAAAACACGTTCAAAAACTTGCCTCCCACAATTTTGAACTTTTGAGCACCAAATTCATACCGAAACACTCCCAAAAACCTCAAAATGAAGTCTTTGCACTCCCACCGAAGATCTAACTGTCAAAACTTCAGAAAATCACCCCCAAGATGTGAGGAATACCATGCAGATCACGTATTCAGAAGCTCGGGCCAGATTTCTTTGGATCAACTTTCAACGGATCAATCGGAGAATCCAGACGTGAAGAAACCTCTATCCATCGAGATAAAAATAGGTTAGAAACCTAATTTACTAACTCCTCTTACTTCAGTCTATTCTCAATATAAAAGTTTAGTCGAGTTGAGGCTTCCTGGCGTCTTACCTAGGGTTTAATAAGTTTCTGCCTAATAACTTGTTGGTTAAGTTTTATATTGAATTCAACTTCAAATTGAAATATTTTGATACTAACTTATTTAAAATCATCTAAGGAACACACCCATAAAATTTGAGCCGAAAGCACCCAAACGCTACCATCCGAGGATGGTCCGCACCCACGGATGTAACACCCCCGAATAACCAAACGAGATCACGATAAGTCGAACAGCGGATTCACAACTCCATCCGGGTGTCACAAAAGTCAACCACCCACGTGGTTGACACAGCACACTATCACAACAAGCTACGGTCTGAATGACTAGAATTAAAACCATAACCAAATCCAAATACAAACAGTAGATACAAACCGAGTACCGAGAGTCTACATCATAAGTTCTTACTTAAGTTACACAAACCGAAACATACGACAAGGGTTTAATGTTACATAGTCACAACCCATACATTAAAACATACTACTTAAAAGTCTTGCCCATATAGACTACCCTATGGTAGTCACCCTGCCTACTCTCCGCCTGTTTCCCGTTTCATACCTGTAAAAATAAAGGACTCAGCAAACTATGCCGAGTATGAACGTGTGTAGCCCGCATGCTACCGGGCCACACGACTACTTGGTGGAATATGATTAAGTTCAATTTGCATGCTATAATAAAACAGTAACACACAACATACAATAACAACATAGCAACTCACAACATATTGGGCATAGAGATAACATCAAGCACCTCAAGCATGTAAAACAAGTAGAGCTCACAAAAGAGTTTGAATAATGATGATCCTCACAGTGGGATCATTCAACGTTGAGTGTTTTCATTTCTTTTTCTTTGTTTCTACCATAAGTACTTCTCTTTCTCTTTCCTTGCACCAGGTCTGGGGATGTAAGTTAGTTCCCGTGACCATATAGTATAGGTGCCCATCTTTCTTTGCTTCTTTATGGATTAACTGTGAGTTCTCTTGTCACCGCACGTTGGAGGACGTCTCCTCCATAGCTAGTCCCCCATTCCCGACGTCGTGTGCCGAGAAAACGGAGTCGCCTCTAGACTCCAGGATAAGCTCCACCAATTTGTCACTCCTCTATTCCCGACACCCAGGGTCGAGAAAGTGGAGTCACCTCTAGACTCCAGGATGTGCTCCACATAGAAGGGCGAAGGATCTGATACGGATACCAACTCCCGAGTATTCCATACCGCGCGGCCCGAGATGCCGTCTTCCCGGGTTATTCTCATGTTCCACCAATTGAGATTTACTCTTCATTATCATTCATGAATAGACACCATAGTGGGTGTCATGGTACGTCCTCCATGGTTAGAGAGGAGTTCCCCTTTATAGAATTTTCTTTGTTTCCATAGTTCACAGTGTTTCATCTCAAATTCCATAAACGAGAAGGGACTAAACTACTGTGTGCGCGCAAATAATATACAACAATGATATAGAAATCATATAACACGATAAACAAGCAATCCAATTTCATGCTTTAATCTTATGGTCTTTTTCACACAGAGCACATAGCAAACAAGCCATGTAACACGACAACATACGAACCACACATGTCCATACCTTATTCGAAAGCACGAGTTGTCTCACACTCGAAGTCCCGGTCGAAGTTCGCTATGGCCCTAGCGTTAATTAAAACAACGTGTCAGTTTATTATTTCATGTGATGACACTTTATATTGGGTGTTATTCCCTAGGTGTGTTGTTAAATGCTTAGTTTATATTAACCCTTAGAACTTCCCATGTATTAATTCTTGGCTTATCTTACTCCTAGGATATTCATACCTTTGTTTTACATGTTAACTAAGTCCTTTTTCCTTAGTTAATGTTCTAGAGTGTTCTAAGTGCTAGTTATGTAACAAGTTATATAACATAGATATAACTTGTCTAATGTGTATTCCCTCCTTAGATAAATAGGTGAGCAATTCTTTAACCCTTGTATAGTGGTAATATAAACCATACAATACCCCTAAAACCCATTTATACAGGAGTCCAAAAATTTCCAAATCAAAACGCATTTCCCATGTAACACCTTATCTAACTTCACCTTTAATGTAGTAATTGATGTTTAACCTTCTCACATGTTGCATTAACCTACTTATATTGATTAGCTATTATTTGGGTTCATTATCAAACTGGAATCACACTTATAATACACTTGTAACAGTTATACAGAAACTATAATGTCAATGAAAAAAATGAACCCACAATCTAAATGTTTCTTCTTGTCTCTTGTTATTCCTTAGCTTCGACTAATGTTTCACTCCTTCCCTCAGCATTACCCTACTAGGTATAGGTGTTAATGATGTTTTAAACTCAAAACTACCCTAGTAAAAACACTCATCCAACTGCTGTACTCAAATGCACAGAAACAGTAGCTACCCCAAAATCTGAAACCGAAATCTGCATTTCCCTTCCTCATTTCTTCCTTTGTCATTAGTTATTTGATTCCTATCCTGTCCCAATGGTTTATAACCTCGCGTAAGTGTATCAACTGGAATTTAAACTCATTGCCCAGCCATTTCAACCTCTTCCAACCACTCTGTACATAGTTATACCGAAAACAATTTTTTAGAAACCTTAATCTGAAACTTTCACATTCTGATATTCCTTGTTTTTATTTCCTTCTGTAGTTCACTCACTGTCCCTTAACTATCCCAATTTACTGGCTCTGTTAGTTAAGGTTTTGGTCATGATGCTAAACCCAAAAGCAACCCATGACACAATCTATACAGAAGCAAGAGATTGAACCCTTGAAAACCAGAAAAGAAAACTGTGTAATTCCTTTTCCTTCTATTTTTCATCAGTTGCTTGATTCCTAAATTCTCAAACGATTCTGTCAACTTAATTTACCTCTTTGACAATGTTCCTAGTTCATACCTAAGACATCATAGCACTATTAACACCTCAGTAATCTGTTACACAAAAACAAATACCAAAAAGGAAATCAGAAAACTGAAACTGAAAACCATGAAACCAGATGCCTTCTCCTTGATTCTTTTCTGTTTAATCACCATCTAACTCCCCATGTATTCCCCAACTTACTTACCAGATATTGAAGTGTACTAGGCCAGTCTCCAATCCTAAGCCAGCTCAAGATATCCAAATAAAAGCCTCTGAAATTTCATGATACAAAAATAGAAACTGAAAGAAAAGACAGAAACCACCAGATGTGAGCTGTTGCATTTACTTACTGTTGTTTTTTTCCCCGATTATTAACATGGCTTCCAATCTCTTCCTAAATTACTAACTCTCGTAGTTTGGTGTATGCTCAATTTTTAGGTTCCTCACAGCCCCAAAGTAACACAGACCACATCCCTGATAATAATCTTTTTTTTGTCACAGAACAGAAACTGATACCTTCTGTTTCCTTCTGTTAATTTGCTTCGGTTACCTAGCCTATATCTTAGTTTTCCTTAACTGTTTTAGTTACCTAATTGTGTATTTTATTACAGTTCTAGCTCTAAGACAACCCAAGGCCCTAAGTGAAAGCTACAGAAACCCATCTTTACTGAAACACTGAAAACTGCTATTCCCTTCTGTTTCAGTTCTGGTTTGCTCATGCCCTTGTTTTTTTTTTCTTTCCTACCTTCTCCCCCCATTGATAGCTCACTTAGTTACGGGTTCTATTAACATTTTAAACCCCAACATAGCAGTCACACCCCTGAGAAGTTCATATACAGAAAACATATATCTTTCAGAAACTGAAATGAGGCATTCTTTCTGTTATTGCTTCTTCTGTTCTTTTAATTTGATTCTTAGTTTCCCACGTTTTTTCCTCACTCAATTAGGTGGTTAATCACGATCTTACTTGAAGGAAAGGACTTAAAACACATGGTTAAACTTACTGAAACTACGAGAAGTTATTATTATTATCTATTATATTATTATATCTATATATTATCTATCTCTATCTCTCTATTAATATATATGGACTGTTCTATTGTTTAATGTTCTTTTATGATGCTATATGTTTCTGTTTCATTTTTTCAAAGTTCTTTCGTTGCTTAGCTAGTTAGGGTTATGTGATGTTATTCTCGAACAAAGCCCACAACATCACTGACTGTACTCTGAGAGATAAATATACAGAGAACACCCTATTTCAGAAACTGAAATCAAACTGTTACATCTTCTTCTGTTTCCCTTTCTCTACAGATCTGTTTTTTTTTTCAATTTTCTTTTGTTTCAACTGTTTAGTTACTGATTAAGTAGGGGTGTTGGCTACTTGGCAAGTACCACTCTTACCCTCCCTCTATAAGCTAATGTACAAGGTATTAAAGTTACAGAAATCAAAACACTGAGCTCTGAGCTTGACAGTATGATGTCAACACATTTTTTATCGTAGGATCAGTTTAGTATAGCTTACCAGTGCTAGCCTAGCTGTTTTCCCCTTGTTGGTCTAGGTACGCCACCAGGCTCCTTGCACTTGGGTTGCTTAGCACGGCTGAGGGCAGATCTCCTAGATGTTAGGTGTGATTAATCAGAGAAGGTAATGACAGAAGCAAGGGGAGGACTTGTGCAGAAACTTCACCTTTTAGTTAAGTTTCAAGAATAAGTTTTCGCAGCTCCACTCAGGGGTCTTTTTAACACAGCTTATGGGGACTGCATGGGGGGAGTCGAGCATGAAAAAAAACAAAAAGTGTTATTTGTAGATCTTCCAGACAACACCAACACTACAGGGCAATGGACTTGTAGAAGCAGTTCTGAAATGCTACCTGAATTGGGTCTCGAATGGGGAATACAGCAGGTGACATCAGTTGCTTGTTCTTGTTTTGCTCTCTGGTTACTCCTCTAACCAGGCATGAACAATCGAGAAAGAAGAAGAAGTTAGGCAGCAGTGGATCTCGGACATGGGGAAATAGAAGAGGAAATGAACTTCAGTTGCACTTACCTTGTGCGTCAGGGTCCAGAGAGAGTGAGGGTGGTTCCTACCCATGTAAATGGTGTACACCTCCAGAGTGAAGGAGGTGGGCTATGGGTTTAAGAATTAGGCAGTAGTTAAGTCAGTCATTATGGTGGCAAGTTCCAATGGGAATTGTTGTGAGAGTTTGTAAAACACAACTCTGATGCCTAGGACTTGGAAAACAAAAACAGACTTTGTTGTTGACTGAAGCCAAGGTGATGCGATTGGTACCCATGCTCTCTGTTGTAGTTGTCTTCCTGTTTTACGATGCCATGGAGAGTAGCAGTGGAGCATGGAGGTAAATGCTGGGTAATGAATGTTGGTCTCGGGTTACAAGGAACTGTCACGGAGGAAGTGCCTGTCGACATTAATTTTTTTGTTCTTGATTCAAGCGCATAACAGAGGGGATGAGATTGAGCGATTGCTACTGTATGTTTGAAAGGGAATTTGGGAGCCACTCGGATGCGCAAGTTACAAGAGCAGTCATGGGCACTTGAATAAAGAAGGCACTTCTGTCGCCTGAGAGTTGAATTCTCTGGCTTCAGTTTTATTTTGTTCGATCTGGTTTTCATCGAGGAAGAAGAAGAAATCGACGCTACAGGGAGTGCGTGTCCGATTCTATTTGTTTTTCATTTACCTTAGTTGTTTTGATACTAGTTTTAATTTGTTGTTTCTAGTTACTGAATTCGAGCATAGCTCGACTGGTTAAGACGTTCACTAGGCATACGAGAGGTACGGGGTTCGAACCTCAGCGGCAGCGCCTTTGCTCCTTTTTCTTTCTTTTTTTGAATAAGTTATACATGCTTATTTATATATGTAAGACCATATAATATATGCGTTATTTTATTTATTTATTTTTGTTACGAAGTTATGCGACGTTATCATTTTTATTACAACGTTACAATATCGTAACGTTACGTACATGTAGTTTTCATACAAGTACGTGACTATATTAATATATAACGTCGTCACGCGTTCGGACATGTATATATACTAAATTTAATTGTTCGTTTATATTATTTTATGTCCGAATTATAAAACGTGTTATGATTTTATGCGTTTAAATGTTCAGGGGTTTTCAACTTACCCCCCTTAAAAGAGACTTCGTCCCGAAGTCTTACTTCCTCAACTTATATTTTCCACTCCTAGTAATCTTAGGGATCCAGTCCCGCATTCATTCACGATACCCAAAGGATTAAGTCCATAACTATAATGCTCAGTGCTTCTAAGAACCACGCCACATCAGTGGCTTCACACAAGTTCTCATAGTAAACCAAGATGCTAGCAAGGTATATAACATGTTAAAGTGCAAACCAAGGCACACAACATTCATTCATACAGAGCGTACATAACATTCTCACGAACAAGTCTACCAACCATGTAGGATTACAACACAGTGACACACGCAAAACATCCAAAAGAAACGCGCTTACCCCCCTTAATAGAGGGGTATGCCCTCGTACCCTACACTAAACCGTAGTATCGGTGAAAAGGTGGGGGTACATATCTCTCATCTTATTTTCCAGCTCCCATGTGGCTTCCTCTATATCTTGGTTTGACCACAACACCTTCACTAGTCTAATTACTTGTTCGGGTCTCCCGGGTCTTAGTGTCTAGAATTCTTTGAGGGGTTTCCACTGATCTCAATGTGGGCTCTAGGACTAGCCTCTCGGGCTGTAGTACATGTGAGGGATCAGGCATGTATTTCTTTAGTGGGAGACGTGGATATATCATGAACTCCCCCAACTCTGAGGGTAAATCAAGTCGATAAGCAACTGGGCCCACACACTCCCTAATACTGTAGGGGCCTACGAATTTCGAGCTCAACTTCCCTTTTTGCCCAATCTGAAAATTCCTTTCATCGGCGACACTCGTAAGAACACCTGGTCGCCAACTGCGAACTCCAGGTCTCGACGTCTGTTATCCGCGTATGCTTTCTGTCTATCCTGTGCGGCCTTTATGTTCTTTCTGATTGCTAGACCTCATCCTGGACTTGCTAAAAATAGTCTGGGCCTATGATGAAAGCTTCACTGGAATATCCCAACATAACGGCGTACGGCAAGGTCTACCATATAATGCCTGGAAGGGTGGCATCTTGATTGAGGCGTGATAGCTGTTATTATATGCAAACTCGATAAGGTGCAACTTATCCAAACAACTGCCCTGGAAGTCCAAGGCACATGCTCTAAGCATGTCCTCTAGGGTTTGGATGGTTCTCTCCGTCTGACCATCGGTCTGCGGGTGAAAAGTAGTGCTAAGCTTCAGCTCGGTGCCTAACGCTTCTCGTGAAGCTCTCCAGTATCTCGAAAGGAATCTCGTGTACCTATCCGATACTATGGTCTTTGGCACTTCATGGTGTCTTAATATCTCTTTATCAAAAAGCTCAGCTAGTTTCGACACCTTCCATGTGTCCTTCATTGGAATGAATCGTGCTACCTTAGTAAGGCTGAAATACCCCAAACCTAAGTATGCTAAGTAAACATCAATTTATGATGTGGTAAGGCTATAATATGCCTTAGAAAGATTGGTAGACAATTTAAACCAAGGAAAACACAAGGAAACGCCTTAAGGGCAATTTGGGCAAAAACGTGCTCTAAGCTTGGAGTGACTTTGATTAGTACCCAAATACCATTATAAGACTTTAGTAATATGCTAATTGACATTTTAAATCAATTATCAAAGAAAACCAAGCTCAAAAACAAGCTTAAACACAAAATGTGCTTTAAGACTCCTTAAAGCACCTTTTTGAGAAATTGTCTTAGAAATGGGTTTTGAGTGGCTAAATGCCTATGATTACATCTTAATCAACATTGTACTAATTAGTATCACATTAGGAAGCCTAAATCAATGGAAATCAAAAATTTCACGAATATGTGCACTAATTAGTGAATAGTGCCAAATAGTGCCCAAATTAAGCTTAAGTCAACACAAGACAATAAGATGGTCAACCAAGACCATAAATGTCTTGATTATTAAGGGGGTGGCCGTTTTTAGGTGGTGAGTCACCACATGAGTCATTTAACTTAACAAGAGAAAAGAGAAATAAGAGAAGTTTACTATTTGCTTTTAAAAAGTAAATATCTTACCTTTAGCTTACCTTCTCTCCTCCTCTTCATTCATTCTCTTCTTCCACGGTTTCTTCTCTCCTCTCTTGCTCCAAAACCGAGGGCTTCCATGGAAGCTCCATCTTCAAATGCTCACCAAACCTTCATTTAAGCTCCAAATCCAAAAATGAGCATAGATTATTCTTAGTTAGACCAAGACCTACCTTTCTACCTTTTCAAATCTTCAAAGCTCAAGTTTGGTGCCATGAGAAAAATCCATTGATGGAGGAAAATCAAGTTTGAGAGCTCTTTTGGTTCTCCATTCATTCAAGGTAATGAAAGTGAAAGAAAAATCAACTTTCCATCCTTTTTCTTAGATGGCCGAAAATCATCACTCATGGAGCCTTGTTTTATCCATTGTTCTAGCTTGATTCTATTCTCCAAGGGCTAGGGGAGGTCCTACTTAATTCATATCCAAGCTTGTTTTGAGAATCCAAGGTAAAACATTCAATTTAATACCTTAGAACACATTTTTAACCTATGGTTTACTCCTTAAGGTTAGTGTATTGTTTAGTACTCATGTGAGTCATTGACTATTGGTTAGAACATTGGCAAAGGAAGTTTAAGTGGTGGCCGATATTCATTCAAGAAGAAGGTCTAAGGAGGAAGATAACATAAGCTTGAGAAAACAAGGTAAAATGCTTACCTAATGGTGGTTTAAGTTTAAGGAATGAGTTTTAGATAAGTACTAACGTGGCTTAGAGCTTACATTATGCAATGGGTTATATAACCTAGGAAAAACAATTTGAACAAGCTTATGAACTTGTGACTAAGGAGCCAATGAGAATGAGTTAGTAATATAAGTTTAAGATGAGTTTTAAGAGCATTATAACTACTATGAGATTGATGGGTGTATTTGCAGGTTGAAAGCTTTTATATGTGGGAAATTCAGTGTTTAAGTTTAAGTCATTTAAGGGCCTAAGAGCCATGTCATTTAAGAGCTTAGTGCTATGCAATTTAAGATTATTTCAAAAAATTGAGTTTGTTGTGAATGAGTTGGTTTAGGTGATGAGATAGGATGAGGAAGAACTTGATGTGTGTGAGATGGTTGAATGAGGAAAACAAAGCATTTGGGCATGATAATATGCTAGAGGAGCTATGGCGAAATTTGAGTAGAAAACAAGGTGTTTAAGTGATAGTGGTGAGTTAATATGCCCTAGGATTCACTAGGGATCATTATGAGGAATTTGAGTGGAAATGAGTTAGATAAGGAGTTCTTGAGGTTTAGGATGACCTAGAATTTTCTAGGAGGAAATTAGAGGATTGGTGGGTGTATTGAACACACCAAAGTCATGTTAAGTGATGAATGGTAGGACCTAGGGCAGAATCTGGAGGAATGTTTGTATAATGCTTTGAGATGGTTTAGGTTTGAACTAAAGAGTAGAACAATGATAGGTTCGGGAAGTTTTTGTGTAAGAGGTTGTGATGTTAGTAATGGGCTAGTAAGGTGAGTTTAAAGGTAATGTGTGGGACTTGGGTGATGGAAGTGAAAAATTGTAGGAGAATGTTGTAAGACGTCAAGGGAAAATGACTAGAACGTATAAGGGTGTATGATCATGAGAATGGTGAGTAATTGCATAAAAGAGGTGGAATGTCTAAGGAGGGTGTTTGCATGGTCAAGGTAAATGAAGAACAATGTCAAGGTGTGAAGGTAATGGAAAGAAATGAATAAGTAAGCTCAAGAGTTTAAGAGTGATGAGTAACCAAATGAAAGAAGAGAAATTGTACATGGACATGCAAGAAGACCTTGGAAGGTTTAACAAAGCAAAGATGGAAGGCAATGATGTCAAGGAGGAGTTATATGGGTTGAAAAGAACACTTTGGTTAGTTGAAGTTTTAGACAAAATGTTCATGTTGGAAATATAAGGAATTAATTAACAAGTATTAGGAATTTCTTGCAAGAATTGAGCTAAAGGTTGGAATGATCTTTGGAGTTTATTTTAATGAGTTTGGAGGATGATTAAAGGTGGGTTTAAGGGTCTAAATGATGTTAGAACACATTAGAAGGATTTAGAATAAGTTTGGTGAAGATTTAAAAAATTGTGGACATGTTCTGGTGGCGTCTGACCCAGGGGTCCGACCCAAGTTTGGGTCAGACGGCCCCTGTTAGACGCAGTGAAGGGTTCTGGAACGTCCGACCCAGAGGACTTGGGTCGGACATGGGTCGGACAGGTGAGGCTTAGAAGACAGAAAATTACTGGAATGGTCCGACCCAGTTGGTTGGGTCGGACGGTGGGTCGGACGACCCTTAAGACTTAAAAAAAAAAAGAAACCCTAAGAGAGTTTAGTGGTATTAAGGTACCCCATTGAGGAGGCAAAGATTACTAGAGGTATAAAGACCTAGGGATTAAGTTAAGTATAAGCTTAAAAGTTTAAGGTTAAGTTTGTAAGATTAAGTTGTAAGACTTAAGAGGTGTTAGGTGGGATCATTAAGGGTTAAGTAAGTTAAGTAAGATAAGTAAGTTGAATTGAGTTAAGTGATTAACAACCTAAACTGGATGATGAATTTTTAGGACTTGGAAATTGGACTCCGGAAGAGATTAAGCAACCGAATGACCAACGGTGAACGGTACAGTTCTTCTTGTGACCTGCTTGCTAATGAGGTGTCCCTCGGCTTGTGTGCTATTTGTTTTTGTGTGCTCACTAAACAAGATAAAGCATGCAACCGGAATATTATGTTTATTGTATTGTTGTGTGATGTTTGAAAACTAACACAACATACCGTGAGAACTTACTAACCAACGTTTAGTTAGGAATTGAGTGAGACTAAGGAACGCTCCCTAATATGAGTTTGATATAAACCAAAAGAGGTTAACCAACAAACATGGTCTTGAGACTACTATTAACTGGAACTTAAGGGGGGAGTGAGGAACCCGGGACTGACTCCGGTCATGCATGCTAAGGAAAGGGGTCGGTATCTATAGCAGATCCGACTTCCGCTTAAGGACTAGTCCTCGGACTAGTAGCCTTGGGTCGGTTGGCCGGCTCGGCTACATTGGACATCCAGTCCAGGTAGGTGGCTTTAAGATGGCGTGGGGGGATCAAGCCTACATCCCCAACAATTTAAGAATGTTGTTTATTGCCGGTAAGTGTCCTGCTGCTGGCTAGGGTTAACCAAGCCGTACAAAAATAAACAACGAACTAAGGGCTAACCTGTTCCCAATGAGAGAACGGTTGGCATACATAAGGTAAGGTTAAGATAAGTTGCAACCATTCCTCTTTAAAGGATGGTTTGTATTATTAAGACTAAGATAAGCTACATCCACTCCTTTTAAAGGTTGGTTGTTTCAAAGATTAAGATAAGACTAAGATTGAGGTGAGATAAGGATGGACTAAGATTAAGAGGAATATAACTTAAGGAGTTACATAATTAACTCTCTAATTAAGGGAACGCATTTAAGTCGTTCATTGTGTGTGAACTTTGATTGTTCAAATTGGTTTGTTGTTTACTGCACTTACTATTATGTTGTGCATCTAATCAACCTCCATGCTATCGACAATTAGTCGTCTTAGCCACGTTAGCTTGGGGGCCATGAGAGGATCGTACCAGCATTCGTGCTGACCCCCTTTGGGGGCTGTTTTTACTACACAGGTGAACATCAGGAGGCGGCCGTCGCGAGAGTAAGAAGGGGTACAAGTGTTACGGGTTAAGCGTGGCCTACGAGTGTGCATGTACACTCGTATGGCAATTGAGTTAGTAAGATGTATAGGATGTGAGGGATTGTGAAGGATATGTATTTGTTTAAGGTTGTTATGTACTAATGTTCGGTATATTCTGTAGTCAGACCGTGGCAAGGTCCTGAAGTGTAAAGAATTCCGCTGTGACATATATATAAATATATATGCGTTTAAGTTGCAGACCACATTTGGGTTGAGTTGGGGTGTTACAAAGGCGATCAACATTACCCATATTTGTGAGCCTCGATTTTAAACCCTATCCTATGTGGATTAAGTTGATTAGGATCTAATCGGGTTTTAGGTCCACTTATAACCTAAGGTTAATAACTATGTCATATAACAATAATTATTAAAACCTAAGCTAGCTCACTGGAACCTATGAGTCGCCACCTAATTTTGACCTAGATTAAATTAGGAAAGGAGTTCGGGTTCGGGGGCTTGATATTCGACTTAATTAGGGTTCAATTACTTTCATTACCCTTCCTAGGTCGTTTTTCCTCTACTTGGTTCAATTACGGCTTTTTACAAAGTTGTTTTTAACCTAGGTGCGCGCTTCTGTTTTTTTTTATTTTTTAACGTTTTTTGACAGAAAATTAAAGTGGAATTAAAATTACCTAAACTAGGTTTCGGAGGCAGAATTAGGTCAAATTTTGTTTCCGTCCGTAGCCACGGACCTAATGTCCGAGGCCACGGACCCCAGTCAACCTATATGAAAATAAAAGTCGAATTAAACATAAAACAGAAAATTGTAAAGTCCGGGGCCACAGACAGGCTGTCCGTGGGCCCGGACATTATTAGAAAACCTAAATTTTTAAAATTTAAAATTCCGCCGCCGTCCGTGGGCGTCCGAGCTTACGGACAGGGAGTCCGGGACCCCGGACATGACGTCCGTGGGTGCGGACCGCCCTCGGACGGCGGCGTTGAGGCTGTTCCCGAAGGTGTTTTTGGCTCAAATTTTATGGGTGTGTAGCCTGAAGGATTTACAAGACGTTAGTGATTGAAAGTTTTCAATTTGAATTCGAATTAAGCACGAAACTTAGCAAACAAGTTATTGAACAGAAGCTTAAACAAACAGCAATACAGAAGCGTAGAGGGGTTAGTTTGAGCCCAAATTTTGAGGCGAGACAGATAATACCGTGGAGAGTTAGGAAAGTGGGATTTCTACCTGTTTTACCTTCGGATTCACGGTGATTCTTCACACCAGGATTCGTCGAGTGCTCCGTTGATGGCAGACCCAAGAGGATTTCGAACCAAGCTTCTGGTTGTTGGTTGTTCTTGCTGTTCTTCACGTTTTGGTGGTGTTTTTGTGGGGTTTTGATGATTGATGATGTTGTGGGAGTTGAAAAATATGTTTTGGTGTTGATTTTGGTGAGATTTCGGTGTTTGATTGTGGCTCTGGAGTTCAAAAACGTGGAGAAACAGAGACGGCTGCCTGCCTCTTTGAGAGTCTAGGGTTCTTGAGGTTATCATTTGATCATGGGATAAGGCTCCTTATATAGGCTTCCTTAAAGATAGAAAAATCCGGTAAAACCGAGATTTACCGACGTTTTAGCTCAAGGGCTTCCAAAGGAATTTGATTATGAAATTTTACATGTGGTTAAAGGATGATATTTCTGAATTTTCTAAAGTAGAATCGAATTTTTTGGATATTGGAATATTTTTAAATTCAATTTCTCGTCAGTTTCAGTCAGAAATTGCTAGAAAATTATTGGAAACTCGAAAAATCGAAATTCCAACGCCATTATGCCCAAAATGTCATCCTCTATCAGGGGTTAAAATTTCAAAGAATTTTGAACTGATTTGACCCTTATTTGGAGGAGAGAGAAAGCCTATAGGGGCTTAGGAGCCTTGAAAAATTACGAAAGTGCCCCTGGAGATGACTAAGCTGCCCCTGGTACTCTGAAATGTTCCGATCGAACTGGGAACCCTCGCTACTTGACCAAACTAGCCTATTAGTAGAGACTCTCTTCCGGGGGGTTGAAATTTTGGGTATAACAGATTGCCCCCCGTCAACTAGACTTTGTAATTGAAATGAGAAGGCTAGTTGATGCTTGAGTGATACCCCTAAAATTTTGGATCTTAAAAGACCCCACATGCAATTGAAGTCCGACAAGTTGTGTCGAGCTGTTCTAAGGCGCTGACTACCTATGAGTAAAGTGGAAGGGATGTCAAGCGATTCTAAGGCGTTGACTACCTATGAGGATGATACGATGTCAAGCTATTCTAAGGCGTTGACTACCTATAATGACTGAAATGATGTCAAGCCATTCCAAGGCGTTGACTACCTAAAATGCGAAAATAAGATAATGTCAAGCGATTCTAAGGCGTTGACAACCTAACGAGTGAAAATTGGGTGGTATGCAAATGCGAGAATGCTGAAATGCTAGTGATGCTGATGATGCTGATGATGCTGACGATGCTGATGATGCTGATGATGCTCGGATGCTTCTGGGGACCGAAACCCGTTCCAATGCTCCTGGTTGGTATACTATGGGGACTTATTGCCTCTGCCCACCAACTGGGGTGCTGGGATAACTTCTAGATTACCAAGGGGACTTATTGCCACTGCCCACTAGTTGTTTCTCCCAAGAAGTTGACATGAAGATGGGGACTTATTGCCTCTGCCCCGCCAACTTAGATCACGCTCTGTCTCGTACTTGTCTCGCACTGAAGATGATACTAGGTCTCGTACTGGTCTCGCACTGGATGATGACGATAGGTCTCGCACTGATGAAGATGATAGGTCTCGCACTGATGAAGATGATGGGTCTCGCACTGACGAAATTGATGGTCTCGCACTGATGAAGATGCTTGGTCTCGCACTGAAGTCTCGTACTAAATGGATGAAGAAAAAGCTGGATTCCGCACTGATTTTGGGTCGCGCACTGAATGAAGATGTCTTGTACTAAAGTCTTGAAAATGATGGGTCTCGCACTGATGAAGATGGTAGGTCTCGCACTGAAGGAAAAGATGGGTCTCGCACTGAATGAAGATGCTAGGTCTCGTACTGAATGAGGAAACTGCAGGGCCTCGCACCGTTTTGGGTCTCGAACTAAAAATGAGTTAGGAAGATAATGGTCTCGTGTAAATGATGAGAACTGATTACTGGAGTGCCAAACATGGCAATGATGATAAGATGTATGCAATCAAGATATATGAAAGATACTCGTTCAAAACAGGAAACTGTTGGAAAAGGTGCCGAACTTGGCAATGCTTGTGAAAAACCCTGCTGAAAAAGGAAAGTGAAATGATCATTTCCTGACTAAAAATTTCAAATCTGCAATTTGCTTCTTGAAAAATGAACATGCCATTGGTGGAAGTGTGTGGTGTGTTGTTTGGTGCTGCAGGCTTTTGCCGGTGTTCAGGATTTGTGACAGACCTGGGATTGGGTTGTGATTTTGGATGGAGGTCAGGGTTATGACGGGCCTGATGTTTTTGTGGAGGTAAGGCCAATGACGAGTTTGAGAGTGTGTGTGTGGTGTTAAGGGCTTATGTGTGCCTGTGGTGGGATGGTGGTGCTCGAGCTTTGGGTTTTAATTGGTGCTGACATGGCAATTGTTGGAACCAACAATTGCCCCCAGTATTTTTTCCTTAGGACAATCTGAGCTAGAGTTCATGGCAATCGATCGGGACGATCGATTGCCCCCAGTATTTTCTTTGATTAAACATGCGAACAAGTCTCACCCTCACAGGGTCGAGGCTATGCTGCTCCCTAACCTACACTCGATGTGGTCGGTGTTTGCACTCATTTCTCGCTCATGGTCATAACTTCTAAACCATTGAATTCAATATTTGATGGATTTACGCATTTGATCTGTTACTTTCACGTGATTGGACACACAACTATCAAGTCGGAAGTCTTTAAAGCTTATAACGTGGCCATAGGGTGTGATGAAAGACGACGGGATCATGGAGGGATATTTGAGGTATGTGGAGCTTAAATGGGTGACCAAAGCTGCAACTTGCGTTCTCTCTCTCAGATTCATCTTCCTTGTCTTGAAGTCGTCTAACTGCTTCATGTTGACGTTGGTTTTGAGCTTCTGGACCTGGACTTTTGGAGTTGTCCTTTACACCATTTCTCTTTTTTGTCATTTGGACTTCTTCGAGGCACTTTGGGTTCGCCTTTTTGTTTTATCCTTTCTTGACTTTGCCTTTGGGGTTCTTGTGTTTCCCGGTTTTGGGCTTCGAGAGCTGTTTTGATGTGAGCTCTTTTGATCCTGTGTCACTCTGGGACCATTTACGGATCACTTCGTCATGCTGATAGCGGCATTGCTTCTTCGGACTGATGATAATGTTATCCGAGAGTCGGGCTCCTTGCTTCCTTTGGTCACCGGGTCGGGCATTCATCATTGGCTGGGTTATTTTGTGGTGTTCATATTATTGAAAAGGGATATATGAAAGGCTCAGCGGGGGTGCCTAGGGTTTAATGTCAGGGTTCACAAGTTTTTTGGCTATGTGGTGCTGTACCTAGGTGCTTCGTCATTCCTGATAGTTGTGTATCCGCTCTTTGTTACTTTTCGCAGATCTAAGAGTAAATTTACAAATTATCTCCTTCGGTCAGAGTTATGCCATTTATCTCACCTTTGAATGTGGTCTTACCAGAGTCGTGTAAAAATGACACGCTCGTTCACTCATGGTTTTCCCACTCAAGACACTCTCGTGAGATTTTCACTTGGAAACTCGTTCGCACATTTAAACAAAAGATAAAAGACGACGAACTTAAACTTAGATTGCCCCCAGTATTGATTTGGGGTTTGTGACAACAATTCGATAGATGTGGACTTTGAACCTCTTTGTGGGTTGTTTGGATATTAGGGTGAGTTGTGGTGTTTGGTTAGGCATGTTCAAATTTTTAGAAACAAGAGACAAGCCGTTCCATTGCATAGTCAGAAAATGATTGCTTCGTGATCCTTTTCCTTAAAAAACTATTTTGTTTTCCTTCTTTTTCGATGAATGAAAAATGGTTTGTACAGGAGTTGTGAAAATGGAACTATGATTTTATTTATGAATCATGAAAGAAACGTAAAGATTACAATCAGAGGTGACTGAAAACTAACTAATAAGCTACTAGGAAAATTTGAAGATGCAAGAAAATGATCTGCACACTTAGAAAAATTGGACTCCTTGCTCGAGGAGGTCTTGAATCTTGTGCTTCAATGCTCGGCAATTGTCAGTATAATGGCCAGGCAACTGATGGTAGTGGCAGAATTGATTAAGATGCCTCCCCAAATGAGTGGTTCCTGGCCGAGGGGCCAGGGGCTGTAGCAGGTTTCTCTTCTGAAGCTCTTCAAACGCCTGACTTGGTGCTCGGCCAATGTTGGTGAACTCCCTTTGCGATGAGTCTCGGCGTGGTAAGGGTACTGTCCTAAGGTTTTGATGCGGAGATCTAGGTCGTTGAACCATATTCACTTCTGGGAAACTGCTTTGAGCGCAAGCTACTGTCTGAAGATCAGCCTTTTCTGGTCCTGGCTTAGATAATTTGGAGCCACTGCCGGAGTTTCTTGAGCACTCGAGCTCCAAACCTTCCTTATGAATCCTTTCCTCTAGAATACCGACTTGTCCCATCAACATGTCCAAACTCGGAAAGTACATAAATTTTAGCTCATGGTTGTGTTGTTTTCGCATGTTCTCAATTATCATGCGGATTTGCTCCTGCTCGTCCATTCTGGTAGGCATGGCTGCAGCCTTTCTCCTCCAACGCTTGATGAAGTCAGACATGGACTCACCTTCTTTCTGTCGAGTTCCTGCCAGATCGATTCTGGTGACCTCGAGGTTCTTAGCATACTCGAAATGATTTAGGAAAGCCTCGCAAACCTCCTCGTAGGTTTTGGTATTCATCTTCTGAGTGAGATACCAACGCTGAGGAGTCTCGTCTAGATAGCGTGCGAAAACTTTGGCTTTTTGCATGTCGTTGAGCCCCAAGATGGACATTTCCCGGTCGAACATAGCCAAGTGAATCTGTGGATCCGAGGAACCCTTGTACAAAGCGAGTGTAGGCAGCCTCAACTTTAGGGGAAGATCAACTTCGGGATACGACGCCGTGGAGAAATAATCGAAGCCAGCTGGTTTGTTGGCTTTCTCTATGCGCTCAATCCTTTTAGAAACCCTTTTGACCTCTGCAGCTAGTTGGTTGTCCGGAACAACTTGCCCTACAAATCTT
The DNA here is from genome assembly GCA_023374045.1 of Limonium bicolor. Lineage (NCBI taxonomy): Eukaryota > Viridiplantae > Streptophyta > Magnoliopsida > Caryophyllales > Plumbaginaceae > Limonium > Limonium bicolor. The sequence goes on along the minus strand of CM041782.1, from coordinate 55,718,238 downwards.
TGTGCATCCTGGGCTTCGATGTAGTCGCGCCCGTTCCCAGAGTCGGCTATCTTTCCTGAAATGTTTTTCGATGACCAATCTCAAGGGAATTGATTTTGCTTTTCAACTCTTCGATGATGGTGACATACTTAGCCTCCATGTCATTAGTGGCGGACCTATGTTTCTGTTCCATGGCGTCCAAGGCAGCCATGTACCTTTGATCTAAGGCTGCAAACTGGGCCTCTACGCTGACTGGGTTTCCTCCTCCTTCTGCCATACTTGGGATTCGGGTTTATCTGTTGGAAAATAACAGTGGACTGAGCTAAAATTCTGGACCGTGAAGAAGTTCTAGGTAAAAACTTGTTTGGGCTGCAAGAAAAGCATATGAGCTGGATGACCCCTAAATCACAAATGGGCCTAACTTTCTTTGGGTCAGAGAAGATGGTTGCTAAGCTGACAAAGATTTTATTTGCAGGACTTGTGAGTAATTCAAGTTCAGGTGGATTTCTTTTTATGGGCCTAGAACTAATTGGATAATTCAAATTGGGCCAGAAGAGAAATCACCTAAGTCTAGGCTTTTGGGCCGAAGCCCGAACGACTCGCATGTTAAACCAAACAGGGCCTCTGGGCCGCAAACAAATAGAGTTGCCAATTCGTGTTGGGCTAGGTTGATGTAGGAGAAGTTCCTATCAATCTCTAGGCTGGGTAGTGGGCCGATCATACAAGCAAACATGGCCCACACAAATTCAACATGTCCTCACTAGACGTTTAAACAAACCGGGTATGGATCGATCCGGAGAGGTGCTTGGGGCATGGGCCCAGGTCACCACAAAGGAATAGGGCTTGCACGCTATTCTCTTTGGGCTTCCCCTTTTTCACATCACCTGAAGGTGTGCGTCTACGGTCGGGTCTTTGACTGACCAAACAATGGGCTTGGTAAGGACACTGCCAGGAAAACGCTTGGGGCTAAGGCCCAGGTATTAAGGGGATGTGGTTAGACGACATCCTCCTCTTTTTCCCCGCTTATTCACATCACCTAAAAGGTGTGAGTCCCTGACAGGGGACCCTAGATGGGTCCCGGGGTGAAACTGGTTTGTGTGGGCCCTCGCTCTCATATGATGCAGGGGTGCAAAATTTAAAGTGCGCACGAAAGTAAACAAACAAAGTAATAAAGCCATAAATAAACAATTTTTCGAGTTAAGCCCTCTTTCTTAAAATTAAACAGGTTAAAGTTAAGAATTCGTCCCAAGCGGAGTCGCCAGTCTGTGAGCCTCGATTTTAAACCCTATCCTATGTGGATTAAGTTGATTAGGATCTAATCGGGTTTTAGGTCCACTTATAACCTAAGGTTAATAACTATGTCATATAACAATAATTATTAAACCTAAGCTAGCTCACTGGAACCTATGAGTCGCCACCTAATTTTGACCTAGATTAAATTAGGAAAGGAGAGTTCGGGTTCGGGGGCTTGATATTCGACTTAATTAGGGTTCAATTACTTTCATTACCCTTCCTAGGTCGTTTTTCCTCTACTTGGTTCAATTACGGCTTTTTACAAAGTTGTTTTTAACCTAGGTGCGCGCTTCTGTTTTTTTTTATTTTTTTAACGTTTTTTGACAGAAAATTAAAGTGGAAATTAAAATTACCTAAACTAGGGTTTCGGAGGCAGAATTAGGTCAAATTTTGTTTCCGTCCGTAGCCACGGACCTAATGTCCGAGGCCACGGACCCCAGTCAACCTATATGAAAACAAAAGTCGAATTAAACATAAAACAGAAAATTGTAAAGTCCGGGGCCACGGACAGGCTGTCCGTGGGCCCGGACATTATTAGAAAACCTAAATTTTTAAAATTTAAAAATTCCGCCGCCGCCGTCCGTGGGCGTCCGAGCTTACGGACAGGGAGTCCGGGACCCCGGACATGACGTCCGTGGGTGCGGACCGCCCTCGGACGGCGGCGTTGAGGCTGTTCCCGAAGGTGTTTTTGGCTCAAATTTTATGGGTGTGTAGCCTGAAGGATTTACAAGACGTTAGTGATTGAAAGTTTTCAATTTGAATTCGAATTAAGCACGAAACTTAGCAAACAAGTTATTGAACAGAAGCTTAAACAAACAGCAATACAGAAGCGTAGAGGGGTTAGTTTGAGCCCAAATTTTGAGGCGAGACAGATAATACCGTGGAGAGTTAGGAAAGTGGGATTTCTACCTGTTTTACCTTCGGATTCACGGTGATTCTTCACACCAGGATTCGTCGAGTGCTCCGTTGATGGCAGACCCAAGAGGATTTCGAACCAAGCTTCTGGTTGTTGGTTGTTCTTGCTGTTCTTCACGTTTTGGTGGTGTTTTTGTGGGTTTTGATGATTGATGATGTTGTGGGAGTTGAAAATATGTTTTGGTGTTGATTTTGGTGAGATTTCGGTGTTTGATTGTGGCTCTGGAGTTCAAAAACGTGGAGAAACAGAGACGGCTGCCTTCTTTGAGAGTCTAGGGTTCTTGAGGTTATCATTTGATCATGGGATAAGGCTCCTTATATAGGCTTCCTTAAAGATAGAAAAATCCGGTAAAAACCGAGATTTACCGACGTTTTAGCTCAAGGGCTTCCAAAAGGAATTTGATTATGAAATTTTACATGTGGTTAAAGGATGATATTTCTGAATTTTCTAAAGTAGAATCGAATTTTTTGGATATTGGAATATTTTTAAATTCAATTTCTCGTCAGTTTCAGTCAGAAATTGCTAGAAAATTATTGGAAACTCGAAAAATCGAAATTCCAACGCCATTATGCCCAAAATGTCATCCTCTATCATGGGTTAAAATTTCAAAGAATTTTGAACTGATTTGACCCTTATTTGGAGGAGAGAGAAAGCCTATAGGGGGCTTAGGAGCCTTGAAAATTACGAAAGTGCCCCTGGAGATGACTAAGCTGCCCCTGGTACTCTGAAATGTTCCGATCGAACTGGGAACCCTCGCTACTTGACCAACTAGCCTATTAGTAGAGACTCTCTTCCGGGGGGTTGAAATTTTGGGTATAACACATATCATATTCAATTCTCCTCGGGTCGGTGGCAGTCCAACTACAAAATTGATAAGTGAGAAATACATAGACATTTAAGGGTTTAATTTACCTTGTACTTACTTTCTTTCAGGATAATATTACTCACTTATCGTATGTTTTTCCTCTAGTTTATGTTTTATTGGTTATCTCACAAATTTATTGGTGAAACATGAGGAAAACCAAGCTAGGAGCAAACTACACGAAGAGACGAACGCGTGGGCGCAAACGGGGATCAAATCGGAGCTAAAAACGAATATTTTAGAGGCAATTGAAGTTGGTCCGGACCAGTGTCCGGATCAGCTGGTCCGGACCAATACATGCCAGCGCAGGACCGTACAAAAATCGACATGGTCCGGACCAGTCTGGTCCGGACAGTGGTCCAGACATGTCGATCTGAACAGCTTTCAAGAGGCATGTCGATGGGTGTGAATTGGTAAATAATATTTTACCAATTCACACCGACACCCCCTTCATTTCTACCCCATTTTCACTATAAATAAACCTATAACCCCCCATTAAATCATATCTCATTCCACCCCCAAACTAATGCCATTTTCCTCCATAAAATCTCTATTTTCTCTCCAAAAATCATACATCTCATCTACATAATCTCCACATAAATCCTCACTTCATCTCATCCCATAAAAACATTCCAAGAGTTCTTCCTTTTTTAAATCTACTCAGTTTTAATGTCTGTCGTACTTACGATGTTTGTTTTTATAATTATGTGTGAGTAATAACTTTAGCCTCCCGGGTTGGGAAGCAAGCCTATTTTATACAATCGTGTTACATATATTTTCTACTATAATTTGTTCAAGCAATATTTTGATTCTCGTTCTTAATGCGCTTTAATATTCAGGCCAATTATTAAAGTGATTTGTAGTTCTCTTGTTAAAATGCGGTGCTGAGACAAGGTTCTAGACAGAAGAAGTCAAACGGGTTAATGACTAGAAGCGAGTTTCGCCTATAGGTTAATCTGTCTCCAACATGTATTGTTAATAAATCGATTAATTTATAATAACTTGGGCAAGGATTGCAGCTTGTTATTTAAATTAATCAGGGTTTATTGTACAAAGACCGGTCAACAAACTAATTAAAATTCCTGAGTTTATTGCTAAAATGGTAGAAGTTTATAGTAATATAATTGGATAAAATAGGTGAGCAGAACAACCCAGAGTGCTTCTTAAAAACAAAAGAGTTTTATACTGCTATTAGTATTCGTTTTGATTAACTGTTATTTTTACTGTTTTATTTACATTAAGTGTTAAACCACAATCTCCCTAAAAAAGTGATAAGTTACTATTAAATAGTCTAATTAGAATTCTCAGTTAATTTGCACTATCATTTAAACCACAGCAAGGTCCCCAAGAGTTCGACACCCCACAATTCCACTATTCCGCAAAACGATAGGTACACTGCCTAAGTGGTAGAAGTAGTCACATATTTCTCCAACAAGTTTTTGGCGCCGTTGCCGGGGACCTCCGGCATGGTTAATTGATAGTTTTTAATTTCATTGAGTTTTCTGTTTAGCTTTTGCTACTCTTTGTTATCTGTTTCCATTTTTGTTATTTAAACTTTCTAACAATTAAAATATCGTACTTAATTACAGTCATTTAAATTTCTTGTCATTTATTTACCAGCTATCTAACTTCTAACTTTTAAATTTCTGTAATCTAACATTTAAATTCCAGTAATCTAATATTTAATTTCTGTCATCTAACTACTAACATTTAAATTCTGTCATTTAAATTTCTGTCATTTAATTTCAGTAAACTAACTTTTAAATTTCAGTACACTAATTCCTAACATTTAAATTTCAGCAATCTAACTACTAACATTTAAATTTCCTGTAAACTAATTTCTAACATTTAATTTTCAGTCAGTTAAATTCCGTCATTTAAATTCAGTCCTTTTTATTATTGTCATTTAAATTCCCCTGTCATTTAATTCCCTTGTCATTTAATTTTCAGTTAATTAAATTCCAGCAATTTAATTCTGTCTTTATTTTATTTTAGTTAAACTGCATTTATTTTTGTTCCTTTTTGTTCATTTAGTTTCGCTTTATTTACTCTAAAAAATATATATATAGTTCTTTGTTTTGTTAATTGCTTCTTTCTAATTTATTATTTAATTTTCTGTAGTTTATCTTTACTTGTCAATTATCGCTGTTGTTTTCTGTAGCTGTTTTCCATTTTTCAAACTGTATTTTATTTCTATATATGCGTCGAACTCGATCTGCAGGTAGTCCTCAAAACGATCTTGAACCTGAGATTGAAAGATTTCTCCACAGAGAAAGACGACAACAACGTATTGAGATGACAACTCGTCAAACTCTCTGCGAGTACCAGCAACCATCAGTTGAAGGGAGGCCTTCTGCTATTGTCCTTCCTCAAGTTTCACAGGCTGAACTAGATGCCTGGCAATTCAAAACAAGTTTTATCACCACACTTTACCACCAGGGCCAATACAGCGGGCTAGATTCAGATGATGCTCCAAACCATATATCTGCATTTCTTGATTTCTGTAACACTTTTAATAAAGCAGGATATCTAAACGAGTGCATCCGTCTGCAATTGTTCCCCTATTCTTTAAAAGATGGCGCCTCCAGGTGGCTGAGAAGTTTACAACCCAGCAGCATCCACAGTTGGGCCGAATTAGCAAACAAATTTCTAGCGAAATACTATCCCCCGTCCAAAACAAGAGAGAAAATTGCTGAGATCACTAACTTCTATCAAGAACCAGGCGAGTCTCTTTATGATTCGTGGGATAGATTCAAAGAATTACAGATATTATGCCCACATCACGGTATGAGTAGCCAGGAACTTGTGTTATCATTCTTTAGAGGTTTAAATGATTCTAACAAATTGTTGCTAAGTTCCTCGTCTGGAGGAAATTTTATGAAAATGACCGGAGAAGAAGCAGTTGAACTACTGGACCAGATGACCGCCAGTACCAGACAATGGTGTAAAAACAAGGGAAGAGGTGAAGCCAAGAAAGAAACCGGTATCTACAGTATTCCCCCGCAGGATCATGTATCTGCTCAACTAGCTGCACTCACAAAAGTTGTGGAGAAACTGACGCTGAGTCAACCACAACAAAAAGTTGTGAAGGCAGTGGCCACTTCCCCGTATCTGACTCCCTGTTGCGAAAACTGTGGAGGAGCTCATGAAACCTCAGACTGCGATGGTTCAGGTTGCAACAGGACCCTTGAAGAGGTAAATTTGATCAACAACAGACCAGTGAATCCTTATCCGAACTCCTACAACCAAAACAATTGGAGGAGCAATCAACAACCATGGAGGAGTCAAGCAACCAAGGATTCAACCAAAACCGACAACCGCAGTATAACTGACAACAGGAGCAGCCAACCAACTCACAGAGAGATATGGGTGAACTGAAAGGCATGATGAATCAGCTTCTAAAACAAGGTCAGGCGATAAACTCAAAATTTTCTGAGATAGAAGCCAAAGTTGCTGATCAGGCTACTATAACCACAAATTTAGAGAGACAGATAGGTCAGATTTCCCAACAGTTGGCTCAAAGACCAACAGGGTCACTCCCGAGCCAGACTGATCCAAATCCCAGGGAGCATGCAAAATCAATAGCCCTGAGAAGCGGAAAAGAGCTGATATCTAATGCCCCTGAAGATGAGAAGAAATCTGATGAACAAAAATCTGACAAAGACGTAACAATTCCCAAGGAGAAGGAGTCTCCTGCATCCCTTACTATTAAACCGTCACAGTTTCAATGATATTCCAATCCCATTTCCTGATAGATTAAAGAAAAAATTTGGATGACCAATTTGGAAAATTTCTTAACATTTTTAAGAAATTAACTATTAATATTCCTTTTTCTGATGCCTTAACGCAAATGCCTATTTATGCAAAATTTATGAAAGATATCTTGTCTAACAGGCGATCTTTACAGGAAAATGACACGGTAAAATTGACCGAAAGAGTGTCTGCAGTACTCTTAAAGAAGCTACCACGTTGGGAGATCCAGGTCTCCCTATCATTCCTTGCGCAATAGAAGACATAAATTGTGGTAACGGGTTATGCGATTTAGGAGCAAGTATTAACTTAATGCCTTTATCTATAGAAATTAGGTATAGGTCAATGCTCTCCTACTCCTGTGCAGCTACAACTAGTTGATCGTTCCATAATCCACCCTAAAGGAAAAGTTGAAGATTTAGTGGTTTCTGTTGGCAAATTTATTTTCCCTGTGATTTCATTGTTATTGACATTGAGGAAGATAAAGATGTTCCACTAATCCTAGGTAGACCTTTTATGAGAACTGCAAGAACTTTAATTGATGTTGAAGGAGGTAAATAATTTTAAGACTTCATGATGAACAGGTAGTTTTTGACATGACCCGGAACATGAAGCGTCCTTCTGATACACAAATCTGTTTTTCGATTGACACTGTTGACTCTTTAGTACAGGAGACGTTCCTCAGCAAAGATGAAGAAACGATTTTGGAAAGATGTCTTATGGCATCTTGCGAAGCTGATGACGAAAATCCTGCTATTGCTCTCATGGCTGAAGAGTTAAACAAGCATAAGCCATATTTCCGTTCCTACCAACAAAGATTCGAGCCAGTAGAAAGAAACGCAGACAGACCAAAGCCATCCATCGAAAAAGCACCTACAGTCGAAATGAAACCTCTTCCCCCTCATTTAAAATACGCTTTTCTAAAAAAACCATCTGATTTACCAGTTATTATCTCATCTAAATTATCAGATGTGCAGGAGAAGCAACTTTTAGGGGTGCTACGCAAACATACGACCGCTATCGGTTGGTCGATAGCGGATATCAAAGGAATAAGCCCATCTCTGTGCTCTCATCGAATTTATATGGAAGATGATTTCAGGGCATTGGCACAACCACAGAGGCGTCTCAACCCCGTTCTAAAAGAGGTGGTCAAGAAAGAGATAATAAAACTACTTGACGCTGGCATTATCTATCCAATTTCAGACAGCAAGTGGGTAAGCCCAGCATGGTACCAAAAAAGGGCGGAATAACTGTAGTTCCTAACGAGAAAGGTGAGTTGATTCCTCAACGCACTACTACCGGTTGGAGAGTTTGTATAGACTACAGGAAATTGAATACTGCCACACGTAAGGATCATTTTCCCTGCCCTTTATTGACCAAATGCTGGAAAGGTTAGCAGGTCAGATTACTATTGTTTTCTAGATGGCTATTCAGGATACTTTCAGATCCCAATTGCTCCAGAAGATCAGGATAAAACTACTTTTACCTGTCCTTATGGAACATATGCTTATAAAAGAATGTCGTTCGGATTATGTAATGCACCAGCTACTTTTCAACGGTGCATGATGGCTATTTTCTCTGACTACATTGAAAAATGTATAGAAGTCTTTATGGACGACTTCTCTGTCTTTGGTTCGACATTTGATACTTGCCTGGAGAATCTCGATCTTATTTTGGCCAGGTGTGAAGACACAAATCTAGTCCTGAACTGGGAGAAATGTCACTTCATGGTTCGTGAAGGGATCGTGCTAGGACATAACGTGTCTTCAAAAGGTATTGAGGTGGACCGCGCTAAAATTGAGGTAATAGAAAAACTCCCACCTCCTACTACTGTAAGAGGTATCCGAAGTTTTCTTGGACATGCTGGTTTTTACAGAAGATTCATTAAAAACTTTTCCAAGATTTCAAAGCCTCTCTGTACTCTACTGACTAAAGATGCTAAATTTCATTTTTCTGATGAATGTTTAGCAGCTTTTAATTTGTTAAAAGAAAAACTTGTCTCTGCTCCTATTGTGGTATCACCCGACTGGTCCCAACCTTTTGAAATCATGTGTGACGCCAGTGATTATGCGGTGGGTGCTGTTTTGCCAAAAAATGGATAAAATCCTGAGAGTCATTTATTATGCAAGTCGTACTCTAAATGATGCTCAGAAAAATTATGCCACCACCGAAAAAGAATTGCTGGCAGTCGTCTTTGCTTTGGATAAATTCCGTCCATATTTATTGGGTAGTAAGGATTATTCATACTGACCATTCTGCCCTCAAGTATTTATTTGCCAAAGCAGATGCAAAACCCAGGTTGATAAGATGGATACTTCTCTTACAAGAATTCGACATAGAGATAAGAGATAAGAGAGGTATCCAGAATGTCGTGGCTGACCATTTATCAAGGATGGAGGGACCAGAAGACGAAAGACCCATCAATGAGTTTTTCCCGGACGAGGCAGTATTCACAATCCAAACGGCAGGAGACCCTTGGTTTGCCGATATTGCCAATTATCTGGCTACGAAGATCATCCCAGCTGATATGACATATCAGCAGAAAAAGGTTCTTTTCGATTGTCAAACATTATTTATGGGATGATCCATTTCTTTTCAAAATCTGTGCAGATGGTATTATAAGGAGATGTGTGCCACGACGGAAATCAGAAATATCCTTCTCCATTGCCATTCTAGAGAAACCGGCGGACATCACGGTGCAACCCGTACAGCTGCTAAGGTACTTGAATCCGGTTTCTATTGGAACACCCTTCACAAAGATTGTCATGCTTTTGTGTCTACTTGTGATCGGTGTCAAAGGCAAGGTAACATTTCTCGCCGCAATGAACTACCCTTGAATAATATGCTGGAGGTTGAATTATTTGATGTTTGGGGGATTGATTTTATGGGACCCTTCCCAAATTCTTGTGGAAATTTATACATCTTAGTAGCAGTCGATTATGTCTCTAAATGGGCGGAAGCCCTTGCTTGCTCTACTAATGATGGTAAAGTTGTGATGAAGTTTATAAAGAAAAACATTTTCACTCGATTCGGTGTTCCTAGAGCAATAATCAGCGATGGTGGATCTCACTTCTGCAATCGCCAGTTTGATGCTCTCCTGAAGAAATATGGAGTCCGACATAAGGTTGCTCTACCATACCATCCTCAAACGAATGGTCAGGCAGAGATAACAAATAGAGAGCTAAAATGGATTCTGCAGAAGACGGTGAGCTCTTCTCGAAAGATTGGTCGCTTAAATTAGATGATGCGCTCTGGGCATACCGTACCGCCTTCAAAACACCTATCGGCGTGTCTCCCTACAAACTAGTTTTTGGGAAGGCATGCCACTTGCCTGTGGAATTAGAGCACAAATCTTATTGGGCTCTGAAGGTGTTAACTTTGATCTACAACAAGCCGGTGAAAAAGGAAGTTCCAGTTGACTGAGCTAGAGGAACTTCGGAATGACTCATATGAAAATGCAGTGATTTATAAGGAGACCAAGCGTTGGCACGATAAGATGATTGCCAAGCGAAATTCAAAGCAGGAGATCAGGTCCTTCTTTATAACTCCAGACTTAAGTTCTTCCCAGGTAAGTTAAAATCTTTCTGGTCTGGACCATTTACAATACTACCTCTCCTTATGGAGCTGTGGAATTGGACAATAAGAAAGGAGGATCGTTTAAAGTAAATGGCGCTCGAATAAAATTATTTCTGGGAACCACGTTAGACAACGAAGAGGCTTCTGCTTCTTCTCAAAGATCCAGTCACAACTTAAAACACTCAGGTACGGTCTAGCCAAAGACCTTAAAGATGGGCAGCTTGGTAGGAGGCACCCTACTATCTTTTTAATCTATATTGTGCTTAAAGATGGATTTCACATTTTACCAAAATTAACACTTTAATATCGTCCATGTAAAGTTTCATCAAATTTGGATATCATTTAACCATCTTTTAAGTTGATCAAATATTAGAAAAGTTGTTGGATGTAAAATTGTGGAAACCACATGGGTGGGCAAAGTAATTTTTGAAACCTCGTGGGTGGGCTATGTAATTTCGTCAAACATCATGGGTGGGCGATGTAATTTTCCCTTAATTTTATGAAAAAAAGAGTGATATAAAAAAAAGAAAGGAGAGAGAACGAGGAGAATTAACTTGAGTTCTTCTGGCTGTTTAGAATATTTATTCCAGGAACATCTTGCACATCTATACAGCCGAACTCAAGTGTGGGGGAGCTACACTACATATTCTGCATAAATCTGGGGAGTACACTATCTTTACCTTGCTCTTTAATTTTTCAATATTTCCTATTACCATGCTTTGTGATCATTACACAGGTAGTTTGCATGCCCTGTTATTTTAATTCTTTCTATGCAATGAGGGCATTGCTTTGGTTCAAGTTGGGGGAGATATATAATCAAAAGCTTGCTCTTAAGTTTGTCTCTTTTTCGACACTGTGTTTGAATTTGTTAAGTGATTAATAATTAAAGAAGGAGCCATATAGGGAGTAATGCCGGTGTTAACGGTTTAAAGGGTACATAAAAAAAACACTCTACTCGTTACTCAATGCAACAAAAAAAATTTTCTGAGGAAATTATCATTTGAATTTTGTTTTGATTTTGAGCTTGGATTTGATTTAGAAAGAAATGGTGGAAAAAGAACAAGGCAAGGTACTCCTCTGATCCAATCAGGCATATTCTGATCCTAAACAGGCCTCGTCCACTCGGTTATTAAGCTCTTAGGGGTGTCATCACCCGGCTACCTAAGGTACTCGGTATCTGGGTAGTAGACCCAAAACCGCTACATGGGTGGAGAGAAAAGTTTGAGGTAAAAGAAAAATGAACTTCAAAATTGAAGTATCTGTGCATTCTGTACCAAAATGATAAAAACTTCTTCATGGATCATGAGTATGTGGCATTGAAAGGTATAATGGAATAAGATTTTATTCATGCCCCTTGTCGTTCAAAGGAAATGTGAAAGAAAATGGCGGATTGGCTCAGGGTAAAAGCAGATTTACCATGCTACTTCTCTTTCTTTTTGTAGGACTTCGGAGTTATTCTCAGAAATGGAAAAATATCTAAATAAATTTAATGTTATTAGTACCCTTTTTAAATCTGAAAAGATTGGCAATACCTCTTTTGTGCTCTCCTTAATTGATTATTGACTGTTTAACTGTTTAAACATTATGTCAGAAAGATTTGCTTGAGACAAGAAAAGAATAAGTATGGGGGAGTTTGATAGTGAGAAATACATAGACATTTAAGGGTTTAATTTACCTTGTACTTATTTCTTCAGGATAATATTACTCACTTATCGTATGTTTTTCCTCTAGTTATTTTATTGGTTATCTCACAAATTTATTGTGAAACATGAGGAAAACCAAGCTAGGAGCAAACTACACGGAAGAGGAGAAGACGAACGCGTGGGCGCAAACAGGGATCAAATCGGAGTCAAAATGACTTTTAGAGGCAATTGAAGTTGGTCGGACCAGTGTCCGGATCAGCTGGTCCGGACCAATACATGCCAGCACAGGACCGTACAAAATCGACATGGTCCGGCCAGTCGGTCCGGACCGTGGTCCGGACGTGTCGATCTGAACAGCTTTCAAGAGGCATTGCGATGGGGTGGTGAATTGGTAAATAATATTTTACCAATCACATCGACACCCCTTCACCGACCCACATTTCACTATAAATAAACCTATACCCCCCATTAAATCATATTCTCATTCCACCCCCAAACTAATGCCATTTTCCTCCATAAAATCGCCTCCATTTTCTCTCCAACAAATCATACATCTATCTACATAATCTCCACATAAATCCTCACTTCATCTCATCCCATACAACATTCCAAGAGTTCTTCCTTTTCTTAAATCTACTCAGTTTTTTGTCTGTCGTACTTACGATGTTTGTTTTTATAATTATGTGTGAGTAATAACTTTAGCCTCCTAGGTTGGGAAGCAAGCCTATTTTATACAATCGTGTTATGTATATTTTCTACTATAATCTGTTCAAGCAATATTTTGATTCTCGTTCTTAATGCGCTTTAATATTCAGGCCAATTATTAAAGTGATATTTGTATTTCTCTTGTTAAAATGCGGTGCTAAGACAAGGTTCTAGACAGAAGAAGTCAAAACGGGTTAATGACTAGAAGCGAGTTTCACCTATAGGTTAATCTGTCTCCAACAGGTATTGTTAATAAAACGATTAATTTATAATAACTTGGGCAAGGATTGCAGCTTGTTATTTAAATTAATCAGGGTTTATTGTACAAGGACCGGTCAACGAACTAATTAAAATTCCTGAGTTTATTGCTAAAATGGTAGAAGTTTATAGTAATATAATTGGATAAAATAGGTGAGTAGAACAACCCAGGGTGCTTCTTAAAAAAACAAAAGAGTTTTATAACTGCTATTATTATTCTGTTTTGATTAACTGTTATTTTTACTGTTTTATTTACATTAAGTGTTAAACCACAATCTCCCTAAAAAAGTGATAAGTTCCTATTAAATAGTCTAATTAGAATTCTCAGTTAATTTGCACTATTAGTTAAACCACAACAAGGTCCCCAAGAGTTCGACACCCCACAATTCCACTATTCCACAAAACGATAGGTACACTACCTAAGTGGTAGAAGTAGTCACATATTTCTCCACCAAAAATCCATCGATAGATCATAGAATTTCCACTCTGGGATAGGCATTGGCTGCACTGTGCCTCCAGGTTTTCGGTGTTCAAATTTTATTTTCTGATAGGTGAGGCATCTGATAACGAAGTTCAAGACGTTGTTCTTCATGCCAACCCACCAAAAATATCGCTTCATGTCTTTGTACATTTTTGAAGCTCCAGGGTGAATAGAAGTAGTAGAAGAATGAGACTCTCTCATGATGCGCTCCTTGAGCTCTACGCTCTCGTGGGGAATACATAATCTGCCATTCACACGAATCAGGCCATCCTCATGAAGCTGGTAGTCATACTTCTTCTTATCTAATGTGCTAGTGATTAAATTCCGTCTAATATCAGCCATTGTTCTGTCGTTCTGCTGAGCATTACGCACTTCTTCAACTAGGCTGGTGCCTGCTATGAGTGTATGCAATGTGTGTGCTCTACGGCTAAGTGCATTGGCAACTACATTGGCTTTGCCCTCCTTATACTGAAGGTTGATATCATAATCCTTGAGGAACTCCATCCATCTACGCTGTCTCATATTCAGTTCTTTTTGGGTGAACACATACTTTAAGCTTTTGTGTCGGGTCGGAGAGATTGGTGATTGAACCATAGAGATAATGGCGCCAAATTTGAGTGCAAACACGACTGCTCCAAGCTCAAGATCATGTGTGGGGTAGTGCTCCTCGTGCTTCTTCAGCTGTCTGGAGGCATAGGCGACAACCTTCCCGTGCTGCATGAGGACACATCCCATACCCATACCGGATGCATCACAGTAGACTTCATATCCATCAGTACCTTCGGGAATCGTGAGGATGGGGGCTGAGGTCAATGCGTCTTTCAACTTCTGAAATGCTGCCTCGCAGTCTCCTGTCCATGTGAAAGGGGTATCCTTCTTGATGAGGTTTGTCATTGGTTTTGCGATGCGGGAGAAGTCCTTAACAAACCGTCGGTAGTAGCCTGCTAGACCAAGGAAACTTCGTATATCTGTCACAGACTTCGGTCTCTGCCATGTACGTACTGCCTCCACTTTAGCTGGATCAACTGCTATCCCAGCAACAAAAATGATATGTCCAAGGAATGCTACTTGATCTAACCAGAATTCACACTTAGAAAATTTGGTGTACAACTGGTTGGTTCTAAGAATCTTGAGTACCTACCTGAGATGGTGGTGATGCTCTTCCTTGGTTCTCGTATATACCAGTATATCATCAATAAATACCACAACTATCTTGTCTAACTGATCTCTGAAAACTCGGTGCATCAAGTCCATAAACTTGCTGGGCATTAGTCAGTCCAAACGGCATAACGGTGAATTCGTAGTGGCCGTATCGGGTCCTAAATGCGGTCTTTCGATGCCGCTCTCCTTCACTGGGATCTGATGGTATCCTGATCTGAGGTCGATCTTCGAAAATACTGTCGCTCCTCTGAGCTGGTCGAACAGATCATCTATGTGTGGTAAAAGTGTAGCGGTTCTTCACTGTCACTGCATTCAGCTCTCAATAATCAATACATAACTGGAGGCTGTCGTCTTTCTTCTTGACAAATAGTACGGGTGCGCCCCAAGGGGATACGCTCGGGCGTATGAATCCCTTATCCAATAACTCCTTCAATTGCTCCTTCAACTCCATCATCTCTGCCGGGGCCATTCTGTATGGGGCTTTGGCAATAGGTCCTGTCCCAGGTGCTAGGTCAATAATGAACTCGACTTCTCGGGGTGGTGGCATACCGGGAAGCTCCTTAGGGAAGAGGTCTGGAAACTCCCCAACCACTGGTACATCAGGGTTAAACTCCGGGTCTTGCTAGGTGTCCTGTACGTAACAGAGGTACACCTCCTGCTGCTTCTGAATCTCCTTGGCCATGGTCATGGCTGAAATGACTTTCACAGACGGCTGTCGGGGGTTCTGGCGGTAAGATACAGTAACGCCGGATGGGCTCTTTAGCAGTAATCTATGCTCGGCACACAAGATACGACCTTGGTGTTTCTCTAACCAGTTCATGCCCACAATGACGTCAAAACCCAGGCCTCTGAATTCTATCAGGTCCAACGGGAAATCCTCCTCTCGGATTCTGATGGGTGGCTTCTCTGAAATACCGGGTACAACGGACTCTTTCTTTGAAGGTAGTTTCACACTGAAATCTTCCAACTCCACGGGCTCAAGGTGTAACCGCTCGGCTAATGTCGGGATACGAATGAGTGTGAGGCTCCGGAGTCAAATAATACTGAGGCTGGAACTCCATGCACCGGGAAAGTACCGGTGATATATGGCCGCTGTCACCAGCCTGAGCCTGTGTGAGAATGCTCAGGGTACCCTCTCCCAGGTTCAACACCTATTCCCAAAATAACGTTTATAAGTATAATTAGTGATGGTACGAGAAGAGTCGTAATAATAAGCCTTTCTTTATTCATCATTCCAATATTACATGTTCATTTCCATTACACAACTTAATACAAACGGTACATGGCTTAATATTTCCTAAAGGTTAGGTTTAGTCATCCAGGCTTCATATGGGTAGCGTTTATCACGGTTGAGGGTGCTGTGTTCGGCTTGATTCTCTTAATCCCGTGGTATAGCATTCTCGATGATCCGCCCATGATCAACACGTCACCGGATTTTAGCCAGATCTTCATAGCTCGGTCAATCCTCTTTTCTTCACCATAGAGGAACTCAGCATCATCTCCGATGGACACAGACACTATGGGTATCCCTTGGTCTATGGACTCCTACGTCTCGTCCTTATCATGGTGTAATCCAAGTCGGCCTTCCCTCTCGTAGAAGTTGATGATGCAGATGTCGGCTTGTAAGTTGGGTACTGGTGGTACTTCGCGTTGCTGTGCAACGCGTAGGGTTGCCGTAATTAGGGATAAAAAGTCATCGGGAATTAGTGGTGCATGTGCTCCGTCGGTGTGATAGCTCTTCGTATATGGGTTCCAATCTTACCTAGGCACATCGTCCTTAGATTCATCATCTTCCCTCCGGGGTATGTCGTGTGTAGAACCCGCCTGGTCCCACTCTGAACTTACGACATCTCCGGATAATGGCTACTTGAGCTTCCGGTGTTAGGTATCCTGGTATAGAATCCTCCCGGGCTGGATAACTTAGCAGTTTTCACTTGGGTAGTAGGGATTCTCAGGCTGTACCCGTCGGGTTCGAGGTTTGGATTATTGGGAAGCACATGTCAAAGGTTTCTACTGCATTTAAGGGGTAGTCCTAGTTCTTTAGTGGTACTAGTAATTTAGCAAATTCATGCGTGGTCATACAGCTGGCACACAAGAATTTAGACATGTTTTTCAAACATTTAGGGTTTTCAGGTTTACTGTAGCTGTGGGTGTGTCTGGTCCCTCGGTGCGGTCCATGATTGCAAGATCGCCTTCCCTTGCTCGAGGTAGATTGCCTTCTGGGAGTCTCGGATCCCTCCGTGCGTAGCTGGGTGTGCTGGGCTCCACGCTGGCCTCCGGGTCTCGTCTCTGGTCACCTCTCGCACCATAGTCGGGCCTGTAATTCTTGCTCTAGGGATTCGCAAGCACTCAAAGGCCCTGCCGCCTTCTTGCAGTGAAAACACTCTATCGGGTTGCCCTGACAGTCACTCCGGGTGGTTCTTCGAGCATCGTCTACAGATAGTATCGGCGCTCGGTCCATTTGTCGGACCGGCTCCAGTCCCTAACAGGTTACTTGGTTAGTCAACAACAAGTTCATGATAACTGCAAGGATATTAAGTGCCAGAGTTGTTTCATTTTACCCTTGGGTGGGTACAGCGGAACAGCTTAGTCGTAGTAGCCGGATAGCTCAGCTGCAGTCTCTCTGTAGGCTTGTCCCTATAGTATCTCGCCCGCTTCCTGTTCGGTGTAGCGCTTACTCCTGTCAGCACCCTTCTGTTTACGGTCCTCTGAGTCACCGCCTTTTGCCTTCCTTTTCTCGCGAACTCCTCATACCCGCATCTGGAACATGATCTCAACCTGGACGCTGCCTGATAGCAGTCCTGTGCAAAAGTTGGGTTTAGTAAACTCTTCAACAATAAATACTCAATTTAAGTTCATAGTTTCAAGTTTTAACTGGATCGTGGCAATCGACTGAGCCCATGCCGTATCTGATGCGGTGATTCAGTCCACCATAGAAACGCTCCACTAGGATCTCATCTGAATATCCCAAGCCTGGGAGTACACGAAGTAGAGCAGTGAACGCCAAATAGTAATTGTGCTACCGTCATCCCCTCGGTCTGCCTCAGAGTGTCTAGTTCAATCCGCTTCTTTGTCCGGAGGTGGCGGGGTAGTACTTAGCCCTCAGCAACGCATGTAAGCATTCCCATCCAACGTGGGGTCGGCTAGGTGAGCATCCTTCACAAGCTTCCACCAATCGCTCGCTGACTTCCGTAGGTAGGGCTGTGAGTCTGACCTTAGCCTCTGCTGGAATTCAAAGTGTCGAACCGCGGTCTCTAGGAGGCTGTGTAGTTCTCTAGGGTAGGTGGGTCCATCTCTCCTCGACTCAGCTGGTCGAAGGTCTGCTAAGCTCTTCACCCAGCTTGTCCCCTGGTGGGTGAGGCGGGGTGCTGCTGGGCTCCTGGCTGGAAACCCATGTGACCTAGGGTCTGCTACTATCTCTGCTGGTCCTGTCCTGCAGCTATGCTCTCTTGCTCCATTTGGCCACGGCCTCCTCCCTCGACCTCGTCGTCCGACATCTGAAAATGTCATTGTTAGTTTAGAACATTCACAGAACTTACTGCAAGTTATTATCGCCCTTGCTGGCGGTTAATGTGGTAAGTCGTGGCCTCCCATACTACCCTTAGCCTCGTTCCTAAATTTAGGTTTTTCCTAATCTCGGTAATTCTCTGTTCCAGTCATCATAGCGCAACTACGCTCTTATACCACTTTCTGTACCACCCCCGAATAACCAAACGAGATCACGATAAGTCGAACAGCGGATTCACAACTCCATCCGGGTGTCACAAACGTCAACCACCCACGTGGTTGAACACAACACACTATCACACAGCTACGGTCTAAATGACTGGAAATTAAAAACCCTACCAAATCCAAATACAAACATTAGATACAACCGGTACCGAGTCTACATCATAAGTTCTTACTTAAGTTACACAAACCGAAACATCGACAAGGGTTTAATGTTACATAGTACACCCAGACATAAAAAACATACTACTTAAAAGTCTGGCCCATATGAGACTACCCCATGGTAGTCACCCTGCCTACTCTCCGCCTGTTCCCGTTTCATACTTGTAAAATAAAGGACTCAGCAAACTATGCCGAAGTATGAATGGGTGTAGCCGCATGTGCCGGGCCACACACTACTTGGTCGAATATGATTAAGTTCAATTTGTATGCTATAATAAAACAGTAACACACATCATACAACAACAACATAGCAACTCACAACATATTGGGCATAGAGATAACGTCAAGCACCTCAAGCATGTAAAACAAGTAGAGCTCACAAAAGAGTTTGAATAATGATGATCCTCACAGTGGGATCATTCAACGTTGAGTGTTTTCATTTCTTTTTCTTTGTTTCTACCATGTGTACTTCTCTTTCTCTTTCCTTGCACCAGGTCTGGGGATGTAAGTTAGTTCCCGTGACCATATAGTATAGGTGCCCATCTTTCTTTGCTTCTTTATGGATTAACTGTGAGTTCTCTTGTCACCGCACGTTGGAGGACGTCTCCTCCATAGCTAGTCCCCCATTCCCGACGTCGTGTGCTGAGAAAACGGAGTCGCCTCTAGACTCCAGGATAAGCTCCACCAATTTGTCACTCCCCCATTCCCGACACCCAGGTCGAGAAAGCGGAGTCACCTCTAGACTCCAGGATGTGCTCCACATAGAAGGGCGAAGGATCTGATACAGATACCAACTCCCGAGTATTCCATACCGCACGGCCCGAGATGTCGTCTTCCCGGGTTATTCTCATGTTCCACCAATTGAATTTACTCTTCATTATCATTCATGAATAGACACCATAGTGGGTGTCATGGTACGTCCTCCATGGTTAGAGAGGAGTTCCCCTTTATAGAATTTTCTTTGTTTCCATAGTTCACAGTGTTTCATCTCAAATTCCATAAACGAGAAGGGACTAAACTACTGTGCGCACACAAATAATATACAACAATGATATAGAAATCATATAACACGATAAACAAGCAATCCAATTTCATGCTTTAATCTTATGGTCTTTTTCACACAGAGCACACAACAAACAAGCCGTGTAACACGGCAACATACGAACCACACATGTCCATACCTTATTCGAAAGCACGAGTTGTCTCACACTCGAAGTCCCGGTCGAAGTTCGCTATGGCCCTAGCGTTAATTAAAACAACGTGTCAGTTTATTATTTCATGTGATGACACTTTATATTGGGTGTTATTCCCTGGGTGTGTTGTTAAATGCTTAGTTTATATTAACCCTTAGAACTTCCCATGTATTAATTCTAGGCTTATCTTACTCCTAGGATATTCATACCTTTGTTTTACATGTTAACTAAGTCCTTTTTCCTTAGTTAATGTTCTAGAGTGTTCTAAGTGCTAGTTATGTAACAAGTTTATATAACATAGATATAACTTGTCTAATGTGTATTCCCTCCTTAGATAAATAGGTAAGCAATTCTTTAACCCTTGTATAGTGGTAATATAAACCATACAATACCCCTAAAACCCATTTATACAGGAGTCCAAAAATTTCCAAATCAGAAACGCATTTCCCATGTAACACCTTATCTAACTTCACCTTTAATGTAGTAATTGATGTTTAACCTTCTCCACATGTTGCATTAACCTACTTATATTGATTAGCTATTATTTGGGTTCATTATCAAACTGGAATCACACTTATAATACACTTGTAACACAGTTATACAGAAACTATAATGTCAATGAAAAAAAATGAACCCATAATCTAAATGTTTCTTCTTGTTTCTTGTTATTCCTTAGCTTCAACTAATGTTTCACTCCTTCCCTCAGCATTACCCTACTAGGTATAGGTGTTAATGATGTTTTAAACTCAAAACTACCCTAGTAAAAACACTCATCCAACTGCTGTACTCAAATGCACAGAAACAGCAGCTACCCCAAAATCTGAAACCGAAATCTGCATTTCCCTTCCTCATTTCTTCCTTTGTCATTAGTTATTCGATTCCTATCTTGTCCCAATGGTTTATAACCTCACGTAAGTGTATCAACTGGACCCCTTCCAACCACTCTGTACAGTGTTATACCGAAAATAATTTTTCAGAAACCTTAATCTGAAACTTTCACATTCTGATATTCTTTGTTTTTATTTCCTTCTGTAGTTCACTCACTGTCCCTTAACTATCCCAATTTACTGGCTCTGTTAGTTAAGGTTTTGGTCATCATGCTAAACCCAAAAGCAACCCACGACACAATCTACACAGAAGCAAGAGATTGAACCCTTGAAAACCAGAAAAGAAAACTGTGTAATTCCTTTTCCTTCTGTTTTTCATCAGTTGCTTGATTCCTAAATTCTCAAACGATTCTGTCAACTTAATTTACCTCTTTAACAATGTTCTAGTTCATACCTAAGATATCATAGCACTATTAACACCTCAGTAATCTGTTACACAGAAACAAATACCAAAAAGGAAATCAGAAAACTGAAACTGAAAACCATGAAACCAGATGCCTTCTCCTAGATTCTTTTCTGTTTAATCACCATCCAACTCCCCATGTCTTCCCCAACTTACTTACCAGATAGTTAAGTGTACTAGGCCAGTCTCCAATCCTAAGCCATCTCAAGATATCCAAATAAAAGCCTCTGAAATTTCATGATACAGAAACAGAAACAGAAAGAAAAGACAGAAACCACCAGATGTGAGCTGTTGCATTTACTTACTGTTGTTTTTCTTCTCCGATTATTAACATGGCTTCCAATCTCTTCCTAAATTACTAACTCTCGTAGTTTGGTGTATGCTCAAGTTTTAGGTTCCTCACAGCCCCAAAGTAACACCGACCACATTCCTGATAATAATCCTTTTTTTGTCACAGAACAGAAACTGATATCTTCTGTTTCCTTCTGTTAATTTGCTTCGGTTACCTAGCCTATATCTTAGTTTTCCTTAACTGTTTTAGTTACCTAATTGTGTATTTTATTACAGTTCTAGCTCTAAGACAACCCAAGGCCCTAAGTGAAAGCTACAGAAACCCATCTTTACTGAAACATTGAAAACTGCTACTCCCTTCTGTTTTAGTTCTGGTTTGCTCACGCCCTTGTTTTTTTTTCTTTCCTAGCTTCTCCCCCCCATTGATAGCTCACTTAGTTACGGGTTCTATTAACATTTTAAACCCCAATAGTAGCAGTCACACCCCTGAGAAGTTCATATACAGAAAACATATATCTTTCAGAAACTGAAATTGAGGCATTCTTTCTGTTATTGCTTCTACTATTCATTTAATTTGATTCTAAGTTTCCCACGTTTTTTCCTCACTCAATTAGGGTTATGTGATGTTATTCTCGAACAAAGCCCACAACATGACTGACTGTACTCTGAGAGATAAATATATAGAGAACACCCTATTTCAGAAACTGAAGTCAAACTGTTACATCTTCTTCTGTTTCCCTTTCTCTACAGATCTATTTTTGTTTTCAATTTTCTTTTGTTTCAACCTGTTTAGTTACTGATTAAGTAGGGGTGTTGGCTACTTGGCAAGTACCACTCTTACCCTCCCTCTATAAGCTAATGTACAAGGTATTAAAGTTACAGAAATCAAAACACTGAGCTCTGAGCTTGACAGTCTGATGTCAAAATATTTTTTATCGTATGATCAGTTTAGTATAGTGTACCAGTGCTAGCCTAGTTGTTTTCCCCTTGTTGGTCTAGATACGCCACCAGGCTCCTTGCACTTGGGTTGCTTAGCACGGCTGAGGGAAGATCTCCTAGATGTTAGGTGTGATTAATCAGAGAAGGTAATGACAAAAGCAAGGGGAGGACTTGTGCAGAAACTTCACCTTTTAGTTAAGTTTCAAGAATAAGTTTTCGCAGCTCCACTCAGGGGTCTTTTTAACACAGCTTATGGGGACTGCATGGGGGGAGTCGAGCATGAAAAAGAAACAAAAAGTGTTATTTGTCGATCTTCCAGACAGCACCAACACTACAAGGCAATGGACTTGTAGAAAGCAGTTCTGAAATGCTACCTGAATTGGGTCTCGAATGGGGAATACAGTAGGTGACAGTAGTTGCTTGTTCCTTTTTTGCTCTCTGGTTACTCCTCTAACCAGGCATGAACAATCGAGAAAGAAGAAGAAGTTAGGCAGCAGTGGATCTCGGACATGGGGAAACAGAAGAGGAAATGAACTTCAGTTGCACTTACCTTGTGCATCAGGGTCCAGAGAGAGTGAGGGTGGTTCCCGCCCATGCAAAAACGGTGTACACCTCAAGACTGAAGGAGGTGGGCTATGGGTTTAAGAATTAGGTAGTAGTTAAGTTAGTCATTGGTGGTGGCAAGTTCCAATGGGAATTGTTGTGAGAGTTTGTAAAACACAACTCTGATGCCTAGGACTTGGAAAACAAAAACAGACTTTGTCTGTTTACTAAAGCCAAGGTGATGCGGTTGGTACCCATGCTCTCTGTTGTAGTTGTCTTCCTGTTTTACGATGCCACAGAGAGTAGCAGTGGAGCATGGAGGTAAATGCTGGGTAATGAATGTTGGTCTCGGGTTACAAGGAACTGTCACGGAGGAAGTGCCTTTCGACATTAATTTTTTTGTTCTTGATTCAAGCACATAACAGAGGGGATGAGATTGAGCGATTGCTACTGTATGTTTGAAAGGGAATTTGGGAGCCACTCGGATGCGCAAGTTACAAGAGCAGTCATGGGCACTTGAATAAAGAAGGCACTTCTGTCGCCTGAGAGTTGGATTCTCTGGCTTCTGTTTTATTTTGTTCGATCTGGTTTTCATCGAGGAAGAAGAAGGAATCGACGCTACAGGGAGTGCGTGTCTGATTCTATTTGTTTTTCATTTACCTTAGTTGTTTTGATACTAGTTTTAATTTGTTGTTTCTAGTTACTGAATTAAAGCATAGCTCGACCGGTTAAGACGTTCACTAGGCGTACGAGAGGTACGGGGTTTGAACCTCAGCGGGAGCGCCTTTGCTCCTTTTTCTTTCTTTTTTTTTGAATAAGTTATACATGCTTATTTATATATGTAAGACCATATAATATATCGCGTTATATTTATTTTATTTTTTGTTACGAAGTTATGCGACGTAATCATTTTTATTACAATGTTACAATATCGTAACGTTACGTACATGTAGTTTTCGTACAAGTACGTGACTATATTAATATATAACGTCGTCACGCGTTCGGACATGTATATATACTAAATTTAATTGTTCATTTATATTATTTTATGTCCGAATTATAAAACGTGTTATGATTTTATGCGTTTAAATGTTCAGGGGCGTTTCAACGGACGTCCCGTCCGAGGTTTCAGACGCCTTGTCTGAATCCGCGGACGCCCCGGACGGTGGTAGGATTTCACTTTTTTAGAATTTAGAGTTTTTCTAGTACATGTCCGGGCCTATGGACACCCCGTCGGTGGCTCCGGGCTCTTTAAAATTTTGATCTTAAGTTAATTTGAATAATCTGTTTAATTTCCTAGATTAAGGTCCGTGGTTAAGAACAATAGCTCTGTGGTCACGGAGATTAAGAAATTTTACCTAATTCAGCCCATGAAACCCTAGTTTAGGTAATTCCAATTTTCAACTTTAAGTTCAGTCTAACAATGTTAAAAAAATACAAAAATACAGATGCATGCACACTTTAGGTCAATCAACTTTATAATAAGCCTTTAATGACATAAGTAGAGGAAAATTAACTTAAAGGGAAATGAAAGTAATTTGATCCCGGAAAAGTTATGTACCAAGCCCCTAAACCCGAACTTTTACCTTTCCTAGTTTACCATAGGTTAACTTTATGTGGCGACTCTTAATAGGTTCTAGTGGGCTAACCATAGGTTATAAAGACTTTGCTTTATAACATAGTTTTTAGACTTAGGTTATAAGTGGACCTAGAACCTGAATAGATCCTAATCATCTCAATCAACATAGGATAAGGTTCGAAAAACATGGGGCTCACAGACTGGCGACTTCGCTGGCGATTTATCTTAACTTTACTATTTTAATTTAAAGATAAGATGGCTTGACTCGAAAATGTCATTTACGACTTGTTTTGCTTGATTTATTTTGTGTGCACTTTTACTTTTACGTAATTATGCATCATATGAGAGCATTGAGGGTCCACGCAAACTGATTCCACCTAGACTCGCATTTAGGCGGCCCTTATCGAAGACAACCACCTTTAGGTGATGTGAATAAGTGGGGGAAAAGAGCAGGACGTCGTGCGAACCACGTCCCCTTAATACCTGGGCTTCGGCTTCTAGCACCTCTCCGGCAGTACTCTTACCATGCCCAATGTTTGGTTAGTCAAAGACCCAACCATAGACGCACACCTTTCGGTGATGTGAAAAAAATGAGGAAGCCCAAAGAGGATAGTGTGCAAATCCTATCCCTTTACGGTGACTTGGTGTAATACCCTTGAGGTTTACCTCCCACATCGATTAGAGGGGAGAACGAACCACTCCTTATATGGGTGGGGATACCTCTCCTTATTATGAGGCCTTTTGGGGCTAGGAAACCCCAGGAACAAAACCGTGCGGCCTGTATGCCAAAGCGAACAATATCACAACAGTGGGATAATGGGATGTTACACCTGGGTCCGAGCCCCAAACACCTCTCTGGATTGATCCATGCCCGTATACCCGAACCGTTTTGTGAGGACATGCATACTAACCTATGTGTGATTTTCTTCTCTGGTTTACCTCTTTGTTTAGATAACTCTTTCAGCCCGAAGTCCCATTCTAATTTAGGTAGATATTTTTTCTAGGCTTTGGCCCAAAAAACCGAGATCTAGGTAATCCCTTGTTTCGGCCCAAAATTTTGAATCATTCATCCTGAACCATTTGGGTTTAAGCCCCTACAAAAAAATCCACTTGAACTTGGGATAATTGAAAATTTATGCAGAATTAGTCTCTCACTTGAACTATGAAATCTCTACTGGCCAAGTAGCTCATATAGTTTTTCTCATCCTGTGTGCCTCACTTCTAGACTCTAGGTATTCAGGCCCACACATCTAATTGTAGTTTAGAAAGCACTCCAGCCCTTGCACCTCATTTCTAGCCTAAACACATTCCGGCCCAAGTGCCATATTCTCAAAGTAATTCGGCCCAAGTTCCACATTCCCAATACATTCTGGCCCAAGTTCCACACTCACAATTTAACTCACCCCGACCCAGGTGCCAATTCATAGCTTATGAATCATTCCGGTCCATGTCCCTCACTCACCACGTGAGACGTTCAGGCCCAAGTGTCAATCTACAAACATTCTCGCATAAGTGCCACATTTTTATAATATCCAAGCCCAAGCGCCAATCCGCAATCCTTAGGGCATTCCGGCCCATATGCTTCGATTTCGGTCTAAACACATTCGGGTTCAAAGTGTGACTTTATTTTAAATCAAGTACTCATTCTCAGTTTAGAATTTCGGCTCATTCCTTTCAGTTTGCTAATGATTTGACATTTTGGAAACAGGTAAGCCTAAATCATAAGCGTGGTGGGAAAAGGAAGGCCATTCGGAGTAGAGGATAAGGTAGCAAAGTTAGAGCTTTAACGAAGGGCTATGGAAGAAGCTTTCGAAGGCTTGAAAAACAAGAATGACTCTTTGGAAGTAGATCCTCGCATCCCTAAAAAGCGTACAGATGAAAGGAGAATGGCCAGGCTAACCCAGAGGCCATGATGGCTGCCATGGAGTAGAGACATAAGGCCATCATCGATGCCATAAAATCCATATATGTCACCTTTATTGAAGAGTTGAAATCGGGAGAATCGGGAGAAGCAAACAGACCAGCTAATCTCAACTACTTTTCCACAAAATCTTGCCCTGAAGTCAATCTCTATACAAAGTTGAAGTTGTCGGTACTCGCTCAATTCCTGAACTACTCAAAGCCGGAAATTCACGAAAGCGGGTTAAAACTAGAATGGCTTAAGACCGAGAGCACGGATGTCGAGTCCCCTAAGGAGGACTCAGTTGAAACTGAGACAAGCACTTCAGTATGTGTTATGCGATAGCCCATAAATTCAAGGCGGGCCATCAACGGTTTACCACGGACTAGATGACTCCAAGCATTAGAACGGTTTGTTAACATCAGTCAACCTTTAAGCCAAGTGTTCAAGGAACTTCAAGATTAGAATCTGCTGCAACCTCTCATGCTTTGTCCTAGGGTCACCCAAGCTGGAAAACACGTTGACCATTTCTGCCAATATCATCAATTAATAGGGCACAATACTTACAATTGCTGAAAGTTGAAGCACAAAATTCAAGACCTTATAATCATGGGCTTCGATTCTCAAAATATGGTAACATTTGCAGGAACCATTTTTCAGAGTGTCATTAGATGTTGGTTGTTTAATCTTGCAATTTGTAGTTAGAATCTTATCATAAGTAGCCTTTTCGTTTTCCCTAGGTAATCTTGCAATGAAATTTAGTTTCTCCTTCTTTACATAATGTTATCTACAACTTCATTTTTGTTTATGAATAAAAGCAAAACTTCTATTTTGTTTACATTTTCCTGTGCAAATTTTCATTCATTTATACATTCACTCATCCCTTCGAAAAGAAAAAGGAAAGAAAAACAAAAAAAAAGAAAAAAAAGCGAAAAGCAAAAGAAAAATGGTGACTAGAGCATGAGCATAAGTCAAGACCCCCTCATAAGACATACATGCAAGTATTCGAAGAGTCGAACATATGACAAAAGAAATCCTAGATCACCCAAAGCATTCAATCATACAAGTTTCACATTCACAACCATTCAAGAGTTTGTCAAAAACCCTAAATCAATACTGGGGGCAATTTGAGTTTAGGTTCGTTAATCTTAAACTTTCGTTTAAATGTGTGAGCAAATCTCTGAGTGAAAATTCATGAGAGTATCTTGAGCGGAAAAACCATGAGCAGGCGAGTGTGTCATCTTTATACAACTCTAGTGAGACCACACACAAAAGTAAGGTAAACGACATAACTCTGGCCGAAGGAGATAATTTGTACATTTACTCTTAGACCTGCAAAAAGTAACAAAGAACGGATACACAACTATCAGGAATGACGAAGCACCTAGGTACAACACCAGATAGCCAAAAATCTTGCGAAACCATGACAATAAACTCTAGACACCCCACTAAGCTTTTTATATATCTCATTTATTTATACATTAAGTTCCACAAAACGAGCCAGCCCATGATGAACATCTGAACCGGTGACCAAAGAAAGCGAGGAGCCCGACTCTCCGATGACATCTACACTAGTCTAGAGGAAGAGACGCTGCTACAAACATGACAAAATGATTATCAAATGGTCCCAAAGCGACATAGATCCGAAGAGCTCAGATTAGAACAACTATGAAAATACAAAACCGGGATACACAAGAACCCTGAAGACGAATTCAAAACCAGAATACAAAAAAAGGCAAATTTGAAAAGCCTCAAAAATCCAAATGTCAACAATGAGAACAATGATGAAAAGGACAAGTCCAAAAAGTTCAAAATCCAAAGCTTGATAGCAAATTCAACACGAAGCAGTTGTACAACTTCAAGACCAGGAGGACAAATCTGAGAAAAGGTGTAAGTTGTAGCTTTGGTCACCCCTAAGCTCCATATACCTCTAAATATCCCTCCATAGTCCCGTTGTCTTTCGTCACACCTCATGGACCCATTATAAGGCTCAAATACTTCCGACTTGATAGTTGTGTATCTAATCACGTTAAAGTAACTGATCGAATGCGTAATCCATCAAATATCGAATTTAATGGTCGAGAAGTAAGTGAAGAAATGAGTGCAAACACAAACACATCGAGTGTAGGTAGGAAAGCACCACATCGAAAACACAAGCCTTGACCCTGTGAGGATGAGACTTGTTCACACGTTTAATCAAGAAAATACTAGGGGCAATCGAGCGTTATGATCGATTGCCATAAACTCTAGCTCAGATTGTCCTAGGAAAATAGGGGGCAATTGTTGTTCCAACAGTTGCCATAACAACACCATTCAAAACTTAAAGCTTAAGCTTGTCATAAGTCTTAAGCACTGCAACCACCACTTCACCTCAGGCTCATCATAAGCCCTGACTTCCATAAAAACACCACAGGCTCATCATAAGCCATGACCTCTATCCAAATCCTTGGATCATCATAAGTCTTGTCCCACATCATTTCATCCAAGCCCGTCATAATCCATGACCTCCACACAAATACCCATGCTCGTCATAAGCCCGGACCACCTCACAAAATCCCCAGGTCCGTCATAAGCTCTGATAATCACCATTTATCCCAGGCTCGTCATAAGCCCTAAGGCACTTAATAATTCTTGCACTCCACAAAAACTCTTAAGCTCGTTATAAGCCCTGCTTTCCACCATAAAAACTTCTAGGCCTGTCATAATCCCTATCCATCTTAATGGTGGCCACGGGTCCGGTTCCACCGGTTCTGGTTCCGGAAAATGTGTATTCGTATTCGGAACCGGTCTGGGCGGTTTGGTTCCGGTTCCGGTCCCGGTTCTGAAATCTGGATTCGCTTCGGATTCGGTCAAAAAATCGGTTCCGGCCGGTTCTGGTTCCGGTTCTGGTTCCGGTTCCGGTTCTGATCGGTTCCGACCAGTTCCGGAGCGGTTCCGGAAAGATTCGATCGGCTCCAGTTGCTTCGTTTTAGCTCCGATTTTAGATCTGTTTGAGCGGACACGTTGCTCTTTTCATCCACTTTACTCCTAGATAGGTTATTCTTCAAGTTTATAATCTTAATTGGGTAAGAAACAAAGACTTAGGAATTTTTACTGAATTTACAAAAAATAAGGAACAAAGAGAATTTTATTATATGATTCACTGCCTCATTAAAACCTTATTAGGTAAAAACCCATTGGGAAAACCCTAATAAGGAAAAAGAGTACAGCTACTAAGAGGTTACATTTTAAAAACCCAACGGTAACTTCAACCAGTTTCAGGGCAGTTCCGGTTCCGATTCCACCGGTTCTGGTTCCCGGTTCCGGTTCCCGATTCCGAATCCGACAACGGTTCCAGACGGTTCCAGGCGGTTCCAAGCGGTTCCGGTTCCGGGCCCGGTTCGGGTCCGAATCTCAAAACATGTATTCGTATTCGGAACCGGCTGAGGCGGTTCGGTTCCGGTTCCGGTTCCCACCGGTTCCCAGCCGGTTCCGGTTCCAATCGGTCCCCAGGTCCGTCATAAGCTCTGATAATCACCACACATCATTTTCGAAGAGCATGTTCATATTTTTACAAAAATTCCATAAGTCCTCAATTACCACCACGTTTGACATCTCTCATAATCATCTTCTTATATTTTGGAATACGTTCCAGTCCCTAGATGCAACTGGATTTCATTTGCATTTTACACTTTTTGGAATTGATTCCGGTCTGTAGATGCACCCAGATTTCATTTACAATTTTCATATTTTGGAATAGGTTCCGGTCTCTAGATATACCCAGGTCATATCTTTCATCCTCACATCAAACACATTGGATCGTCAAACATACTGAATCATCACATCATTTGCATGACAGGTAAACTTATCTGATGGAAAATTAATTTTGATTTACCAATGATTATCTTTTAATTTATGATCATATCTGATGGAAAATTAATTTTAAAAATATTCTTTTACCAAAAAAAATTTCCATTGGAAAATTCAGAAATATCCTTCTTTATATGCTGGTAAAGTTTCATATCCAGATTCTACCGAGAAGTTGCCTGACCAATTTCGGTAAACTTAGATTTTTTTTTACCAAACTTCACTTATCTTATCTGTTGCCTATATGAGGAGCCTTCCTGACTAACTCCATGCACATTCGAAAACCTTAAGGAGTTAGAAAGCACGTTCACAAACTTGCCTCCCACGATTTTGCAACTCCTGAGCTCCAAATTGATACCAAAACACTTCTAAAAACCTCAAAAATAAAGTTTTTGCACCCCACCGAAGATCTAACCATCAGAACTTTAGAAAATCACCAACAAGATGCGAGAATACCATCCAGATCACGTACTCAGAAGCTCGGGTTCAGATTCCTTTGGACCGAATTTCAACGGATCAATCGAAGAATCCTGATGTGAAGAAACCTCTGTCCACCGAGATCAAAACCTATTTGAAACCCGATTTTCTAACTCCCTTGACTTCAATCTATTCTCAGTATAAAATTTTAGTCAAACCGAGGCTTCCCGGCGTGTTAATTATGGTTTAATCAGTTTTTGCCTAATAACTTGTTGGTTAAGTTTCATATTGAATTCAACTTCAAATTAAATCTTTAGATCACTAACTTGTTTAAAATTTTCTAAGGAACACACAAAAAATTTGAGCCAAAAATTCACCAGAAACCACCCGAACACCGCCGTATGTGGATGGTTGGCACCCAAGAACGTCCCATCCGGGGTCCCGTAGGCCTTGTCCGAAGCCACGGTGCGCCTGGCCGGTGTCAGGATTTCAAATTTTCAAAATTTAGTGTTCTTCTAGCACATGTCTAGGCCCACGGACACCTTGTGCGTGGCCCTGGACTATTTAAAATTTCTATTGTCTATAAATTCAAATAATCAGTTTAATTTGGTACACTAGGGTCCGTGGTGACTGACATTAGGTCCGAGGTCACAAAGATTAAGAAGTTTGACCTAATTCAGCCTCAAAACCCTAATTTTAGGTCATTCCTGCTTTCCCTATTAGTTTTAGTAAAAAAGTGTAAAAAATACAAAAATACAGAAGCATGCTCACCTTAGGTCAATTAACTTTATAATAAGGCTTTAATGACATAATTAGAGGAAAATAACTTAGAAGAGTAGTGAACGTATTTGAATTAGAAATGTTATATACCAATCCCCGAGCCACTCTTACCTTAATTTACTATAGGATCAAATTAGGTTGCGACTCTTAATAGGTTCCAGTGAGGCTAACCTTAGGTTTGAAGGACTTTGTTTTATAACATACTTTCTAGACTTAGGTTATAAGTGGATCTAGAACCTGAATAGATCATAATCCACCCGATCATCATAGAATAAGGTTCGAAAACCCGGGGATCACATTGGAACTAGTGTTCGTGACACCGGCCTAACCCTAAAAGTTAAAGAAAAAACTCATAAGCTAACATCCACGGCTGTTCGTGGGTGGTCCGGTACCCCGACTGGCGCATCCGGTACCCTGGACACAACGTTGGTGAGTGAGGACTACCCTTGGACAAGAATTTTAGGATGATTCTGATGAAGTTCTTGGCTCAGATTGCGAGAGTGAATTCCCTAGGCGGCTCTAAGTTGATAAGTGAAAGAAATTTTTGAAATTGAAGTCAAATTTATGAGGAAACTTAGCAAGAAAGTTAGTGGATATAAAAGAAATAAACTTAGAAAAGTTGCACTTCTAAATTGAATTTTTACAGAGAACAAACATCATGAATGTGTGGAAGTAATTGGCTTAAACATTTGACGATACTAACTATTTCGATTACTCTAAGGGATTTCCCACACTTTGTGTGAATCTTGAAACTGTTTATCAGTTGAGTTCGGATTGAGCAACGACCTTCAACTTCTAATGATGCTTTTTATATACTGCTTCTCAGGTTATGATGTGGTTTTGTATTTGATTTATTCGGTGATTGGAGATTTGATGAAGGATTAAAGAATGTGTTTTTTGAGATTTCTATAGAGTTTCGGTGGAGTAAGGCTAGCAATTGGGATTTCCTGGGAAGCACTTTGGAGGAGCTTCTTCTTATTTTTAATTGTTTTTAGGTCACTAGAAAATGTTTCTTATATAGGAAATGACCAAGGGAAATAGATAGCAGTAAGTTTCAGTAAAATATCTTGCTTTACTCGGTTGGTAACCTGACCTCCGGATAGAATTTGACAATAAATTTTTACTGGCATCGAAGGTAAGATAAGTCTGAATTTTACCATGTATAATTATCTTATTTTGATAAGGGGATAATTTAAGATAGTTTTTTTCAATCTGATCCATTATGAAATTCGAAGATATTTTGACTGAGGTTTTGAATTAGAGATATTTTGATTGAGGCTTTTGGAATGAGTTTACGATGTGGTGCTTAAGGCTTATGATGTGCTTACGGCTTTTGGATTAAGGTTATGTGATGTGGTTCTTAAGGTTTATGACGTGCCTAAGCCTTTTGGTTTTCTTTGAGTTGTGCCATGCATGGTAATTATTGAATAAACATTTCCCAAGTTTTTTTAAGCAAACCGAGTTAGAATTTGTGGCAATCAATGAGAACGACCGATTGCCTCAGCATATTCTTTAAACATGTGAACTAGGCTCATCCTCACAAGGTTAAGGCTTGATTTGGTGTGGTACTTTTACTTTCTACGCTTGATGAGTTCAGTATTCGCACTCTTTCCCTACTTACAGTCATTACTTCTCGACTATTGAATTCAATGTTTAATGAATTTATGCCTTCAACCTGTTACTTTCACTCGATTAAACACGTAACTATTAGGACAGAAGTATTTGAGGGTTATAACTAGGCTTCTAGGTGTGATAAATGTCACAGGATCATAGAGGAATGTTTTTGGTTTTGCATAGCTTAAGGGTGACCAAAGATGCAACTTGCACCTTCTCCCAGACTTTCCTTCGTGTCTTTTTCTACCGTCTAACGTGTGTGTATCTTGGACTTTGGAATTGTCCTTGTTTTGTCTTGTTATTGTTTGGATTTTCATCTTTTTTAGGCTCTGGAATTTCCTTTTCAGTATCTTCGAGATTCTTATGTTTACTGGTCTTTTGGAGCTGCTTTGAGCTTTTGGAGATGTTTTGATTCGGGCTCTTGAATCCTGGGTCGCTTTGGGGCCACTCGTGGATTTTCATCATGCTTGTAGTAACATGGCT
This sequence comes from Limonium bicolor, assembly GCA_023374045.1. Classification (NCBI taxonomy): domain Eukaryota; kingdom Viridiplantae; phylum Streptophyta; class Magnoliopsida; order Caryophyllales; family Plumbaginaceae; genus Limonium; species Limonium bicolor. Next base: position 55,684,848 of record CM041782.1, on the reverse strand, counting down.
TCTTCTTCTGGAAATGTGATGTCATTGTTTGAGAGTCGGGCTCCTCGCTCCCTTTAGTCATCAGGGTAGGTAATAATCATGAGCTAGCTTTTGGTGGAGCTTTATCAACAAAAGATGATGTGTATGAAAGACTCAGCGGGGGATCCTAGGGTTTCAATCCAAGGTTTCACAGGATTTTTGGCTATGTGGTGGTTTACCTAGGTGCTTCGTCATTCTTGATAGTTGTGTGCTTGCTCTTGTTGTTATTCACAGGTCTTAGCATAAATTTACAAGTCATCTCTTTCAGTCAGAGTTATACTATTTTCCATACTTTTGTATGTGACCTTGCAGGAGTCATATAATGATGACACACTCTTTCTCTCACACTCTTTTCTTCAGAGAGTTTTGTTCAAATATTTGTTAGAAAGAAGTTCAAAACTAACGATCATAACTCAGATTTCCCCTAGTATTGTGTTGGGGGTTCCAACAAGGGCTTGATGATTGTGTTGGGTCTGTGGTAATTAGCGGATTGTCTTAGCATTCACAATGTGTTTTGGTGTTTGTCAAAGCATGTTCATCTTCTTAGAGACAAAACAAGTCTTTGTGTTCCATTGCCAAGAAATGATTATTTCATGAACCCTCATTTTGAAAGACATTTGTTTAAACTTGTAAAGTAAATTAATTTTAGTGAAATACCCCGTAATTAAAAACAGTGATTAATTAGGCTAATTACAGTTTTAAAAGCTAATTACACCAAAAGAAATACAAGGGAACAAATCCCGGAGAAAACGGACCTTTAAAATGGGTTAAAAACATAAACGAACCTTAAAGCGCGTTTTTCGAGGAAACCGGGAAAACATGACTTTAAGCGGGTCAAACATACTCGTAAAAATTTTGGTCAACTAAATAGTCACTAATAAATATTAGTGGGGCTTTAGAACCAATAAAATTAATTAAAAGAGAAAATTCCGGAAAACGGGTACCGGTTAGTGGAAACTGTAACAACCGGTAAGTTGTGGGGTAAGAATACAAATAAACAAAGTTAGTGTGTCCACTTTGCAAATAAAAATAAAATGTGAGTGTGTGTGGGTGTGTGGGATCGACAGCCTCCCTCTCTCACTCTCCTTAATTCCTCTCTTATACACATAAAGACAAAACAATAAAGAAGAGAAAAGAAAACAAGTACAAAAGCAAAAATAGAAACTCTCTCTCTCCTCTAGCAACCCTCACTCACGATTTTTCCCCCCTCCTTCTCTATTTTCTCCATTCTCTCCTTCCTCCTGCGATGGATATGGAGCTTTGAAGAAACTCACAAAACTCCTCACTTCTCTCCTCTCTTTGGGCACTAAAATCTTCTCCAAACTCAACAAAAATTACACCATTGGAATCCCCTTGCAAAGGAGAACATTTTCCTCCTTTCAAAAATCCAAAAGCTCAACTTTCGTTTTTGTGGGTGTTCCCCATTTGAAGATTCAAGTCCACCATTAGAAGCACCTTCACCTCCTCTTCATCTTGAGGTAAAAAGAATTTCGAAAATCCATCATTCCTAGCTCTCATTAGCATTTTAAGAACTTTCAGTTTTTGAACTCTTGGTTCCTTGTTGTTTCAGCCGATTTTGGCTCTTCCTTGGGCTAGGAATCTTGTTCTCTTGCTAGTCAAGAACTTCATCCATTCATTGGAAGGTATTACTTTTTCCTAAACCCTAAAACATTGAATTCTAGGGTTAGAGTAAAAATGAATGCTAAATGGTATTGTGTATGTGTTATGGGCTGTAGCATTTGGTGTGTGTGAACCCATTGGAACCGAGAACAAAGGAGAAGAAAAGAAGAAGAGGAAAGGAAAGGAACACTAGTACAAAAAGGGCCAATTTCGGCGGTTGTAAAAGGCCTATTTCGGCGGTTCTAGAACCGCCGAAATGGAGACCGCCGAAATAGGGATGAGACCCTATCTCGGCGGTTGTACAACCGCCGAAATAGGTGCGTTTTAAAATTAAAAAAAGGACCTATTTCGGCGGTTCCTAGCTAACAACCGCCGAAATAGGTCCTTTTTTTAAAAAAAAAATTATTTTCGCGTCGTCTTCAACCTCAAAGCAGCAGTTCCGGCGATTTTCAAGAGGCGCAACCACGAGAATGAAGGCGCAAAGCATGTAAGTTCGCCACGAGAGAAGAAAATGAACACGTACAGGCGCAGAACATGCAAGTTCGAGTATATTACCGGTTCCCGGAGAGAATAAGATAAGTTCGAGTATATTACCACAAGGAAGAAGAACACAAGCGCAGAGCATGTAAGTTCGCCTGCAAAATTACCGTGAGATTAGAGGATGAAGAAAGGTGTGCAGAGCATGTTTATTGCCAGTTAGGGTTGCGAATTTACCGTGAGAGAACGGGATGAAGTGAGAGCAAGTGAAGAAGAGAGGCGCAGACCATGTTCGCCATGAGAGCAAGTTCGCCAGTGAAGAAGAGAGGCGCAGACCATGTTCGCCAGTTAGGGATACGAAATTAGAGAGAAGAAGATGAGGAGATAGAGGCGCAGAGCAAGTTCGCCAGTTAGGGATATGAAATTAGAGGCACAGAGCAAGTTCGCCAGTCGGTGAGCAAATATATAATAAAAGAAAGTCTATTTCGGCGGTTGTTAGTAACAACCGCCGAAATAGACTAAAATTTAAGCGGCCTTTTGAAAATTTCGGAAAAAAATCCCGGGAAATGAACCTATTTCGGCGGTTGTGGATAAAACCGCCGAAATAGGGCTCCGAGATTTTTGTAGTCTGGAAAAAGACACCTATTTTGGCGGTTCCTAGCTAGGAACCGCCGAAATAGGTGTCCTCGGAGCCCTATTTCGGCGGTTTTATCTACAACCGCCGAAATAGGGGCGCCGAAATAGGCGTTTTTTGTACTAGTGGAAAGGAAAGAAAAACTAGCAAGACAAGGTAAATGCTCTTACCTTGTGTTAGTTGGTGTATGGTATTGTAACAATTTTTAGTAGTGAAATGAGTAATGGAATTGAGTAATAAGTAGTAGTAATGAGGTAGTGTATTGAGAATTGATAATGTAACAGTTTTGAAGTATTTTAATGAAGTATAAAAACTTGGGAAAAACCATGGGTAGTAAGTGTATATGTGCAGGAAATTATGTTGTTGTAGTAGTGTTGAATTGTGTATATAATGTGTGGTATAAACAGGTTGTGAGAATGTGAGATTTTGTGTGCTGAAATGGTGTGTGGAGAATGTTAAAAATATAGGGGAGACTATGTCAAATTTTGTGTAGGAGTAAGAGGACTTAAGATGTTTTAAGAAGAGGAAGTATTTGGAGAGTTAAAAGGAGTGTTTTTGTAGTTTGCAACAGATTTTGAGAGAAGTTTGTAAATTGGATTAAACTAGAGTGTAAGGTAATGCATTTCGGATGCTAGGAATAACATTAGTTGAGGGAGTATTGGAGTATAGGAGTTAAGGTGAAAATCTGTAGCATAATGGAGGATACAAAAAAAATCTGTAGCATAAGTGAAGAAGAAACTAGCATGAGTGTTGAAATGAAATGAAGAAAATGTGTAAGTGAGGTATTGTGTAGTAAGTTTGGGGAATGAACTAAGGTGATTTAGAGTGTTTAATTAGTGCTAAATCATGTGGGGAAGTATTGGTAAAGATTAGGGAAGCAATGGGTGAAATTGGGAAAAGAAAACAAGGCCTAGCAAAGTTCTGCTACTGTCCGACCCACAGCTGGATCGGACGCTGGGTCGGACAAGGCCTGAATAACGAAAATAAACTTTCTGGAACCGTCCGACCCAGAGCCGTGAGTCGGACGTGGGTCGGACGGGCCTTGATAAACGACAATAATTCTTTCTCTAATGGTCCGACCCAGGGCGTGAGTCGGACATGGGTCGGACAGGCAAAAATTTTCTTCATCGAAGTTTCTGACTTCGTCCGACCCAGAGGTTGGGTCGGACGTGGGTCGGACATGGCTTGGATGACAAAACTGAAACTTCTGGAATGGTCCGACCCAGAGGGTATGGGTCGGACGGAATAGTGCTGGGTCGGACGGGAGTAATTTCAGAGGACGAAAACCTACTGGAATGGTCCGACCCAGGGTTGGGTCGGACGGTGGGTCGGACGGCCCAAACACTTACAAAAAAAAAATGTTTTTATAATATGACTATAGTAATCATATGTATGTATATGTATATGCCTATACACCGGTATGCATATACAAGTAGTAATACACCATTAATGAAGTGATAATGGTAAGAAAGTAAGTAAATGTGTAAGGAAGTAAGTTTATGAAGTAGTAAAGGAAAGAATGGTTTTATAACCAAGTAAGAAAGTAATGGAGTAGTAAGTATGCATTAAAAGTATCAATGAAGGAGTAAGTAGATCAATAATAGATCATTGATCATACTACTTCATGTATGTATAGGAATCCCATAGTTGAGCTCCAAAGGAACCGGTAGTACCCTGCGACGGTGAACGGTATGATTTCCTCATGCCCTGTATCCTAACTTGGTTACCCCGATTTGTGTGCTTATGTGATCGCCAATAAGATAAATGCACGAATCGGACTTATATTGCACTTAATTGTGTTTGAACTATATTGTTCTTGTTTATTGCTCTTGAACACTTAGTTTGTAATTCATGAAATGAATGAATGGAAATGAAGCGTATGTGTAAGTATGAGTACTTGTGTATGTATGTATGTATGGAAGCAAGTATGGACTTCTACTAATTCCTAACAACCTAACTCCTAACATGAGTATTGAGTAAGATGGAATGAGTAGAAGCCCTATATAGTTTCGGCCACGCGTGAGGATAAGGAACCACAAGAGGTTGGAACCGAATCCTGGCTATAATCTTTTCCTTGGACCAAATCCCTTGAATGGGTAGCATCCTGGATTAGTGGGCCACCCTAAGCCCGGTGGTGGGATGTAGTAATCCCTGCCCGGAGGTCATACCGACTTAACTGGAAGTAAAGTATCTAAGAAGTAAGTATTGTATTTGTATTGGTCTTGACTATTGTAAGTCATTGACTCGGAGTAAAAGTATTGAACACCCGATTAACCCGGGTGTGTAATAAGGCTAACAAGACCTTTGTATGTATTGGAGAATTGTATCTCCGTGATGCGGTGAGTATGGTAAGTATGAATGAATGACTTGTATTGTATTCCTTGTATGTATTGTATGTATGTATGCTTGGTAAAATGAATGTATTGTATTGTATTGTATAAAGCATGTATGTATGTATGAATGAAACGAACCGCATGTACGCGACCAAATAGTTGGCGTACCCTCGCTAGTACGCGGGGTATGCGGTTTATATGCAGCGTAAGCTGACCCCCTAGGGGGAATGTTTACTCCACAGGTACCGCGAGGCGTGAAGGTAAAGTAAGGTCAAGATGTGAATCTTTTGGAGTAGTAGTAGGATTGGAACGGTGTACTGAGTTGTACACGGCTAAGGCCTTTTTGTGTAGCCGGTGTACCACGGGTACACCTTTTTGGATATTGAATTCTTGATTGGATAGGAAGAGTAGTTGTATAAAACTCTTCATTTTGGGAAGTAGTCTTGGAATGTAATTCAAATACTTTAGACACTCGGTAATCAAATGTAAGTAAGTATTTGGTATTGTAAAGTAAGTATGTATGTATTCATTCTCTCATCAGACCGAAACAGTAAGTAAAGTAGCCTTGTTAACCTTGGAGGGTTAACGACGTTGTATCACCCGCCGGGAGTAGGTAAGTATTCCGCTGCGAGAAGGATAAGTATGGGACTGATTAGAGGATAATGGAAGGATTAGCGGTTGGGGTGTTACATTTAGCAAAGTTGATGCTCGTGGTAAAGAAAGCTCATCATGCATTTGTCGCTCTAGCTTAGAAACTTAAAAAACTTTCTTGATTGTGAACAAGAGGAAGAAGATGATTTAACAAAACCAAAGCTTCCTTGAAAACTTCAATAGATGATACGTGAATCACAATTTCAGAAAATATTTGTTTGCAAATCCATGTGATGCTTCTAAATGATAAATTTCATGACAGCTTATGGAAACATGTTATGTAGTACAATGTGTGTGAACTTCATACTCGAATACCGCGAACATGAATGATACTGGTGTACAAAAGATTCGAGCTTTTAACCAGGACGTATTGTTGGGGGACACGAGGATGCCAATAATTTCTTTTTCTTTTTTGTTTAGAAAACATAAAAGACTTTAACAAAAGGGATAGAGCTAGTAAATGATAGGACATCCTAGAAATTTGTAAACCGACTGAAACAAGAAATTCCTACAACTTTAAAGGAAACAAGTAAAACAGACAAAGAAAATTATTGAATTGTGAGTGGGCTCTTTCGCCGAAAGGAAAAGTCTGAACTAGGAATGTCTTTAGACAGTGGAGTGGCATTTAGGCGAAAATGCTTTTTGATTGAAAGTGACACCTGAGCTGGAATAGAGGCTTTGGGCCAATTTAATCATGCGGTTTCTAAACTTTGTGTGGAAAATATTGGCCATAATGAAGTGAGGCTGAAATGAATTGGTTAGAATTGATCATTTAAAGTTTGTGCTAGTAATTTTTTTTGGACCGAGGATGGGTATCTATGCCTGAAAGAAGCGATGAATCTAAGTGAAAGTGTGTTTGTGCCAAAAGAGATTATCCAGAATCGAGGTTATTGAACTAAAAAAGATCTTGAGCCCAAGTGAAGAACTTACTCATACTATTAATGGGCCTCTGGGCCATAACAAACTTAGATATGAAACACAAGTCAATTTTCAAGGTTGGAGGATTGTTTTGTATTCAAATGGATATTTTTTTGTAGGCCTAAACCTTAATGGGTTATGAATGGCTATTTGAGCCAAGTGGATTCAAAGCCCAAGTGAAAAAGTTACTTGGACTAAAAATGGGCCTTTGTGCCAGAAAACTACAATCCAATGAAAAAGTATATATTTCATCGTTAACCTCACACATTTGAGCTTATAATATCTATCATAGAAGCACAGATTGCAGAATCGTAGAGATATAGCACACGGAAAACCACACAGGGGGTAGCCAAAATATATGCATGTCCTCACTAGGCGGTTCCATCAGCTGGGTAAGGGTCAATCCGGAGAGATGCTTGGAGCCGAAGCTCAAGCCACGGCAATAGGATGGGGTTTTTTCACCCCCAACCTCTTTGGGTTCCCTTACTTTATCCACATCAGCATAGGGTGTGCGTCTGCGGACAGGTTTTCACCTGAATTTGAATTAGTTTTGGGTAAGGATACTATTCAAAAAGATGCTTGGAGCGGAAGCCTTGATATTAAAGGGATGCAGTTTGTGCGAACTTATTCACATCACCGAAGGTGTGAGTCTTTAAACTAGGACAAGTCGAAGCTTGTTCAGGGTGAAACCGGATTCTGTGACCCCTCAACGCTCTCATATGATGTAAGAAATTCCAAGACAATGCGTAGGGAAGTAAATCAAATAAGCCTTTAGAAAAATTTTCAAGTTAAGCCCTCATCTCTTAAGTTTAAACAAGTTAAAATTAAGAGTTTGTCCTCAGCAGAGTTGCCAGTCTGTGAGTCCTAAGTTTTGAACCTTCTCCTATGTGGTCTAGAGTCTAGGATCTCTTCCGGTTCTAGGTCCAACTTTTAACCCAAGTTTATAAACTATGTTATAAAACAATAATTATTAAAACTAGGGTTAGCTCACTTGAACCTATTAAGATTCGTCATCAACTTTTTACCTAATTAAACTTGGAAAGGTAAGAGTTCGGGTTCAGGGGCTTGGAATATAGGTTTTTCATGGTTCAGTTATTTTCATTACACTTCAAAGCTATTTTCCATCTACTTATGTATTCTTAAGGCTTAAACTAAAGTTGATATACTTGAGTTGGAGGAAAATTCTAGTTTTGGTCTTTTTTTAATCAATTTTTAAGTGAAAATTAAAAGGAACATTACCTAAATAAACTAGGGGCTCGGGAGTCATATTAGGTCAAAACCCGCCTTTCCGTGACTCCGGACCTATTGTCCGTGACCTTGGACCTACAACTAGAAAATAAGTAGAAACATAAAACCAGCAAAGATAAAATATTTCCAGCATCTGGAACCTCGAACGTAGCGTCCATTACCTCGGAATAATCTCAAAATTAAAGAAACAAGTCATAAATTAGCATTCACTGTGTCGTGGATGATCCAGTACCCTGGTTTGCTTTTCTAATACCCCGGACACGGTGACCGGTTCGTGGGTGAGGACCAACCTCGTACAAGCATTTTAGGATGATTCTGATGGATTTTTGGGATCAAAGTTTGAGGGTGAGTTCCCTAGGTGGTTCTAGGTTGATTAGTGAAAGAAAGTCTTAAAATTGATGTCGAATTTATGAGGAAACTTAGGAAAAAAGTTATTGGGCATAATGAAAAGAAACTCAGAAACTGCACTTCCAAATCAAATTTTTACAGAGAACCAACGTGAGGAATGTGTAGAAGTTCTTCAAATTTTGAGGTTACTAACCGGTTTCGAATACTCCAAGGGATCACCCACGTCCGTCGGGAATCTTTAAACTACCCGTCGGTTGGGTTCAGATTCTGTAACGACCTTCAACTTCTGATGATGCTTCGAATCATTGCTGGAAAAAAAAGAATAAACAACGCCCCTTTAACAACTGTTATATTGTAAATCGTTCATAAGGCCGGACATCCTTAAACAATGTTGTTACAAAGCGTTGTTTTTGATATCACGCCCAAAGTCAAAAACAACGCTTTGCTACAAAGCGTTCTTTAAAGAGACATGTATAAAAAACGCTTCAGAAAGGAAGCGTTTTTTATGTGTTTGGGCGCGATAACATAAAAAACGCTTCACTTAAGAAGCGTTCTTTATGCTAGCCTAAAGAACACTTATTAAGTGAAGCATTTTTTATGTTACCTAAATTAATACACCCTTTTTCACCCTCCCGCCCAGTCTTCTCATCAATAAAATCGCGATTGTTCCCCTACCACTCTCTGTAAACGCTCTTTGTAAACACGCTAAGCTCTCTAGCTTCTCACTCCAAACCATCCCAGAATTAAATTCATTTCGATTCCGCCGCGGCGCGCCTCTTCTCTTCCCCTTTCTTCCGATATCTGCGCTTGCCATCTTCATCAATATTCTAGCTTCTAACATTCTCTGCAACCCGGCGGCCAAACTGTTGATGCATGCGTCGATATCAATCATCGGCGCCACGAGCTCTCTCGCTATCTCGGTAATATTGAGCTGCGAACACATATATGCCTATCAATCCTTATTTTTCATATATATACTCTTCGGTAATTCATTTTGATTTTGCAAATCGCATGAACAGGGAACATACATGCCCTGTCGCACGCACGGCGGCGCCTCTGGATTACAACCGCAACTAGCGAAAGGAACAACATACATGCGCGCTAGATCTGTCGGCTCTATTCTTGTGCTGATGAGGTAATTTTGCAAACCGAACTTCTTAATCAGGAAAATACATGCTCTGTTTGTTTGGGATTAAGGCGTCTATTTGTTTGGGATTAAGGCATGAAATATATTGTGTGTGTATTGTTTGGGAATAATTTTGCATGCAACCCAAACTGTGGCGCGCGCATTTGTTGTTAACCTATGTGTGCTTGCAAGCCAAACTTGTTAATCAGGAACATATATACTCTGTTTGTTTGGGATTAAAGGCGTGAGTAAAGTGTACGTGTGTTTGGGAATAATTTTGCATGCAGACCAATGGACTTGCGCCTGGTTTTTACTATGTGCTGCTTGTTGTTAATCAGGCGCGCATATGTGCTGATTTTTACTTGCTGGTACAATTAATGGACTTGGGAATTAATGTGTAATATAATGCGTTTCGGCATGCATACAAATATAGTATATATGGAGAAATTAATTTGGTTAGATGATTATAGGGTGGATTAATTAATGCTATATATTATATTATAGTATAACCTAGGGTGCAAATATTAGATTACCATGGGATGTATTAATTAGTTACAAAGACATAGCATTACGGCAGCTTGCCTGACGTCCCCTTCCCCATATTGCTTTTACCTTAACATCCACCCAGAAGTTTATCTACGTTTCTACCAATACCAACATCAAAAACTTTTAAGTTCCTTCACATTTTTCTCAGATTTGTTATCCGGTCAAGCTAGGCATTCCAATTAACCCTCTAATGTTTTGGAAATCTATATGACCACCATTGGCCATATTAGAGACCTCTAGCTACTTACAGCTTCTTAATTTCTTGTAGTTATTATTTTAGTATCCCTTTACATTTTTTGGCTAGCGCCTATGACCTTCGATCGTCATCAACCTATAATAAAAAAAAATTGAACTCGGACGGGCCCACCAACTTTATTTTCCTTCACGACCTTTCTTCTCTCCTTTTCGATTCCTTTAGTCACCTCTGACTAGTATATATGTTGTGGAAGCTTCAATAGATCGAACAATCAGAACTGGACAGCACTGAAACATCACAGAGAAAATCGGATAAAAAGTCAGACAAATTTGGCCGATGGAGACGGTTGCTACCTCTATTGAAGATGAAAGTACTGACGATCATGATGATTCTTCTACTGATACAAAAGAGATAGGAGAAGAAAAACATGGTACAAAAGAGATAGAGGCAGATACAGATGAAAGGATGAATGAGAACTAAGAAACAGAGAGGTTGAAGAAATAGACAAAAAAGTTAAGTGAGGCTGCCACGAAGTAGAGTCCGATGGCGATTAACGAATTACCGGCCCATTTCATGACCTTGAATGAAGAAAACGGTTTTCTAGAATAGTTATATGAGGAGGATAGGAGGAAACTTAGTCGATTATATGGTGGCGTGGGGGACTATATGAAGATAAAGTGGTACCAAATCGCCCGGTTGAGGAGTTTCATGTCTTATGGATGGAGATGGAGATGGAGAAGCTAGGCCCTTATCCATCTCCAGTTTCGATTGGATTCGCATATTCTTTCAGTTTTGAACATCGATAGGTCTAAGAAATCTTTAAACACTAGGACATGAGTGTCTGTAGATTGCATGTAGTCATTTGGAATACTAGCCACACACTGTTGATGTGGGGTGCATCGTATCTTTTAAAAAATACTAGATGAAGGTCCCTTGGTAATTAAAAAGATTGAGAGATTCCCCCTAAGTATGATTCCCCCTGAGTTTGCATGTTAAGTGACTTTAACAAATGATAGCAATAAGTGACAGTTTTTATGCATAAGTGACAACTTTTATGTTATACTGTAACCTTAGTAGAAAACTTTCTACTATGGTTATAGTATAACATAAAAGCTGTCACTTATTGTGCATAAAAGTTGTCACTTATTGCTATCAAGAAACAAATGATAGCAATAAGTGACAGCTTCTATGCACAATAAGTGACAACTTTTATGTTATACTATAACCATAGTAGAAAGTTATACACAATAAGTGACAACTTTTATGTTATACTATAACTATAGTAGAAAGTTTTCTACTAAGGTTGCAGTATAACATAAAAGTTGTCATTTATTGTGCATAAAAGCTGTCACTTATTGCTATCATTTGTTAAAGTCGCTTAACATGCAAACTCAGGGGGAATCATACTTAGGGGGAATCTCTCAATCTTTTTAATTTCCAAGAGAATTTCATCTAGTTTTTTTAAAAGGTATGATGCACCCCACATCAACAATGTGTGGCTAGTATTCCAATTGACTGCATGCAATCTACAGACATTCATGTCCAAGTGTTTGAAGATTCACAGACCTATTGATGTTCAAAACTGAAAGAAGATGCGAATCCAATCGAAACTGAAGATGGAGAAGTGCTTAGCTTCTCCACCTCCCCCAAAAAACAAGGAACAAAAAACTCCCCCCCTCCGTTTCCATCCATAAGTCATGAAACTCATCAACCGGGCGATCTGGTACCACTTTATCTTCATATAGTCCCCCATGCCACCATATAATCGACTAAGGTTCCTCTTATCCTCCTCATACAACAATTCTAGAAAATCGTTTTCTTCATTAAAGGTCATGAAGTGGGCCAGTAATTCGTTAATCTCCACTGGACTCTACTTCGTGGCAGCCTCACTCAACTTTTTAGCCAATTTCTTCAACCTCTCTGTTTCTGAGTTCTCATTCATCCTTTCATTTGTATCTGCCTCTGTCTCTTTTGTATCACGATTTTCTTCTTCTCTCTTTTGTATCAGTAGAAGAATCATCATGATCGTCGGTACTTCCATCTTTAACAGAGGTAACAACTGTCTTAGCGAATTGGAAATTTCTGCTCAGGTACGTATTATAAGTACTTTTGTGTTTGAATTGGTGATTTTAACTATATGCGCATGTTTGGATAAGTTTAAATGGTGTACTTAATTGCTTTTATAATTCTCGCGTGCAGCTTGTTGATTTCTTCTCAATACTTATTCACAAGCCGGTCTCAAGTTTGTCAATAAGGAGAGGGCGCACACATGTGTTGAAAGCACTAAATTGATCAGAAGAAGTCATGAGCCATCTATCTTTTCTTTTTTCAAATGGTTGTATTGTACATGTTATGATCGAACTTGAACCATTTTTAGTAGTTTGGTTAACTAGCTAGTTACAAATGTTGCAGTTGATCGATACTACACTTAAGCCTATGTGCGCTGGCATAATATTAATGCAAACAAAGTACTGTTGTTGATCTATTAATTAAAATTCACCAGTTTGGTTGATCTGGTATATACAATGCAAAAAGGTTTTGAGTGATTTTGTGATTTTAATTTTGTGTTATGCACAGGGTAATAAATTGTATAAAAAATAAAAATATAAAAAAAGGACATATAAGAAACGCTTATATGTATAAGCGTTTCTTATACTCTCACGCCAAATGACATAAAGAACACTTATCTTGATAAGCGTTTTTTATAAAGCTTCATAAGGAACGCTTATAATAAACAAGCATTTTTATAGTCGGACATAAAGAACGCTTCAAGGTGAAAGCGTTCTTTATGCCTCGTAGATTCCTGCCACCTTACCCACTTTAAAAAACGCTTTAGCGATAAGCGTTCTTTTAAATTAATGTATAAATAACGCTTACAACACGTTCTTTAAGAGGCTCGACCATTTGCGTCGCCGGCATAAAAAACGGTTATAAAATGTTCTAAAAGACAAATAAAAACGTTGTTTATTCCTTTTTTCCAGCAGTGAATAGATTGTTTCTTAAGTTTTGACGTGGTTTGGTAAGTGATTTGGTGATTGGAGCTTTGATGGAGGATTGGAGAATGTTTATTTTGAGATTTTTGCAGAGCTTCGGTAGAGTTTTTATGGTAGCAATTGTGATTTTGTGGGAGGCACCATGGAGAAGTTTCTTCTGACTTCTCAGTGTTTTTTAGTTCAATGGGAAATGTTTCTTATATAGGCAAACGCCAAGGGAAATAGATAAAAGTGAGCTCAATAAAAGCACTTAGTTACTCGATTGGTAAATTGACTTCTGGATACAATATGGCTATGAAATTATACTCGCATGTAAAGAAAGATATTTCTGAATTTTTCAATGCAATATTATCTTATTTTGATAAGGGAATAATTTTTTAGATATATTTTTCAATCTGATCTAATCAGAAATTTGAAGATAATTATTGGTATCAAAAAATTTAAATTCTAGTAGCGTGATCTCCCATATGTGATTTCCTATAATGTGTTAAAATTTCATACTTGTTCGAATTGAGTTGCGTATTATTTGAAGGAGAGAGAAAAATTCAAAGGAGCTTCAATTTTCTCTTCAAAAATATGGGGTTTTGGCTCCAAACAAAATTTACCAAGTTTATGACAATAAATAGACATCTTATACAAGTGGTATTCTATTTTTAGTAAGTGAAAGTCTTTATTTCTATTTTTTGAAGTTAATGACATTGTCGAAGAATGTTTGCTTATAACATGAATCAAAAGCTGAATTTCATAACAAAAATCATTCTAAAATTAGAAGCAACGCCCTTGATGATAAATATGATGTCCAAATCATTTTGAGGTGAACAAATCATATAAAAATAGGAAGTTTTTTCAAATTACCCTTTTAACACTTAGAAATGTTCGGTACTATAAGTAACTTTGATTGTTCGTGAAGTATTGAATATTTTATGTAAGAAATTTTTATGTTGTTAAAGTTAAAATACATGTTTTCATATGGATGATACCTATCACTGGAGGTGCATATCTATGCGGGGAGACTATTCACGGTTTATGAATTGACAATTACATTTATTTTATTGTGGATTAATGGAAAAAAAAAAGAAAAACATCTAGTGTCACACTAAAATCAATGTTTTCTTTTTATTATCCGATTTCATCATTTCGATTTATACTTATTTTGTTCATCAATTTATATTTTGAAACAAAACCCAAGATATTTCTACAATCTAGGTTTAATTGCTCCTTTGATTCATATAGGAGCAAGCTAAACTAATGTTCACTCTATCAATTTCTTAAGTGACATAATTGCTACGAATGGTGAATCATGAGAGAACGAGAGCGAGAGCGAGTGAGAGTGAGGGAGAGGAAGTCAAAAAGTTCACGAGAGCGGGAGAGGAAGAGTAAGGCGAGGAGTTCGCGAGATTTTCAGAGGCGGTCGAAGAGTTGTCGACGTTCCAGCCATCTGTCCCAGTGTAGCTTCCGGCGCAGGAGGCGACGGTCTGTCTCGAAGCGTGGAGGGAGTTGGTCGAGGCGGCCGAGAAGGAGAGCTAGCTCATCGTCCTGGCGTTCCCGATGTTCTAGTCGCCGTCGAAGATCGAGACCAGGCTCGCGGCGGGGGTGGAGTCCTCGACGGTGGCCGCGGTGACAAGGTGACGGCAAGGCTCCTGGGGTGGTTAGCACGCGAGACCAGTCGAGTAAAGGAGATGGTGATGGGGATAGCTCCGCCTCGGATGGACAGGGTTGCTCGCTGTTCGTGGATAACCTCAGTAGCCAGGTTGACTCACGAGCACTCCGATGGCTCCTCAGGATGGACAAGGACATCGTGGACATTCATATTTCGAGAAAGAGGCGTCAACACATCCCCATGGCGTTCGCTCTGGTGAGTATGGTAGATTCTTCGCGGGTGGATGTAGCAGTGGGTAAGATCAATGGCAAGTTGTTTTTGGGGCGAAGAGTGTTCGCGCGCCGGGCTTTTTTCCCGTTCCGGAAGGAAGGCGAATGTCGGTCAGGCAAGGTGCAGACGTGTGCAAAGTCGGTGGTGGCACCCAGCACCTCTGATATTTTCGGCATTGAGAATTCGGGCAGTCGAGGTCCAGAGCTACACCCTGGTGGTGATGATTCGCTCCAGGATGTCAACAGATCTGGACCGCCTCAAGTCAGTAGGAGTGGCATCTGGCGGCGCGGCACCGGTGATGATGTTGAAGTGGTTGGGGATGGCGCGACGGTTAAGTTCGTCGTCGAGCGCGTCGAGGTAGAGGATGAGTCCAAAGGTCGCGCCCGAATACGAATCGTGGTTGATAGCCCCAAGGGTCATATGCCAGGTGTGGGGAGACGCTGTTGGGAGAAGGGGAACAGGCTAATTGTGTGCAGGTCGTGAAGGATAAGGCTAAGACGGGCCTGGGTGCTAAGGCCACGGAAGCTGCTGATCCAGGCTGTAGTGGTTTTGGGCCTGGTGGGCTATGGCCAAATTACATTGATGCAGCAGGTCATGGGTATTTCGGTTTTGGACCTGGTGGACAGTGCTCGTATTACTCTCCAGGCTGGGTGTACCCGTGTTGGGGTTTTTGGGCTAGAGCGTCGTCGCACACTTTGGGCCATTATGGGACATGGGGCCATGGATTAGGATGGGGAGGAGAGTGGCCCACTTCTCTCGTAACTAGGTTGGGTGGAGTGTCGTTTGGATGCGGGCAGGTAGTCCAAGGCGAGAGTGGACCACTCCAGCCACATGCTCCTGTTAGTGGTTCTCGAACGGATGTGGTGGCGGTAGATGGTCGGGCGCCTATATCTATTCGCCAGCCCTTGGTGATTAAAGAGCCAGTGTCAGACCCAATTGCAGATGAACTTTTAAGAAATGATTGGCCAGACCCGGAAGATGGAAGTCAACGATATGGAAAGAGCAGTGTTTAAGAGGGGTTTGGGTATGAGTTTGACCCCAAGTGTACAGCAGCTGATCCAGGAAAGATACTCCCGGAATGTGGACTAGATCCCCCCCAGGTTGAGCAAGTGGACTAGATTCCCCCTGGTTTTGAACCGGGTAGAGGGTTGTCCCAGTCATCGCGATGCCCCGAGGAAGAGTTTGTCAAAGAGGAAGCTAGACAGACTCTACTGCTAGCCAAGAAGCTTGGATGCCAAGTGCGTGACGAAGGGCTCGCCCTAAGTAACTTTGAAGAGATTATTCGTGAGCATAGAGCAAGTTCTCGAGATCGCAGTCAAGAGTCTAAGGTTGGAGTGGAGGCCGATGCAGATAGTGGGTCGCGTACCCTCTCGCGATGCAGTGCCAGGAGAGGCGCGAGGACTAAAAAAGGTCTAGTTGGTTTTAGTAAGTTTTCTCGCATTAGTAAGGTTGCCACTAGGATCAAGAATAAAGTACAAGCGAGATAGTAAGGAACTGGTGTGCGGTTTGTTGGTAGGCTAGAGAGGTACGTGTGCGGTGTGCTTTTGTTTCCTTGTTTTAGCTTGATTGTACCAATGGTCGCTCCTGCAACTTTTTAGGCTATTGCCTCTTTACGGCCTTGTGCCGTCAACTATAAAAAAAAATCAATTTATAACTAAGAGAGATAAGAGAAATTCCGGGTAACTATGTGTTGAGTATTGCATTGATTATTTTGAATTAGTGTGTCATGTGTATGATATAAGTGCTATTAGAAACAAGAATGAAGCAAAATAGGAGATACAAGATTTATACGGTTTAACAAATTGCCTATGTTTAACGTTGAGAGAGACAAAAGTTTCACCATAAAAGAGAGAATTAGAGAGAGACTCAGCTTTACCTATAACTTTTAAGAACCACTCACATATTTCTCCTGTTAAAAGACTTGATAAATGCGTATACACAATCAACAATGCTCCCAAAAGTCCATCCCGAAGGACCAATGAACCGATGAGAGTGAGATCCTAATTACCAAATAAATATCATCCCATAACTCATTGTGGCTATCTAAAATTTTATGTTCTATGGCACACCAGTAGTTTGCACCATAGTGCTTCCTATAAGGTTGTTTAGTTTGGCATGAAGGTTGATCAACCTTGCATATTTTACGGGTATGTTCGGTCTTAATAAGTTGTGTGTTCATTTTCTATATGAATCTATTCAATTTTGATATGTTTTATAGTTGATTGGGAAGATGCTTTAAACCTTAAAAGTCGTTCAAGTATTGGGACTGTTAAATTTGTTTTAAAGGTGATTTTAATAGACGTATCATGATATAATGCAAAAAACTGTACCTTATCATATTTGTTTTATATTTATCTCTTGAATATGAGATGTGATTTTATGTGGTGATAAATTTGAACGAAAATAATAGACAATGATTTACGTGGTTTGATTTATAAATGATCTATTTCATGAATGCTATAGTGGTTCCTACTATAATTGAGAGAGTACAAATATATAGAGTGATTAATGTTGTTTGCACATGAAAAAAATGAGAGACATTGATGACTATTTATAGACAAACGACGCATGAGAGTCGGCTCGCTGCTCATCTGCTGATTGGGTAGATGACACAGACTACGTCCAAGTGAGTAAGGCTGACGTCATCAAGGATGAGCTTGTAAGATAAGAAACTTCCTTCCTTTGCCTGTTCACACACAAATCCCAGAAGGGTCACATCAATCTCGGAATATTTAATGATGTGTTAGGATGATGTGTTAGGAAGATGTGTGAACAACGGTAAGTTGTTCAAAAGAACTGATGGCCGGGATGTCAGTGTTGGGCATGTCAGGTCATGATTGCTTTTAGGTAACGAAGTCGGGGTCAGCAACTGGGAGCCGGCCAAGGTCTTTTACTGAAGAGAAGCGGCTGGTTCTGGCCAAATATCTTCAAGTTTTGTTCTTGTTTTGAGGTGGACTAGTACAAAAAGGCCTATTTTAGCGGTCCCTATGTCAGTGGTTGTGAAAGCAATCGCTGCAATAGAGTATTATAAACTTTTTGTGAAATACCCCGTAATTAAAAGCAGTGATTAATTAGGCTAATTATATTTTTAAAAGCTTAATTACACTTAAATAAATATGAGGGAACAAATCCCGAAGAAAACGGACCTTTAAAATGGGTTAAAAGTATAAACGAACCTTAAAGCGCGTTTTTCGAGGAAACCGGGAAAACGTGACTTTAAGCGGGTCAAATAGACTCGTAACAGTTTTGGTCAACTAAATAGTCACTAATAAATATTAGTGAAGCTTTAGAACCAATAAAATTAATTAAACGAGAAATTCCGGAAAACGGGTACCGGTAAGTAAAAACTGTAGCAACCGGGAAGTTGTGGGGTGAGAATGCAAATAAGCAAACTTAGTGTGTCCACTTTGCAAATAAAAATTTAAAATCTGTGTGTGTGTGCATATGTGCGCCGGCCAGCTCCCCCCCGTCCTCACTCACTTAATGTTTCTTATTTGCTAAAGGACAAGACTATTAAGTAAAAAGCAAAAAAATACACTCTCTCTCCTCACTCCCCTCTTCCTCACACGCACCCATCTCCCTCCTCTCTTCATTTCCTCCTCCTCCTACGATGACAATGGAGATTTGAAGAAAACCCCCACAAACCTCACCTTCTCTCCATTGTTGTGCCTTCATCCTTCGTCCAAAAATTATAAAAACCATACCATTGGAATCCCCTTGCAAAGGAGAACATCTTCCTCTTTCCAAAAATCCAAAAACTCCACTTTCGTTTTTGTGGGTATTCTCCAATTGAAGATTCAAGGCCACCATTAGAAGCACCTTCACCTCCTTGTCATTTTGAGGTAAAAACATTCTTGAAAACCTATCTTTTTCTAGGCCTTGTGGGCAAAACGAAAATTCAACTAAGACCTTGTTTGGTGTCCTTTGCTCTAGCCGGTTTTGGCTCCATTTTTGGGTGTTGGAATCTTGCTTTGGTTGCTGTCCACCACTCCATCCATTCATTGGAAGGTAATACTTCATTCTAAACCTAAAACAAACATAAACCCTAGGTTGGTAAAGATAGCTCTCTAAGTATTTGTGTATGTTGATATGGGTTAGCATTTGTTGTGTGAACCTCATTGAAACCAAGAACAAGGAGAAGGAAAGAGGAAAAGAAGAGAAGGAAAGGAAAGGAAAGAAAACTAGAAACACAAGGTAATCTCCCTTACGTTGAGCTAGTTTTATGTGCAATAATGTAACAGTTTTTTAGTAGTAAAATGGGTAATATATTGAGTAATGAGTAGTAAGTATATTGTAGTATGATGAGTAATGGTATGGAAACAGTTTTGAAGTTTTTAAATGATGTTTAAAAACTTGGGAAAACAATGTATGTGTGTATGTGCAGGAATTTTAATGTGTGTAGTGGAATTGAATTGTGTGTATAGTGTATTGAATAAACAGGTTGTGAATGAGCAATTTGGGAACTGAAATAATGTGTGGAGAATGTTAAAAATGTAGGGGAGACTATGTCCAATTTTACTTAGGAATGAGAGGACTTAAGTTGGTTAAGAAGAGGGAGTAACCTAGGTGATAACTAGGTGTATTTGGAGAGTGTAATGGGAGTAGTTTTGTAGTTGAAACAGATTTGGAAATGATGTGTGTTAATGGGATGAAGAAGCTAGATGTAAAGTAAGGATTTTAGGATGCAGGAGTAGCATTAGTTGAATGAGTAATGAATGATAGAAGTGTGAGTGGAAATCTGTAGCAAAGTGCATTAGGAAGAAAACTAGGAAAGTGTTGAGTTGAAACTTAAAGAATTGTGTATATAAGTTAGTATAGAATTGTGTAATGAATTAGGGAATGAATTAGCATGATTTAGAGTGTTTAAATTGTACTAAAATGTTAGGATGTATGTAGGAAGATTGGGGAAGAAATGGGTAAGAAAGGAATTGAAAAATAAGGCCTGTAGCACAATCTGCTACTGTCCGACCCACAGCCTGGATCGGACGCTGGGTCGGACAAGGCTTAAGTAACGAGAATAAAACTTTCTGGAATGGTCCGACCCAGGGCCGTGAGTCGGACATGGGTCGGACAGGCAAAAAAAAACTGTTGTCGAAGTTTCTGACTCCGTCCGACCCAGAGGGTGAGTCGACGTGCGGGTCGGACGCCACTTGGACAAAGAACTGAACTTTCTGGAATGGTCCGACCCAGGGCCGTGAGTCGGACATGGGTCGGACGGGCAAAAAAATTCTGTGTCGAAGTTTCTGACTTCGTCCGACCCAGAGGTTGGGTCGGACATGGGTCGGACGCAGCTTGGAACCGAACCAAAACCTTCTGGAATGGTCCGACCCAGAGGTGTATGGGTCGGACAGAACAGTGCTGGGTCGGACGGATGAATTTCAGAGAACGAAAACTTACTGGAATGGTCCGACCCAGATGTTGGGTCGGACGGTGGGTCGGACGGCCCAAACATATACAAAAAAAAATTGTTTTTATGATATGACTGTAGTAATCATATGTATGTATATATATATATGCCTATACACATGTATGCATATATATGTATAGTAATACACCATTAATGAAGGTGATAATGGTAAGAAAGTAAAGGCATGAGTAAGGAAACAAGTTTAAGAAGTAATAAGGAAAAGTAGGGTTTATAACCAAGTATGAATGTAAAGGAGTAGTAAGTATACATTAGGAGTATTAATGGGAGAGTAAGTTGGATCATTGATCATACAACTTCATGTATGTATAGGAATCAAATAGTTGAGCTCCAAAGGAACCGGTAGTACGAATACGACGGTGAACGGTATGATTTCTTCATGCCCTGTATCCTAACTTGGTTACCCCGATTTGTGTGCTTATGTGATCACCAATAAGATAAATGCACGAATCGGACTTATATTGCACTTAACTGTGTTTGAACTATTTTGTTCTTGTTGTATCTTCTTGAACAATTAGTTTGTATAATCATGAAAGGAATGAATGGAAATGAGAAGTATGTGTAAGTATGTGTACTTGTGTATTGTATGTATGTATGTATGGTATGGAAATGAAGTACTGATTTCTACTAATTCCTAACAACCTAACTCCTAACTTGAGTAATGAGTAAAATGGAATGAGTAGAAGTCCGATATAGTTTCGGCCACGCGTGAGGATAAGGAAACACAAGAGGTTGGATCCGAGTCCTGGATATAATCTTTTCATGGACCAATTCCCTTGAATGGGTATCATCCTGGATTAGTGGGCCACCCTAAAGCCCAGTGGTGGGATGTAGTAATCCCTGCCCGGAGGTCATACCGACTTAACTGGAAGTAAAGTATGTAAGAAGTAAGTATTGTATTTGTATTGGTCTTGACTATTGTAAGTCATTGACCCGGAGTAAAAGAGTATTGAACACCCGATTAACCCGGGTGTGTAATGAGGCTAACAAGACCTTGGTATGTATTGGAGAATTGTATCTCCGTAATGCGGTTAGTGGGTAAGTATGAATGGTTGACCTGAATTGTCTTCCTTGCACGTATTGTATGTATGTATGCCTTGTGTATGGAATGTATTGAATTGTATTGTATGAAGCATGTATGTATGTATGAATGAAACGAACCGCATGTACTCGACCAATTAATTGGCGTACCCTCGCTAGCACGCGGGGTATGCGGTTATCATATGCAGCGTAAGCTGACCCCCTAGGGGGAATGTTTTTTTTCTACAGGTACCCGCGAGGCGTGATGGTAGAGTAAGGACTGGATGTCATTCTTTTGGGTAGTTAGTAGGATTGAAACGGTGTACGAGTTGTACACGGCTAAGGCCTTTTGTGTAGCCGGTGTACCATGTGGTACACCTTTTTGGATAATGAATACTTAATTGGATAGTAAGGAGAGGATGTACAAACTCTTCATTTTGGGAAGTAGGCTTGGAATGTAATTCGTATATTCGGTATACTCGGTAATCAAATGTAAGTAAGTATTTGGTATTGTAAAGTAAGTAGTATGTATGCAATTATTCTAATCATCAGACCGATACGGTAAGTAGTAGTAGCCTTGTTAACCTTGGATGGTTAACGGCGTTGTATCACCCACCGGGAGTAGGTAAGTATTCCGCTGCGAGTAAGGCAATTATGGAACGATTAGAGGATAATGAAAGGATTAGCGGTTGGGGTGTTACAAAAAGTGGTATCAGAGCGAAGTCTCGCTCTGATGATTAGAATCTTAAGAGTAGTGATTACCGAGTTAGGATTTCAACCGTCTTAAGACGGATATTTAGAAATCTAACTAGGAACTACCGTTGTTAACAACGGATACCCTTAACGTCTGCAAAGACGATACCATTGTTGAATCAAGACCATGAGGTCATAGCTTCACCGTATCTAATTTAATCCACACTTGTTCAGATGTCAGGACGAGGTCGGGTCGTCCCAGAGGAGGGACTAATGACGGACCAAGCGCGCAGACGATAGCTGAAATCGTCGCCGCCACGGTAGCACAGATGCTACCGGATGTAATCACCGCAGTACAAGCAACTCAACAAAATCACAGCAGCAGCAGCAACAGCCCGACCCGCCTCAACCCCGACAAACGAATTGGGTAAAGGCCGTCGCCGACCTTCGACCTCCATGCTTTAGAGGCGAGAGCGACCCGCCAAGCTCGAGGCCTACCTCTCCGAGATGGAGACGGCATTCGAGACACTTGAGACTCCCGCTGGAGTTCGAGTGAGGATAGCTGCGTATTATCTCAAGGACGCGGCTATGGATTGGTGGAAGCTCATCAAGGCCGAGCACGTAGCCGACCCTTGCATTCGGTTGGGAAGCATTCACCTCTCTCCTCCGATCTAAGTACTATCCCGAGCATGTCAAGACCAAGAAACGGCTTGAGCTCGATGCCCTGAAAATGACCGAGAAGATGACGGTTGATGAATATTACCGCACCTTCACCTCCCTTCTCAGACTTCTACCCGACCTTGGGTATACCGGCCAAGTCTTGGTCGACCGCTTCTACGGCGGATTGAGCCATCGACTCCGGTATGGCATGGGTTTCACACGGTTTACCTCCCTTCAGGTAAACATCGTTGAACCCTTAAAAGCCATGAGTAATGTGAATTCGTATCCCCGTATGTAAGTGTAACCTAATATCTAAGTAATTCAGGAGTGTTACCACGCTGCATCTCGAGTTGAGATCACCTGCCAGCTAAGAGATGAGGAGCAAGCGCTGAAGCGCAAGGTGAGCGGCAAGGGTAACACCTCCGACGACCAAAACCAAGCCAGACCTTGGAAGAAGAAGAGGGGAGGAAGCCCACCACAAGAACACTTCAGGAGACGGCGGAGCCCATACTGAGAAGGGCAAGGCAGCTGAACCGCTATAGATTGCCTACACCACACCAGTGGCAGCGAAGCCACTGAGGTCTCAGCCCTACAAGGGTAAGAACCCGAAACCGAATTAGAACACTTGTGAACACGTATGTATATAGAGTATTGTAAGTATACCGAACCTTGCTAACTTGGAAGCTATAGGTTCTGGATTTGGCCAAGGCAAGAACCAATCTGATGGCCGCAGCTACATATGCCGAAACTGCAACAAGGATCATCCCGGCACAGATTGCCAAGGAAGGGAGATCCGCTGCTACACTTGCCAGAAGCCGGGGCACCGTGCCAATGCATGCCCAGAAAACTCTAAGCCCAAGGGCAACTATCAGGGCTACAAGCAGCACGAGGGCAAGGAAACTGCATCTGGCGATGCTCATGCCCAGCATACCTCACAGGGACAGGGATCCCGGGGTCCGCAGAAGGGCGCACCGCAGAGGCAGCCGGCCTTACACATCATAGACCGCGATGGGACCGGGACTAAGTCCGGCCCAGGTAATAACTAAAACCTTTAATCCTTGAAGAGCATGTTTAAAGTAGTGAAGTACCTGTATGAGTAAATGTATGAATACGTAAGTATCCAAAGTATGAATCTAAGTATGAGTAAGTAACATGGAAGCATGTAATGAGCATGAAATGAATTAGTAAGCCTAGAACTTACACTAGATGTAATTTACCACCTTAGGGAAATTCCTTATCTGTTACCCAATACCTTCGAACTCACCTCATGAAGAGACCGACATCGCCACTTACCACTTCGACAACAATCAGTGTCAGGTCATCCGCCCAGGTATGATCTTATTAAAAGGATACCTGACACCTGAAGCACAAGTTTCAATCATCCGACGATGCAACGAGTTAGGAATGGGTCCAGGAGGATTTTATACACCCGAATTCCCCGGTGGAGCTACAATGAAGCTGAAAATGATGTGCTTGGGAAAGGATTGGAACCCTTATACCAAGACATACCAAACGACGCGAGCAGGAGACAGAGCAACACCTCCAGCAATACCCCTGAGTACCAAACGCTTGTCACTCAAGCTGTAGAAATTGCACAACAATGCGAAGATGAACCAATCCCTGCACTCGAAGCAGACTTATATCGTCAACTTCTATGAGAAAGAAGGACGACTTGGCCTACACCAAGACAAGGACGAGATAGCGGAATCTCTCGAACTAGGAGTTCCCGTAGTGTCTTGGTCCATTGGTGATGACGCCGTATTCTTGTATAGCGAGCAGAAGCGTGTGGACCTCGCAGAGAAATTGGTATTGAGATCAGAAGACGTTCTAATCATGGGTGGAAAATCAAGGTTGCTGTATCACGGGATCCAGAAGATCAAGTTGAATACGGCACCACCGGCAATAATCAATGCCACACACATGAAACCAGGACGCCTGAACCTTACCTTTAGAAAGTATTAATCTTGTAGTAGCATGTAATCCAGTAGTAACGTGTATTAGAGACACAGTATGTATGATGGTTGGTTATTCAATAAAAGTAGTGTTGGTTATTAAATTCCACTTGCGTTCCACCATCTTTACTTATAATCTCATGAATCAATAGGTTGTGGACTCGGTACCGAAGGTAACCTGAGCATCCTCACCGAAGAACAAGCCGGCAAAAGCGGCACCATTCTAACGGGAACATTCCCAGTAAACGGCATCGAAGCCTCAGTATTATTCGACTCCGGCACCTCTCACACCTTTGTATCACCATCATTCGCTACAAGGTTGGGGCTAGACGCAGATGAGCTACCAAACTTCTTGGTTACTCTCCCGTCGAAGGAGCGGGTAAAGTGTACTAAGTATTACCACACCGCCACAATTCAAATCAAAGGTGAAGCGTTTCCCATCTCCTTCATTGAATTCAACGGGTTGGGATTCGACTTAATAATTGGAATGAACTGGTTGGAGCGGCACAAGGGGAGAATCCTATGCGCCGAGCACCGATTGCTGCTCAAGAGTCCATCTGGGGTCACTGTTTCATACCGCCAGAGACCGAGAGAGCCTTCAACTACAGTCATCTCCGCTATGGCAATGTACCGGGAGCTCAGAAAAGGACATGAAGTGTATTTATGCCATGTGCAAGATCTGAAGAGAGATCCAGAATTCAGGGATGATGTGACCGTAGTCTCAGAATTCTCTGATGTATTTCCGAAAGAGCTACCTGGTATGCCACCACAGAGAGCAGTAGAGTTTGAAATTGACCTCGTACCGGGTACTGGTCCCATTGCTAGGGCACCATACCGTATGGCACCAGCAGAAATGACAGAACTCAAAGAGCAACTACGTGATCTTCTCAACAAAGGGTTTATACGCCCGAGCGTATCACCCTGGGGAGCACCGGTCCTCTTCGTGAAGAAGAAGGATGGTAGTCTCCGCCTCTGCATCGACTACCGCGAATTGAATGCGGTCACAGTAAAGAACAAATATCCATTGCCACGCATCGACGACCTGTTCGGTCAGTTGAAGGGAGCTTCGGTCTTTTCTAAGATTGATCTCCGATCCGGATATCACCAAATTGCTATCAAAGAGCAAGACATTGAGAAAACAGCATTCCGAACAAGATATGGCCACTACGAATTCACAGTGATGCCATTCGGTTTGTCTAATGCACCAGCCAAATTCATGGACTTATGAATCGTTATTCAGTGATCAGCTGGACACTTCAGTAGTAGTATTCATCGACGACATCCTTGTGTATTCGAAGTCAGCAGAAGAGCATGAAAACCACTTGAGAAGAGTACTTGAGACACTGCGCGAGAATCAGCTGTATGCGAAATTCTCCAAATGCGAGTTTTGGCTAGATCAGGTATCATTCCTCGGTCATGTCATCTCGAGCGCGGGTATTTCAGTAGATCCATCCAAAATCGAAGCAGTGCGATCATGGCCTAGACCTAAGATTGTTACCGACATCCGGAGCTTTCTTGGTTTAGTCGGTTATTACCGGAGATTTGTAAAGGACTTCTCAAAAGTCGCTAAGCCCATGACATCATTAATGAAGAAAGATGCACCGTTTGTATGGACAAGCGAGTGCGAGGTATCCTTCCAGAAACTAAAGGACTCATTGACCTCGGCGCCTGTCCTCACACTTCTAGAGGGCACAGAGGGATTTGAGGTGTATTGTGATGCATCGGGCAAGGGCATGGGATGCGTACTCATGCAGCATGGCAAGGTAGTAGCCTATGCTTCTCGCCAGCTGAAAAAGCATGAGGAGAATTACCCGACACATGATCTAGAGTTAGGAGCCATTGTCTTCGCCTTGAAGATATGGCGACACTATCTCTATGGGGTAAGCATCACCATCTACTCCGACCACAAAAGTTTGCAGTATGTATTCACACAGAAGGAATTGAATCTACGACAGAGGAGGTGGATGGAGTTCCTCTCGGATTACAACATCAACCTCTAGTATAAAGAAGGGAAGGCAAACGTAGTAGCCGACGCCCTGAGTCGTCGAGCACACTCGCTCCATTCGCTACTCGCTTCTTCTAGCTTGGTTGACGAGGTGCAAGACGCTCAGTTGAGCGACCCTTACTTCACAGAGATCAGACAGAAAATCACAGAGGGTACCTTCGAGAACCGAAAGTACGACTTCAAACTGCATGAAGATGGTCTGATCCGTTTGAATGGCAGATTATGCGTCCCCCGAAGCAATGCTGAGCTAAGGGATCGCATTCTGCGAGAGTCACATTGTTCGACATTGCATGTCCATCCGGGAGCCTCTAAAATGTACAAAGCCATGAAGAGGTACTTCTGGTGGTCAGGAATGAAATCAGACGTGACTGAGTATGTTCTGAGGTTGTTGATGTTATTTTGATCGGCAAACTCAGTTCAATACTGAAGCCCGTTTTAAGACCAGTCTGAAGCGAAGTCTGTCAGTCTTGAACTGACGAACAGAGAAGAAGATAGAATATTTAACAAGATTTTATCTAGATGTTAAAGATAAAATCTTGAACGATAGATTCTCACCCTGCCTCTGTATCTATATAAGGGGAAGAAAGTCTAGGTCAAAAGGTAAGAGAAGAACGCAAAGAGAAAAACGGAAATACAAGGTAATTGTGGGGAACAATAGTAAGGGCGAATATAGAGAGAAACAGAGAGAGAGTGAGATTGTAGAGTCAATCCCAGGAGAGTTTTGTTGCTGATTTGTTGTAAGTAACTTGAGTTCAGAACTCAAGTTACGTGTGAGTTATGTCAAGATAGTGTTTTTGACGTGAGGGTTTGTATTCGTATTGAATACGTGATTATGTAACCATTGTTATACGTGATTATAATAAAGGTTCTACCTTTATGCTATTCTGGTCTTCCCTTCTTTCTCCCTGTTCGTCGTCAGTTCTGAACTCAGACCATCGACACATTCTGAGTTGCAGACTCAGCACCGACAAAGGGATTTACAATTGGTATCAGAGTGAGGTAACCCTAGACGCAGAAGAAACTTCTTCAGGGTTGATTGTGATGAATTCCTACTATGTTAAACCTCCAAAGCTGACAAAGTTCAACTACACCAGTTGGTGCGAACAGATGGAGGATCAATTAATCTCTATTGATCTACAGTTATGGGATGTAGTGATTGAAGGTGACCTGAAGCTGAAAATTGAGGAGGGTGGCGTCACCAAAGAAAAACCAAGATCCAGTTGGAGTGAGAGCGATAATAAGTTGATAAGCAAGAACAGACAAGCTCGAAGGATTATCATGTCATCACTATCAGACTCAGACCAACAGAAAGTGTTAGGTTTGCGCACTGCCAAGGAGGTTTGGGAGTTTCTCAAAACGGCATACGCTGGATCAGACTCTATCAAAAAGGCTAAAGGCAAACAGCTCAAGAGGAAGTTTGACAACTTTAAGATGTCAGAATTAGAAACAGTTTCACAAACACTTGAAAGATTTGATAAGATACTGTGTGAGTTCAAAACTGTTGGAGTGATTCTCGACAACAATGTGGTTAATGAAAGGTTTCTTGATAGTCTATGTAAAGATTGGCTAAACTTTACTACACTTTTGGAGTCCACAAAGGATTTATCCAAGTTATCTTTCGAAGAGCTGGGATCAGAACTCACGGTGTATGAAGGTAAGATGAGAGGTGACATTGTTACTCAAACTAAGGATCTGGCTCTAAACGCACGTGATATTACCACAATATCAGAAGATGAGGATTGTGACGTAGATGAGGAAATCACAAAGATTATGAACATAATACAGAGGCTGAGTAGTAGAAAACAAAAGTCAAACCAACAGAGTAAGGCAAAGAAGGGACAAAATACATGTTTTAGGTGTAACAAGCCTGGTCATATTGTCAAGGATTGTGCTCTCCAGTAGAAGGAAAACTCTCAGAAGAAGATTAAGAAACACACAGATACAGCTGGAGCCGCATGGGGACAGGATATCTCAGATACAGACTCAGAACCCGGGGAGTACGCGCAGATGTGTTTGACGGCAGTTGCTCACGAAGATGATGACATCAATACTGAGTATAACATAAAAGAGAAGGAAATCTAGAAGGATACTCTTGGGAAAGAAGAGATATTTATTCAGCTAACCTCTGCACTTTCTGAGATAAAATTCTTGAAGAATCAGTATGATACTGAGATTAAAGAACTCAGGGCTAAGGTGAAAAGTTTGAGTCAGTCTACGACTGAAACCAAAAAACGTGCCATTGAGAGTCTAGATAAGCCAAGGATTAACTTTGTAAGTCCTTTGGAAACTAGAATTCTCACTCTTCCTTGTTGGGCACAGGAAGAGATAAATTCTCTTTTGGATAGCAACAAATCGCTAAGAAGAGAATGTGAAACACTTTCAGACATGGTAGCCAAGGCAAATCGAAAGTTAGAACTTTAGACTCCTACTAATCCAACTTGGTATACCGGGAAGGCGAATTTGAAGCAAATGATGCAGAATAATAACTCAGACAAATGCGGTTTGGGATACAAGTCTGAGACAATCTCTCAGTCTACGACTGAGAAGTTACAGACTGTAACTGCGAGATATCAGCCAAGGTTACACTCATGCCGATATTGCCACCAGCTAGGACACAAGGTTAGATGGTCCCAAATTGTTGAGAAAACAATTGCGTGAAAAATCATCAAGACATAACTCATTCGAAATCAAAAGATTGCACACTAAAAGGTGGGTTCCTATCAATCACTTTAAGTCTGAGTCTACAACTGAGATCAAACAAGTTTGGGTACCAAAGTCAAGTCGGCCCTACCAGACTCGTCAAAAAGGCACTTCACCTCCTTCAGAATTACCATCTCCTTCCAGTGATCTGACCATGATGCATCACTACCCCAATTCATAAGGTTTATGACTTAATTCCTTTTTGATTTGGCAAAAGGGGAAAGTGGTCTTGAACGTACTCTACAACTCAGGGGGAACATTCATCAGTTCAAGACTTATAGAGTTTACAACGATTCAGGGGGGACAACGATTCAGGGGGAACATTCATCAGTTCAAGAAGTTCAAGACTTACAGAGTTTGCCGCATCAAAAAGGGGGAAACTGTTGATGTTATTTTGATCGACAAACTCAGTTCAATACTGAAGCCCGTTTTAAGACCAGTCTGAAGCGAAGTCTGTCAGTCTTGAACTGACGAACAGAGAAGAAGATAGAATATTTAACAAGATTTTATCTAGCTGTTAAAGATAAAATCTTGAACGATAGATTCTCACCCTGCCTCTGTATCTATATAAGGGGAAGAAAGTCTAGGTCAAAAGGTAAGAGAAGAACGCAAAGAGAAAAACGAAAATACAAGGTAATTTGTGGGGAACAATAGTAAGGGTGAATATAGAGAGAAACAGAGAGAGAGTGTGAGATTGTAGAGTCAATCCCAGGAGAGTTTTGTTGCTGATTTCGTTACTTGAGTTCAGAACTCAAGTTACGTGTGAGTTATGTCAAGATAGTGTTCTTGACGTGAGGGTTTGTATTCGTATTGAATACGTGATTATGTAACCATTGTTATACGTGATTATAATAAAGGTTCTACCTTTATGCTATTCTGGTCTTCCCTTCTTTCTCCCTGTTCGTCGTCAGTTCTGAACTCAGACCATCGACACATTCTGAGTTGTAGACTCAGCACCGACAACTAGGGATTTACAGAGGTGTCTCACTTGCCAGAAGATGAAGTTCGAGCACCGAAGACCGGGGGGAATGATGCAATCCATGCCCATTCCGGAGTGGAAATTCCACGATATCTCTATGGATTTTGTTGTTGGACTCCCACCTGCTAGGGGAGGACTCAACATGATCTGGGTAGTAGTCGATCGTCTCACCAAGGTCACCCGATTCATACCGATGAAGGACACCTGGAAGGTGGCGAAGCTCGCAGAGCTATTCGACAAGGAGATCATCCGACACCACGGAGTCCCAGAAACTATTGTATCTGACCGCGACACCAGATTTCTTTCGAGATACTGGAGAGCAACAAGGGAAGCGCTGGGTACTGAGTTGAAGCTTAGCACCGCCTTCCACCCACAGACCGACGGTCAGACAGAAAGGACCATCCAAACACTTGAGGATATGCTTAGGGCATGCGCCTTAGACTTCCAGGGGAGCTGGATTGATAAGCTTCATCTTATCGAGTTTTCGTATAACAATAGCTATCATGCTTCGATTAAGATGTCGCCATTCCAAGCTTTGTATGGTAGACCTTGCCATACCCCGTTGTGTTGGGATGAGTCAAGTGAAGCAGTCATCATAGGACCGGAGTATTTGAACAAGTAAAGCTGAGGTACAACAAATCCGAGCAAATATGAAGGCAGCCCAAGATAGACAGAAATCCTATGCGGATGTGCGACGACGCGACCTTGAGTTTGCCGTGGGCGACCAAGTGTTCTTGCGTGTCTCACCTATGAAGAATTGGGGCGTGTTCATGATGTCTTTCATGTATCACAACTCAAGAAATACATAGCCGATCCCTCTCATGTATTAGAACCGAACACCTATCCCTAGAGCCGACGATGAGATATGTCGAGACTCCATTGCGAATCCTTGATACAAAGACAAGAGACACTCGCCATAAATCTGTACGAATGGTGAAGGTCTTGTGGTCTAACCACGATGTCGAGGAAGCGACTTGGGAACTGGAGGACGCCATGAAGGCGAAGTACCCGAATCTATTAGTAGACTAGATGTCTAGTATCCGTATAGCACGGAGGGTATGGGGCGTACCCTTTTAAGGGGGGTAGAGCTTTTTGCTTTTGCATTGCTTCGGGTTAGCATTGCGTAGTACGTATGTATTGTAATTGTATTTTGTTGGCACACGTAGTGCTAATTGTATTTTATTGGCACAAGTAGTGCTAGTAGTATTCGGTATGTAGTACGATGAGTATGGTATGTGTATGGTATGTATGTAATGAGCAATGCGTTTGTGTTGTATGGTATATGACACGAATGACAATGTGAAGTGTATTGTGAATGTATTGTGGAATGTGCGAATTGAATGGAGTATTGTGTATGGATTGAGTATTGTGTATGGCAATTGAATTGAGTATGATGTATGGTATCTGAATTGTGTATGCTGGTAGTGTAA
Organism: Limonium bicolor; assembly: GCA_023374045.1. Classification (NCBI taxonomy): domain Eukaryota; kingdom Viridiplantae; phylum Streptophyta; class Magnoliopsida; order Caryophyllales; family Plumbaginaceae; genus Limonium; species Limonium bicolor. The sequence goes on along the minus strand of CM041782.1, from coordinate 55,653,006 downwards.
GAATTGTGAACACCTTGTAAGGTGGTAGTAGAATGTATTGTGGCAATTGGCTTGCCGAGTGAGTAGAAATGGGAAACCGTAACCTTGAGCAACTTTGAGGGCAAAGTTTCTTAAGGGGGGTAGATTGAAATACCCCGTAATTAAAAGCAGTGATTAATTAGGCTAATTATATTTTTAAAAGCTTAATTACACTTAAATAAATATGAGGGAACAAATACCGAAGAAAACGGACCTTTAAAATGGGTTAAAAGCATAAACGAACCTTAAAGCGCGTTTTTTAAGGAAACCGGGAAAACGTGACTTTAAGCGGGCCAAATAGACTCGTAACAGATTGGTCAACTAAATAATCACTAATAAATATTAGTGAAGCTTTAGAACCAATAAAATTAATTAAATGAGAAATTCCGGAAAACGGGTACCGGTTAGTAAAAACTGTAGCAACCGGGAAGTTGTGAGGTGAGAATGCAAATAAACAAACTTAGTGTGTCCACTTTGCAAATAAAAATTTAAAATCTGTGTGTGTGTGCATATGTGGGCGGCCAGCTCCCCCCTTCCTCACTCACTTAATGTTTCTTATTTGCTAAAGGACAAGACTATTAAGTAAAAAGCAAAAAAAAAATACACTCTCTCTCCTCACCCCTCTTCCTCACACGCTCCCATCTCCCTCCTCTCTTCATTTCCTCCTCTCCTGTGATGACAATGGAGATTTGAAGAAAACCCCACAAACCTCACCTTTCTCCATTGTTGTGCCTTCATCCTTCGTCCAAAAATTATAAAAACCATACCATTGGAATCCCCTTGCAAAGGAGAACATCTTCCTCTTTCCAAAAATCTAAAAACTCCACTTTCGTTTTTGTGGGTATTCTCCAATTGAAGATTCAAGGCCACCATTAGAAGCACCTTCACCTCCTTGTCATTTTGAGGTAAAAACATTCTTGAAAACCTATCTTTTTCTAGGCCTTGTGGCAAAACGAAAATTCAACTAAGACCTTGTTTGGTGTCCTTTGCTCTAGCCGGTTTTGGCTCCATTTTTGGGTGTTGGAATCTTGCTTTGGTTGCTGTCCACCACTCCATCCATTCATTGAAGGTAATACTTCATTCTAAACCTAAAACAAACATAAACCCTAGGTTGGTAAAGATAGCTCTCTAAGTATTTGTGTATGTTGATATGGGCTATAGCATTTGTGTGTGAACCTCATTGAAACCGAGAACAAGGAGAAGGAAAGAGAAAAGAAGAGAAGGAAAGGAAAGGAAAGAAAACTAGAAACACAAGGTAATCTCCCTTACCTTGAGCTAGTTTTATGTGCAATAATGTAAAAGTTTTTGAGTAGTAAAATGGGTAATATATTGAGTAATGAGTAGTAAGTATATTGTAGTATGATGAGTAATGGTATGGAAACAGTTTTGAAGTTTTTAAATGATGTTTAAAAACTTGGGAAAACAATGGGTAGTATGTGTGTATGTGCAGGAATTTTAATGTGTGTAGTGGAATTGAATTGTGTGTATAGTGTATTGAATAAACAGGTTGTGAATGAGCAATTTGGGAACTGAAATAATGTGTAGAGAATGTTAAAAATATAGGGGAGACTATGTCCAATTTTACTTAGGAATGAGAGGACTTAAGTTGGTTAAGAAGAGGGAGTAACCTAGGTGATAACTAAGTGTATTTGGAGAGTGTAATGGGAGTAGTTTTGTAGTTGAAACAGATTTGGAAATGAGTGTGTTAATGGGATGAAGCTAGATGTAAAGTAAGGCATTTTGGATGCTAGGAGTAGCATTAGTTGAATGAGTAATGAATGATAGAAGTGTGAGTGGAAATCTGTAGCAAAGTGCATTAAGGAAGAAAACTAGGAAAGTGTTGAGTTGAAACTTAAAGAATTGTTTATATAAGTTAGTATAGAATTGTGTGATGAATTAGGGAATGAATTAGCATGATTTAGAGTGTTTAAATTGTACTAAAACATGTTAGGATGTATGTAGGAAGATTGGGGAAGAAATGGGTAAGAAAGGAATTGAAAAATAAGGCCTGTAGCACAATCTGCTACTGTCCGACCCACAGCCTGGATCGGACGCTGGGTCGGACAAGGCTTAAGTAACGAGAATAAAACTTCTGGAATGGTCCGACCCAGGGCCGTGAGTCGGACATGGGTCGGACAGGAAAAAAAAACTGTTGTCGAAGTTTCTGACTCGTCCGACCCAGAGGGTGAGTCGGACGTGGGTCGGACGCCACTTGGACAACAAAACTGAACTTTCTGGAATGGTCCGACCCAGGGCCGTGAGTCGGACATGGGTCGGACGGGCAAAAAAATTCTGTGTCGAAGTTTCTGACTTCGTCCGACCCAGAGGTTGGGTCGGACATGGGTCGGACGCAGCTTGGACAACAGAACCAAAACCTTATGGAATGGTCTGACCCAGAGGTGTATGGGTCGGACAGAACAGTGCTGGGTCGGACGGATGAATTTCAGAGAACGAAAACTTACTGGAATGGTCCGACCCAGATGTTGGGTCCGACGGTGGGTCGGACGGCCCAAACATATACAAAAAAAATGTTTTATGATATGACTGTAGTAATCATATGTATGTATATATATATGCCTATACACATGTATGCATATATATGTATAGTAATACACCATTAATGAAGGTGATAATGGTAAGAAAGTAAAGGCATGAGTAAGGAAACAAGTTTAAGAAGTAATAAGGAAAGAAGGGTTTTATAACCAAGTATGAATGTAAAGGAGTAGTAAGTATACATTAGGAGTATTAATGGGAGAGTAAGTTGGATCATTGATCATACAACTTCATGTATGTATAGGAATCAAATAGTTGAGCTCCAAAGGAACCGGTAGTACGAATACGACGGTGAACGGTATGATTTCTTCATGCCCTGTATCCTAACTTGGTTACCCCGATTTGTGTGCTTATGTGATCACCAATAAGATAAATGCACGAATCGGACTTATATTGCACTAACTGTGTTTGAACTATTTTGTTCTTGTTGTATCTTCTTGAACAATTAGTTTGTATAATTCATGAAAGGAATGAATGGAAATGAGAAGTATGTGTAAGTATTGTGTACTTTGTATTGTATGTATGTATGGAAATGAAGTACTGATTTCTACTAATTCCTAACAACCTAACTCCTAACTTGAGTAATGAGTAAAATGGAATGAGTAGAAGTCCGATATAGTTTCGGCCACGCGTGAGGATAAGGAAACACAAGAGGTTGGATCCGAGTCCTGGCTATAATCTTTTCCATGGACCAATTCCTTGAATGGGTAGCATCCTGGATTAGTGGGCCACCCTAAATCCCGGTGGTGGGATGTAGTAATCCCTGCCCGGAGGTCATACCGACTTAACTGGAAGTAAAGTATGTAAGAAGAATGTATTGTATTTGTATTGGTCTTGACTATTGTAAGTCATTGACCCGGAGTAAAAGAGTATTGAACACCCGATTAACCCGGGTGTGTAATGAGGCTAACAAGACCTTGGTATGTATTGGAGAATTGTATCTCCGTAATGCGGTGAGTATGGGTAAGTATGAATGGTTGACCTGAATTGTCTTCCTTGCATGTATTGTATGTATGTATGCCTTGTGTATGGAATGTATTGAATTGTATTGTATGAAGCATGTATGTATGTATGAATGAAACGAACCGCATGTACTCGACCAATTAATTGGCGTACCCTCGCTAGCACGCGGGTATGCGGTTATCATATCCAGCGTAAGCTGACCCCCTAGGGGGAATGTTTTTATTCTACAGGTACCCGCGAGGCGTGATGGTAGAGTAAGGACTGGATGTCATTCTTTTGGGTAGTTAGTAAGATTGAAACGGTGTACTGAGTTGTACACGGCTAAGGCCTTTTTGTGTAGCCGGTGTACCATGTGGTACACCTTTTTGGATAATGAATACTTAATTGGATAGTAAGGAGAGGATGTACAAACTCTTCATTTTTGGGAAGTAGGCTTGGAATGTAATTCGTATATTCGGTATACTCGGTAATCAAATGTAAGTAAGTATTTGGTATTGTAAAGTAAGTAGTATGTATGCAATTATTTCTAATCATCAGACCGATACGGTAAGTAGTAGTAGCCTTGTTAACCTTGGATGGTTAACGGCGTTGTATCACCCACCGGGAGTAGGTAAGTATTCCGCTGCGAGTAAGGCAATTATGGGAACGATTAGAGGATAATGAAAGGATTAGCGGTGGGGGTGTTACATTATGGAACCTTTATTGGTTGTTATTAGTAGAAATTGCTGAGATAGGTTGTCTCGGTTTTCCTTCATTTGAAATTAAAGAGGCTATTTTGGCAGTTGTTAGTAGACCATCGAATATACTATGAAAGATACCTAATCAGCGGTTGCTATTAACAACCGCTGAAATAAGCTATGGTCCTGATTTTTTAAATTAACGAGTCTAAACAATCGTGAAATATATATCTTTCATAGTCTATTTTTGTAGTTGCTAACAAACACTGATAGCCTCTTTAATTATACTCAGTACATCGCTCCACTCTACCCTCACGCCAACAATAGACCCTACCCTTTTCTCTATTCTACTCCTTACTATATCGATGACGATTTTCCATTGAAAGCCCCAACCACCGCTGCTTGCCGCCGATAGTCGTTGCTCTTGCCCCATCTCTCACCATTGCGCGCGCCAGTGACCCACCTCTATGAAGCACCTGCGAATGCTAGCAGTAGTTCGAAAACACCAAAGGACAACCTCAAAACGTGAGTTCAAATTTTATTTTAAAAGTTGCTAATTTGTTGTGATAACGATTAGATTAAGGTTGCAAAGTGATTGTGGGTGTTAAATTTAGTTGTGTATGCATAATGTGTGTATAAATGTGGTGTTACATTAGTAGAATTACTTATGCACACAAGGTGCTCGATAAAATGTTTGAGTGAAAAAATTATGTTGTTTGTGCCTCTACAAAGATAAGTTAGGAGCTTCTGCATCTCTCACATGCTAGATTAAAGACATGGGTGAAACAGTTCATTTGGAAACAACTAATATACTTTAACTTATCTCTTCACTCTCTTCACACACTATAATTTTTCAATCCTAACTACAAACTAGGAACATAAATGGCCTGTTGTGTTTCTCTTCATTCTCTACTTGTGTTTATGCCTCTATAGAGATATGTACTTAAGGACCTTTTGTATCTCTCACACGCCAGATTGAAGATAGAGTTGAAAACAATTCATTTGGGGACAGGTAAATTACTCTAACTTATCTTCTTCTCTTTACGATTATAACAATTAATTTGGATTCATCCTGTCGCAGCATCTAGTGAAGCAATCGATAAATATTATAAGTTGTAGCTAGTGAAGAATAGGAATGATCAAGTGGTCTTGATGATTGAATTCCTATTAGATTGTTCCAATTGTCGAAATCTTTAGAAAATGTGGTTTAATGATTGAATTCGTATCTAGTTTGATTGCTGTAATTTTTTGATTTTTTGTTGTTGTGGTATGATTGTATGAGTGCTTATAATAATCATGTAATGGTAAAATTATGCAAAGGCCATGCCAATTTTTTTTTTTCTAGAAATGTCTTAGTTAATTCTTAGTAATATTGTATTTTGCTTGTGTATATCATTTTTATTTTCCTTAATGAGGTCACTATGTAGTCTACGAACTTCAGCACATTCGAAGCACCACTGTTGTTGCCCGTCGTCCAACCGTTCTCCTTCTCCCTCTATAACCCTAAAAACAAGTAAGTTTTAAATTCAGTTTGTGTTTAAAAAATACAATGATTTATTGAAATGAAATTGCTAGTTTATTTGGGTTGGAACCATAGAGTTAGGCAAGCTTATTTGATACTCATCCCGTCACACTTCATTATAAACACATGTATGAAAATTCAATCCATACTAACAAAAATATTCTAGTTTTAGGTAGGGTAATTCTCATACCCATTTTGTGATTCAGATGTAGTATGAAGCATGACTGGATGTATGGTGATCGAGGGGATCACTTTGACAAGATGCTAAAAGAGTTTTACAAAGTGGCATTGCAACACAAGCACAAGAAAAAGGAGATGAAAATTCCATGTCCTTGTGTAGACTGCGGTTTCATAAGGAAATTTTCAAGCATTGAAGAAATTGAATTCCTTTTGAAGACCTGTGGTTTCATGGAACTTTGTAGAAGATACGCTTTTAATGAAGAATCTGTTAAAGATAATGATGTATCTTCATACAATAATGATAGGTGTCACTCAAAAACCGACCACACCTTTGATACTGTCAACGAGTCGGAAGTACTAAGTAATTCAGGAGTCAGTGATTGAGAGACGACTTACCAGGATGAGAAAATATCGAGATGCTTGATAATGTTGAGGACTATTTCGTCGATATGCCAGATGAGTATTAAAGGTTATTGGACGCATCTAAGACAGGCTTGTACTAGACGTGCATTAAGTACACAAAATTAATGGTCGTACTAAATTTGTTCAATCTAAAGGTAGATATGGATGGAGTGACAAGATTTTCATGACACTTCTCGTACTTCTTCCTGCTATGCTTATGGAGGAATGGTCTCCCTAACACCACCTAAGAGGAAAATAATGGATGTGCTCAATGGGAATTGAGAACAAAAAGATTTATGCATGTCCAAACAACTATGTGTTAAATAGAGGTGATTACGAACATCTATACAAGTGTCTAAAAGTTGTCCCCGACAGCACAAGGATGATGACTCCCCGTTCTTAAATAAAGTCTTCCAACTAAACTATTGTGGTATTTGCCGATGGTACCTAGATTCAAAACGGTTGTTTGCCCATCGAATGATGCAAAGTACTTATAATAGCACGTCGAGGATAGAAAAATGGCTGAGAAATTTTGACATCCAGCAAATGGACCTCAGCAAAGAAACATTGACCGACGGTTCAAATATCATTTTGGGGACGAGGATAGGAATATGAGGCTTGGATTATGTACTGATGGGATGAACCCGTACGGCACGTTGAGCAGTCAACACAACACTTGGCCCATTTTGCTAGTAATATACAATCTTCCCTCATGGTTGTGTACGAAACAAAACTACAATATGTTATTACTCCTAATATCTAGTATGAAGAGCCAAATCATAACATTGATGTATATCTCACCCTACTAGTTGATGATCTTAAGTTATTGTGGAATGAGTGGATAGTGATGTATGATGCTTATGCAAGAGAAAATTTCACGCTCAAGGTGTTGTTGTTGTATACTATCAACAACTTCCCTGCATATGGGAACTTGTCTAGATACATAGTGAAAGGAACCTTTGCATGTCTGGCATGCGAGGATGACACATGTTTTGGACTCTTTAGAAAGCTGTGATAAAAAATGTTTACATGTGTCATCGGCGGCTTCTACCAAAAGATCACCCTTATCGAAAGAAGAGAAAGATGTTCAACGGTCAGGTCAAGACTCGTGTGGCACGTCTACCATTGACCTCTAAAGAAGTGTATGCAGGTTAAGGACATTTTAAATATTTTTTAAAACACATCAAAGCTAGCAAAGAATATTTGGAAACTATTTTCTATCTTCTAGGATCTACCGTATTGGCGTCATCTGCCTATGAGACACTGTTTAGATATCATGCACATCATGAAGAACATCGGCGAGGTAGTGAGTTAGACTTTTCTCAACATACTGAGCAAGAAAAAGATTAAAAGTGAGGAAACATGCAGGCCATGGGTATATGATCAAAGTTGCACCCATACCTACCTCCTGCATGCTATACTCTTTCAAAGAATGAAGAAGTTAGCTTTTGTACATGTTTGCACTAGGTAAAAGTACCATCTGAGCACTCTTCAAAATAGAAGAACTTGTATCGATGAAGGATTTGAAGCTGTTTTAGCATCAAGTCTCGCGATTATCATTTATTAATGTTTACATCTTCTTCCAGTTGCAATCCAGGGATATTGCCAAATAATGTCAGAATTGCATTAACCCGGTTTTATGTTTTTTTTCTTCTTCAGCCTGTCTACTACAAAGGTAATTGACGTAAAGTGAAATACCCCTAACCTTTAAAACTTAATTAAATGATCTATTAATGATCTAAGATGATTAATAAACATCTAATTACTATTGGGAACAATCTAAAAGATCTCAACAAGGCAAAACACGCCCTTAAGATCGGTAAAGCCAAAAATGTGCTTTAGACACCATAAAGGTTGTATGACCCCAAATAGGATCCAAAGTGGATTCCTAAGTATTATAATGAAGCAAGGAACACAATAAAACCATTCTCAAGGAGAACTAAGCTCAGGAACACCCTGTGACACAAAAATGTGCGCTAAACACCCTTAAAGCACGTTTTTTGTGAGATTGCCTTTTAAATTGATTTTTAATGGGCTTAAAGATTATAATTACCCTTAAATATGATATTTTATCATATTATATCATATTAGGAATTTAATTCCAGAAATTTACGAATTTTTACAAATTTAATATTAAAATATTAATAAAACCCTAAAGTGGGGCCCGCATGAGTCAAAATGACCAAGTATGGTCAATGGTCAAATAATGACCCATTTGACCTCAAGGAAATCGGCTGGCAATAAGAGAGGAGACAGCTTACAATCATTATGGGACAAATTGCTACCTAATATTCAATTTGCAATAGTAAAACCTACTTTTTTTCATTTTCAAGCCTTCCACTCTTCTCTTGCTCTTGTCCGATTCCCTTCTGCCCAGCCGAGTTCCTCTCCTTCCTTGAAGCTCTCAAGTTGGTTCTTGAGCATGGAAGGCAATCTAGCTCCTAAGCTCTTAAGGTAAGTGTTTTAAGGTCATTTTTAGCCCTTTTTCTTCATCTCTTCACTACCTACACCTAGATTTCGTGGCTCATCAATTCCTATGGCTTATCTCAGTGTTCTAAGGTTAGAACAAGAGCTAAACTCGGTTGAGACAAGTAGAGGGACCAAGGTTGCTCAAAATTGCATTTTAGGTAAAAACATACCTTAAGCCTCTCCACTCTACATCCGGTTTTTCTTCCTTCAATTTTTATGAGTTTATACACTCATAATCTTCATATTTACATGTTCATTCAGTTGGTTAGCCATTTGGAGCAAGGGTGACCAAGATCCAAAGGAAATACCCTCTTTTAAGGCATTTTTCCAAGGTAAAACCTAATAACAAGGTAGCTTGTTGTGATCTAACTATTTCCTATGTCAATATGGTGGATCTAACACCTTGTGGTGTGTTTGGTTCAGGTCGAAACCACCTAGAACTTCCCTTGCATTTTTAAGGTGATTTTTGCCTTAAATCTTACATTAATTATTCCTTATGGTTAAGCTCAAGCTTGGAGTGTAACCATATCTTGTTTTTGTGTATTAAACATGTCTAAATCATGTGGTGAATTTTCCTACAAGAGGCCGAGTGCATACAAGGAATAACCAAGGTATAAACACCCTTAAACTTATGATTTTTATAATTTTTAAGCATATATAATATATATGTCGAGAGTGAAATTACATATATAGGTCATATTGACCTAAAAATGGAAAAAAATGGCTAAGATAAATTAAGCTAGTCATTTAAGATTTAATTAACATAATGGTCAAATTATGACATTATGTGGAAAAATAATTAAACCAAAGTGATGAGAATATATGCTATATTTTGAGACATTTATTGTGTAATTTATTTTGCAAATTCAAGGTTGTAATAAGGCCATGTCATTAGGCCATTTTAATTTAAGTTTATAAGCTTATTTAGTTTTATTTATGCTTATAATTAAAATTGGGGCCAATTCGTAATTACTAGGAAATTAGAAAGCGTGGGCTTAATTTAGAGCAATTTAGGGTTTTTAAATGAATTTAATAAAAATTATAACATTTTATAAAGTTTTGGGTCAAAATTGTAAAAATAGAAAAGTATAGGTTATTATTAGTGATTACCGAAAAATTGGTTCCCATTTGGTATTAGAAGTCAAAGTTGACTATATAGGAGACTTTGACCAAGTTTGGAAAATTTAAGAAATTAAAATACTACCTTATATTAAGATAAGTATTAATTTGTAAAAGATTTAAAAGAGATGGGGCTATAATGTAATTTCCGAAAACTTGGGGTACTAAATGGAGTTTAGTACAAACCTTAGGTTATTAGGAATTTTTAGAAATTTATTTGGTTAAATTTGGAGTTTATATGAGTTATATAAGTATAATATAAGATACTTTATAACATTGTTACAAATGGGTAACAAAGGGGTGAAAACCGAGATTTAAAGGAGTATAAGGTTAGGAATAATATTTATAACCTTTTGGTATTTTGGTAATTTTTGAAATGATGTATAAGGTTTTAGAAAGATATATGTATAATATATGGTTTAAGGGAATTAGAAAACTATGTATTATAAATTGGGATGGAATTGTGATTTATAGAATTTTAGTGGTGTATAATGGAAACCGAAAATATAAGGGGCTATTTGGTATTTTATAACAAATATAACTATAGGTTATAATTGTTTTAAATGACTTAAATGTCATAAGATAGGTTATATAACAATAATATAACATTATGTAAATGTGTGGTGATTTTGTAAATACTTAAGAAAGATAGGTGCTGTTCGGAAATATTAATATTTTTGGATGAATTTATAATATGGTTTTCAATGTTATAAGAGTTAAACATTTATAATATAAGAAGTATTCATTAAAAAGAATGGATATATATTATAAAGACTTACCATGTAATGAATAGTTCCATAATACATGTATATAAATAAATATATGTTATGGTGACATGGTTTAATAACTATAAATTATCATAATTAAAATGATAATAGATGAAGAGGAAGGAATTATAAACATTGGATATGGGATTCTAATGTTAAGAAGTTTACATGGGATAATAAGGATTTATATGATTCAAAAGTATTGTTTGCGTATGAATTATACCACATTGGAAAAAAAAAGAGACAAACCTTAGAAGAATAAATACTAAGGTGAGATGTATAGTGCATGACAAAGAATCATACATGCAATAAAGAAACAAACTATACGATATACGAATATATACATCAAGTTACATGCGATAACAAAGTTCAACAATAAGTATATTAATATACAAGGCAAGACTACGCATGTAATAAAACGTTACCAATCTCGAGTTAGCTGAACTGAAAACCCGACAAACATTGACAGTTTATAACGGGGGATTAACCGGGAGGTATTAGTGACGGTACGGGGTACCGTAGAGTTGTACTGTTATACGGGATGCTAATCAGTAGCATTATGTGTTGTTTAGACTGCTAGAGACGACACACGGAGCATAGGACCTTGCTGATTCATACTCCACCGTAATACAATCCGGGTGAACGGTATGTTATTTATGTGGCTTGATTGTCTCTGAGGATTTCCTCAGTTCAGACATTGTGTGAAAATCTGTGATAAGATTGAATGTCTGCTTGTGAATTAATATGCTTGAGTTGCGTATTAATGCTGCTTTATTATTAACTGTTGTGCGATAACAGTACCGTTCGTATATATGAACATATTATAAAACGAACTAGCGGCAATGATGCTATCTTATATGTGTAATATAAGGAACGTAAGTAAAACGTTGTAGCATTAGGATAATAAGAATATTAAAATATCTGAGACTTATATACGGAGCATTGGCCTCTTTAACGCCGCTCTCGTATCTAGCACTGGATCCCGAGTCGACATACTCAGGATTGGACTACGACCTTGGTCTGCTGTGTTAAAAAAAAGAATAGTAAAGCGATGCGATGGTATAGATAAGTTTATCAAGGATGTGGCTCTTGCTGTGAACTGTGATCCATTAACGATACTAGGACACCGTGTGGTAGCCGTAAGTATCTGGATAAATTTCCAACGAACTACAGATTGTTCGTAGGACGGAGACTCTACCGCTGGAGTGGCTATTGCCGTGGGTGACCCGCCATAAGAGATGGGTAACTTAGAGACACGTCGTTCTAACGAGACGTTGTCATTAGACATGACTGAACAATTACGAACGACTATATTAACTCGTACATTAGGCGAACATTATTTGGGCTTGCATGCCAAAGACGAGAGTTCATACTCGTTTATAATTCTCGTTACTTCGCCTTGTTGTTCATTGGTTGTGCTTTGTGGTTATGTGTGGTATGTTGGTGGATTTGTTTGAACGAGCCATTGTGCTCATATTGTGTGTTGTGAACTGGTTGTGTCGAGTCACCGTACTCATGTGTGGATTGTGGTTGGGTGTTTGGTCGAGTGAGTCGCTGAACTCAATTATGAATTATTAAGTGTTTGTTGGAATGGAGTCTCTGTACTCATATAAGCGCTGTAAACGCTTTCAGTGGTTTATTACGATGCGATGTGTGAAGCCGGGGGCTTGTTTGTTATTTGAGATTACTGCAATATATATTGTTGTTTTACAGTTTCAACATTGAACTATTTGTATGGAAACGAATTGCATGCTCTCGACCAAATAACTGAATGGTCCGAGGGTGCATGACAGTCAGGTAATAACATACTCAGCAGGGGCTGATTCCATACCACAAACTACCATTTTTGCAGGTATGCAACTTCCGGTGTCGGCAAAGAGAGTGACGCGCTGGGTAGTTTGATTACAGTTATTTAAACATGCACTGTTGCATTTTAATACGAACCTAGAAACATGTATAGGTTTTGGATACGTAGAAAGCTCACTGTGAATGTATTTATATATTTTTTGGGAGTTTAGATCTATCTCTTGTTGTCACTGCGAGAAAATGTTTCGTATTTAAGAGCTTATCAGAAAGCACGTTATTACTCGTATGGGCGAGCAAGAACGGTGACACCAGTAGTCAATTGTTGAGATTACCGCTGCGATTATATTGTTAAGTAAGATGATTAGGAGCCGAATAGAGTAGGGGTGTTACAAAAGTGGTATCAGAGCGGAGTACCGCTCTGATGACAAGAGATAGTAGGATTTATACAGTGAGCATAGGTTATGGGAATACGGGAAAACGTTGTGAGGATACGTGGCCTTGCGGGGTTGATGCAGTGCTTAAAGCTTGCACACCATAGCCGTGGAGGCACTCACTTCAATAATAAATGACCGAGACTACGGTATTAGACCAAGTAAAGGTCTAACCCGTCCTCTTGACTTATGTCAGAGAGAGGTCAGGGTAACAGTACTAAGGAAGAACACGGAGCAGCGGGAGGTGGTGAAGGTCCAGCAACCCTAAGTAACGCGAAGATGGTATGAACCGCTCGCACTCGATGGGAGAGCATCCCGGAAATTTGCAATGGTATCCCACCCGCCGCAGCCCGTAACTCGAGTGCTATCTAGTGAGATAATGAAATGAGAAACACCACGGAGATAACTCTCCTGATCGGAAAGACCCGATGTGGATGCTAAAGGGATTATGTTAAAGGTAGAAAATAAGACTTTGTGTTTTGGTGTAATGTTTAGGACCGGGGGTCCTGGTAATGACGTAATGTCTACCATACGAGGCTGAGATAAATAATAGACCGAGTTTGAGGAGAAACTCCCTGTAGGACTAATGGGGCTAGCTTGCTATAAAGCAAGACAACCCTGTCTTACATCCAGGAAGCACCGATGGTGCGCTTGGGGAGAAAAGAGGTAGAAACGGCGAGTAATGATTAGTTATGATACATGTAGTATACGGAAGGAATTACCTTTAGAAGTCTCACCCGAAGCGAGTAACTCTAAAACCATGCAACACTGAAGGTTCAAGATGGCCCGATGTGCATGAGGAGAGATCATGAGAACTGTAGAAACAAGAACTCGCTAAGTTGCTATCATGCAACACCTCGTGAGGAAAGTAAGAACTTACTACCACGGTAAACTTGTGGGAACAAGTGCGGGAGTGAGACTGTATTAATTTGAACAAGAACTTTTGACCAGAACAGGAACCCGATTAGGGAATAACACTGCACTGACACACCGTACTGGTGGCTCAGTCTGCATGGTGCGCTTGCCACTGCAAGTGCCACATTAACCAAAGCACTAAAATTCAACCTGCCTTGCGCACTTGCTACAGCAAGTGCAGCGACGGTAAACTAACCCTAAAGGACGTGGTGGTCCAGGCAGTTACCAATAAACACTAAATCTTATGTAAGTCCGTAATGCAATAAAGCAGGACACAGCCTTCTTAAGGGCAGGGGTACGAAACCCTTGGGTTTGAGGTCGATAAACCTCGAGAAGACCTAGCCGGTCTGACCATTAAACCTGAAAATAATACACCATTTAGTAGAATATTAAAAGGGGAGTAAATGAGAATAACAATAATTAGTGCCTACAAGTCTAACCCCAGTGCCGGTATGGACATTAAACGTCAATCATTACCGGTGGGGAGTGACGGGTCTTCAGGACCAGTATAACCATATTAGAGAGTGCGTGACACTCGTGGTTAAACCACTACCATCGAACATTGCCAGAGGGCAAGAAGTGAGCTATATGAGTCAGGACCTTAAAAAAATAATAATAATTAATAGGCAGATGTGAACGTGCAATAAAAAGGGCCGATGTAATGCCCGCACCGCACACACCGAAGGTGTTGTGATCCATTATGCTGCTAGACTCCCGTATGGAGGGCAGCGGATATAAACAAAAAGTGAAAATTGCCTGATGACGGAAGATACCGTTACCTCAAAGAGGATGGAGGAAATATGAGTTGAATAAGAGTAAGGACCACGCAATGAAGTGGAATGATTAGCGGAAACCACTAAGTTGTGGGTATCCAATTGTAACCTCAGGAGAAAGTATTAGAACCAACTAGGAATAAATTAAATAACAAGACTAACAATCATTTAACTATCAGAATAAGTATTGAGTCTGAATATCGTATGGCATAGACCTACAGAGGGATACCTTAATACCACCAAAGTGACCCAAACTAGGGGAACAAGGGTGATGAATCACAAGTACTGATTAATATCAGACTAACGGGACTACCATAAGACAGGGGAAACACGAGGTGTCAACCTTTATCATGGAGTCCGAACTACACCATGGGGTGTAACCCAATAGATTAGGTGGAATTCGAATACTGAAAACTCATATCTGAAGGCGTTAACAGCCTAGGAGTGAACGGGAGAGACAATAAGCAGTTACTGATCCCCACTCACAAATACCAGAGGACGAGCATGTGGAAATCAGAATTAGAGCGATAAGTCGCAAACACCTATCTTGGAGAAAGTAAAGGAAATACACATTAAAAAAAACATAGAACCTAATATTAGGGCCATTCTGACATTAAAGGTTAAGAATTGGCAGCTTAGCTACTCAAACATAAATTACCGAGACTAAGAGTACGATAATCACCGGGTATGAACGCTACGAGTGCACTAAACGAGACATGGGACGACCGCACTCCTAGGAGCTTGTGGGCCTGACAAACTATACTAAGTTAGTTGGGTAAGTAGTAATGTATCAGTATGGTACCCCATGCATGTAAACGAGTAGTGTAAGGACCCAGGAGATAATCAACTCTGTGTCTAAGTCAGCGAATGGAACCCTGACTAGGTAAACCATGTAACGACGAGAGAGATCTTAGCCAAATTAGCAAGGTTAGGAAAATCAAGGATAGCTTAATAATAAAGTGACATAAGGCCGCAACTCCACAGTGGAGGAGTCAGAACATAAGTTTTACGGATTTTGGTAAACGAGGAAACTAAGGCCAATTTAATGGTAATGGCAAGTTGAACTCATGACTGAGAAAAGGAATTGTGGTATTTAAGGAAGTTATATTAGAGAAACCTTTGTGATAATAGATGCTACCCAAAAGGGGGCACAGAGAGAGTTATACCACGCGCTGAGGGCGCTGCGATGATGTCGCATTAAATAATAATAACCACATGCTCAATCCATAACGTTAGTATGTTAGTACCAATTAGGTTTGAACAGAAAATGAATACCAAGCTAAAACCACAGTCGTATTGTATGTTTACAACAGATGAAGGGCAAAGGCGAGCATTACAAGAGATACTCTAAGCTGGAGATTAGATACTCCATGCAAACCGCAATGGCGGATAACCGTCCAATCGACTGGTACATGGTGCGCAACAAGCGACCATTATAATAACTGTTAACCGAATTATGCAGGTGAGAATCAGAAGGTGGAAGATCAGATAAACAAATGGATTCCCCTAATGGAGAAGAGGGATGAACCATATATGCGGATACTAAAATACCAACACACGAGGGATACGAGTTCACACTAGCAAAAGCGGACCTACAAGGTACCCAAAGAACGAACTCATTCCAGAGGGAAATAACTTGGAGTCATGAGGCGCCAGTTAGATGCGCATATCAGACTCGTCTTGATATTTTAGAGACAACTGATGTAAGCACTAGATGCTAGAGCATAGCTCGACAACACTTATACCGAAGGTTAGTTCGGTAGGGTGGCATGAACTCATGGGAATATACCTTGAGCATGTATAGAATTCAGGAGGATTGAATAGAATGGCTAGTCGAAATAATAAGCGTGTGTGACTAACGATACCACACAGTCAAATAAATTACTCCATTCCCATAATTATGGAAGACCGTGTAGAAAACACCGTCACATGGAGTTGAAATCGACATAAAACTACTACCTAAGAGGGGTAAACTAACCATAAGGTAGTTGGGCATACTGCTTGCGGAGCGAGTGGGCCCATATTGCTTAGGTTTGACGTACCTAGCGGGTAGGGGAAACAAATGACGTGTTTACATCTCCCGATCAAACCGTATATGAATATACATACACCTAACCAAGATAGACAGTATAACCTGAGGGGCTAAAGCCCGACCCCATAAAAAAAAGGGGTAATGAAATATGTAGCACATTGGTGCACGAATAATCCCACTGGAAGGGAACATCTTGAACTTATTTCTTCACGATGATATATTCGTAGATTACGTGGGCGTAATCATTTTTAAGGGGGGTAGAGCGATTAAATTATACCGTACGTAGGAGTACGTAGCGCATGGTACACATGCTGCAAACTATTATTGTACGTAGAGTACAAGTATTATGACTGTGTTATATTACTTGAGGTAATATTGTGATGTATTATGTGTATGAATATATATATTTTAGTTCGCATCCCTGTGGCGAATAGGAAAAGGAGAACAGATAGAGTGTTCTTATCCTAATTCCGATTATTTATGCAAACGTTGCGAACACTAAACACATAAACGCCTAACTTGTTAGCTCCGGTTGAGAGTTCAAGTAGGTTTATCTGGTAGCTTCGGTGGGAGATGGCAAACAGAAGGAGTAGAAAGCTCCATACTATATGATTTGTGACTCGGTATGAAACCGATTATTGGAATGCGATGAGTGAGTCGGCATGAGACCGATGTATAACCTAGTGGAGGTAAAACCTCTAGGAATTGTATGAATAATTATAAGTCGAGTGAACTTGGTACTTGGTTAGAATACATGATCCTATATGACGGTGATTAGATTAATTATACTAGTTGACTTGTGTATCTATAGAACACAAGGTGGCAAATATCAAGAGGAAACAAGATTAGAAATGAATAAACAATTGATTGATTGAAATTGACGTGGGAAGTTGAACTTGATCCTGGTCCGATCAAGGGAAACCGAACACAAATTGAGGTGAGAGATAGTTCAACACTGACGCTGACCACGTCGGGGTTGAATGATTCTCGAAACTTCCTACAAGTGGACACAGATATGAATAGAAATTGGAATTTAGGGCGTCACTCGAAGAGCCGTGGACCGTGGAGCCCTTCGTCATTAGACCGGTGTGTCTGCGAGTGACATCACCCAGAGAGCCGTGGACCGCAGAGCCCTTTGTCATTAGACCGGTGTGTCTGTGGGTGACTAAGGAAATAAGGTGATACTGTCCGAGGAGCCGTGGACCGCAGTGTCCTTCGTTATTAAACCGGTGTGTCCGCGGGTAGTAGACGTTGGCTGGGGTTGGGGATCGTCAAGTCCTGGTCTTTAAGACTGCTTCCCTGTGAACTGTCAACGTTAACTATATGTGCACGCATACATGTGGAATGATGTGTGGGTATCCTCGCGAGATACTAACATGTAGATAGGGATGCGTGGAGTATCCCTTGCAAACACCTTTGAGTACTTTATGAGTTTTGCACCTTGTCTAGTGCTGTGTACCATGAGTTTTGCACCTTGTCTAGTGCTGTGTACCATGAGTTTTGCACCTTGTCTAGTGCTGTGTACTATGAGTTTTGCACCTGGTTGAATATATAAATAGTACCGCTGAGTACTTTTGTGGATGAATTGGATGTGCACCTTGTTTAGTGCTATGAAACGAATGAGCTTATACCATGAGTTTGACTACTTGATATATGCTGTATGTATAGACTAGGTCTGAACCTAGTGGGAGTTACTCCCTAGCAATGGACTGTTGGTTACTTAGTGGAACTTGATTCCTTAGGTGAACTGTAGAGGATTAAGGACTTCGGGACGAAGCCTTTTTAAGGGGGGTAGACTGAAATACCCCTAACCTTTAAAACTTAATTAAATGATCTATTAATGATCTAAGATGATTAATAAACATCTAATTACTATTGGGGAACAATCTAAAAGATCTCAACAAGGCAAAACACGCCTTAAGATCGGTAAAGCCAAAAATGTGCTTTAAGACACCATAAAGGTTGTATGACCCCAAATAGGATCCAAAGTGGATTCCTAAGTATTATAATGAAGCAAGGAACACAATAAAACCATTCTCAAGGAGAACTAAGCTCAGGAACACCCTGTGACACAAAAATGTGCGCTAAAACACCTTAAAGCACGTTTTTGTGAGATTGCCTTTTAAATTGATTTTTAATGGGCTTAAAGATTATAATTACCCTTAAATATGATATTTTATCATATTATATCATATTAGGAATTTAATTCCAGAAATTTACGAATTTTTACAAATTTAATATTAAAATATTAATAAAACCCTAAAGTGGGGCCCGCATGAGTCAAAATTGACCAAGTATGGTCAATGGTCAAATAATGACCCATTTGACCTCAAGGAAATCGGATGGCATAAGAGAGGAGACAGCTTACAATCATTATGGGACAAATTGCTACCTAATATTCAATTTGCAATAGTAAAACCTACTTTTTTTCAATTATTCAAGCCTTTCCCTCTCTTCTCTTGCCCTTGTCCGATTCCCTTCTGCCCAGCCGAGTCCTCTCCTTCCTTGAAGCTCTCAAGTCTGTTCTTGAGCATGGAAGGCAAATCTAGCTCCTAAGCTCTTAAGGTAAGTGTTTTAAGGTCATTTTTAGCCCTTTTTCTTCATCTCTTCACTACCTACACCTAGATTTCGTGGCTCATCAATTCCTATGGCTTATTCTCAGTGTTCTAAGGTTATAACAAGAGCTAAACTCGGTTGAGACAAGTAGAGGGACCAAGGTTGCTCAAATTGCATTTTAAGGTAAAAACATACCTTAAGCCTCTCCACTCTACATCCGTTTTCTTCCTTCAATTTTTATGAGTTATACACTCATAATCTTCATATTTACATGTTCATTCAGTTGGTTAGCCATTTGGAGCAAGGGTGACCAAGATCCAAGGAAATACCCTCTTTTAAGGCATTTTTCCAAGGTAAAACCTAATAACAAGGTAGCTTGTGTGATCTAACTATTTCCTATGTCAATATGGTGGATCTAACACCTTGTGGTGTGTTTGGTTCAGGTTGAAACCACCTAGAACTTCCCTTGCATTTTTAAGGTGATTTTTGCCTTAAATCTTACATTAATTATTCCTTATGGTTAAGCTCAAGCTTGGAGTGTAACCATATCTTGTTTTGTGTATTAAACATGTCTAAATCATGTGGTGAATTTTCCTACAAGAGGCCGAGTGCATACAAGGAATAACCAAGGTATAAACACCTTAAACTTATGATTTTTATAATTTTTAAGCATATATATATATATGGCCGAGAGTGAAATTACATATATAGGTCATATTGACCTAAAAATGGAAAAAAATGGCTAAGATAAATTAAGCTAGTCATTTAAGAGATTTAATTAACATAATGGTCAAATTATGACATTATGTGGAAAAATAATTAAACCAAAGTGAGGCCGAGAATATATGCTATATTTTGAGACATTTATTGTGTAATTTATTTTGCAAATTCAAGGTTGTAATAAGGCCATGTCATTAGGCCATTTTAATTTAAGTTTATAAGCTTATTTATTTTATTTATGCTTATAATTAAAATTGGGGCCAATTCGTAATTACTAGGAAATTAGAAAGCCGTGGGCTTAATTTAGAGCAATTTAGGGTTTTTAAATGAATTTAATAAAAATTATAACATTTTATAAAGTTTTGGGTCAAAATTGTAAAAATAGAAAAGTATAGGTTATTATTAGTGATTACCGAAAAATTGGTTCCCATTTGGTATTAGAAGTCAAAGTTGACTATATAGGAGACTTTGACCAAGTTTGGAAAATTTAAGAAATAAATACTACCTTATATTAAGATAAGTATTAATTTGTAAAAGATTTAAAAGAGATGGGGCTATAATGTAATTTCCGAAAACTTGGGGTACTAAATGGAGTTTAGTACAAACCTTAGGTTATTAGGAATTTTTAGAAATTTATTTGGTTAAATTTGGAGTTTATATGAGTTATATAAGTATAATATAAGATACTTTATAACATTGTTACAAATGGGTAACAAAGGGGTGAAAACCGAGATTTAAAGGAGTATAAGGTTAGGAATAATATTTATAACCTTTTGGTATAGTTTGGTAATTTTTGAAATGATGTATAAGTTTTAGAAAGATATATGTATAATATATGGTTTAAGGGAATTAGAAAACTATGTATTATAAATTGGGATGGAATTTGATTTATAAATTTTAGTGGTGTATAATGGAAACCGAAAATATAAGGGGCTATTTGGTATTTTATAAACAAATATAACTATAGGTTATAATTGTTTTAAATGACTTAAATGTCATAAGATAGGTTTATAAAATAATATAACATTATGTAAATGTGTGGTGGATTTTGTAAATACTTAAGAAAGATAGGTGCTGTTCGGAAATATTAATATTTTTGGATGGAATTTATAATATGGTTTTCAATGTTATAAGAGTTATAACATTTATAATATAAGAAGTATCCATTAAAAGAATGGATATATATTATAAGACTTACCATGTAATGATAGTTCCATACATGTATATAAATAAATATATGTTATGGTGACATGGTTTAATAACATAAATTATCATAATTAAAATGATAATAGATATGAAGAAGGAATGGATATATAATATTGAATTAGGATTCTAATGTTAAGAGTTTACATGGATATATAGGATTTAGATGTTAATATAATGATTTGATATTAAGAAGTTAATTTTATAAATTGATGAAATAAGAGAGTTGGAAATAAATAACTGATGATAGATGTTAAATATGATACAATACTGATCATACATGCAATAAAGAAACAAACTATAATATACGAAATCATCAATATATACATGAAACAAAGTTACATACAACAAGAATATATAACAATGATACAAGAGCATCAAGTACACAAACAAGTTAATAAGTATACAAGGCAAACTACGCATGTAATAAAACGTTACCAATCTCGAGTTAAGCTGAAAACCCGACAAACATTGACAGTTTATAACGGGGGATTAACCGGGAGGTATTAGTGACGGTACGGGGTACCGTAGAGTTGTACTGTTATACGGGATGCTAATCAGTAGCATTATGTGTTGTTTAGACTGCTAGAGACGACACACGGAGCATAGGACCTTGCTGATTCATACTCCACCGTAATACAATCCGGGTGAACGGTATGTTATTTATGTGGCTTGATTGTCTCTGAGGATTTCCTCAGTTCAGACATTGTGTGAAAATCTGTGATAAGATTGAATGTCTGCTTGTGAATTAATATGCTTGAGTTGCGTATTAATGCTGCTTTATTATTATACTGTTGTGCGATAACAGTACCGTTCGTATATATGAACATATTATAAAACGAACTAGCGGCAATGATGCTATCTTATATGTGTAATATAAGGAACGTAAGTAAAACGTTGTAGCATTAGGATAATAAAATATATAAAATATCTGAGACTTATTACGGAGCATTGGCCTCTTTAACGCCGCTCTCGTATCTAGCACTGGATCCCGAGTCGACATACTCAGGATTGGACTACGACCTTGGTCTGCTGTGTTAGAAAAAAAAGAATAGTAAAGCGATGCGATGGTATAGATAAGTTTATCAAGGATGTGGCTCTTGCTGTGAACTGTGATCCATTAACGATACTAGGACACCGTGTGGTAGCCGTAAGTATCTGGATAAATTTCCAACGAACTACAGATTGTTCGTAGGACGGAGACTCTACCGCTGGAGTGGCTATTGCCGTGGGTGACCCGCCATAAGAGATGGGTAACTTAGAGACACGTCGTTCTAACGAGACGTTGTCATTAGACATGACTGAACAATTACGAACGACTATATTAACTCGTACATTAGGCGAACATTATTTGGGCTTGCATGCCAAAGACGAGAGTTCATACTCGTTTATAATTCTCGTTACTTCGCCTTGTTGTTCATTGGTTGTGCTTTGTGGTTATGTGTGGTATGTTGGTGGATTTGTTTGAACGAGCCATTGTGCTCATATTGTGTGTTGTGAACTGGTTGTGTCGAGTCACCGTACTCATGTGTGGATTGTGGTTGGGTGTTTGGTCGAGTGAGTCGCTGAACTCAATTATGAATTATTAAGTGTTTGTTGGAATGGAGTCTCTGTACTCATATAAGCGCTGTAAACGCTTTCAGTGGTTTATTACGATGCGATGTGTGAAGCCGGGGGTTGTTTGTTATTTGAGATTACTGCAATATATATTGTTGTTTTACAGTTTCAACATTGAACTATTTGTATGGAAACGAATTGCATGCTCTCGACCAAATAACTGAATGGTCCGAGGGTGCATGACAGTCAGGTAATAACATACTCAGCAGGGGCTGATTCCATACCACAAACTACCATTTTTGCAGGTATGCAACTTCCGGTGTCGGCAAAGAGAGTGACGCGCTGGGTAGTTTGATTACAGTTATTTAAACATGCACTGTTGCATTTTAATACGAACCTAGAAACATGTATAGGTTTTGGATACGTAGAAAGCTCACTGTGAATGTATTTTATATTGGTTTTGGGAGTTTAGATCTATCTCTTGTTGTCACTGCGAGAAAATGTTTCATATTTAAGAGCTTATCAGGAAGCACGTTATTACTCGTATGGGGGAGCAAGAACGGTGACACCAGTAGTCAATTGTTGAGATTACCGCTGCGATTATATTGTTAAGTAAAATGATTAGGAGCCGAATAGAGTAGGGGTGTTACATAAAGTCCCTCAATGATCTACAATGTGAAATTGTAGTCACATTATGTCAGCTTGACATGTATGTTCCACCACCTTTATTTGACACAATGGTGCACTTGATTGTCCACATTGTTCGATAGATCGAATATTGTAGTCCGGTCTACTAAGAATACATGTACCCTTTTGAACAATACATGGGTAATCTAAAAGGTAGAATGAAGAATAGATATTGACCAGAGAGGAGCATAATTGAAGCGACAGTCACTGAGGAAGTCTTATAATTTGTGACAGATTATTTGAATGAAGCAGAGGTAATTGGTATTCCAAAACCACAACACTACGGGAGATTTAAGGCTAAAGGTGTCATTGGCAGAAATATTGTGCATGTTCCACGTCATCTTATTCACCCTGCACATCTTTTTGTGTTACAACACCTAGAGGTTGTTGAACCTTTCTTCGATATCCATATGGCTGAGTTGAGACAACAAAATCCTACCAAACACCATCTTTGGCTGACTAAAGAACAAAAAAGAGTGTTTTTCCAATGGTTCAAAGATCACGTGTTTGAGTGCCTTCAGGTACAGGTTATTGTGGCCATCTAGTGAAGATGTACTGCAATATAAACAACGCTTGGAAGCAAGTGCTGGAAGCGTTGAAGGAAACCATGTTTGAATACCTTGTATATGTTTATTTTAATAGTATGTTGTTGTAAAATATAAGAGTATCTCATTATGTGTTACTAACCTAGTTTTCATGTATGTAGGCTCGATTCTTCGTAGATTCCACTGTTAAGGATCGTGTGCTGATTGCAATAGGTCGGCAGTTCCGGGACCACAAGAATAATATCACAAACAAGTATATCTTCTGTTAGAAAGATGTAGAAGATCCAGAAGAAGCTGGTGATGAAAGACCATCATGGGAGAAATATGAAGGCAACACCGAAGAGCAATGAATGTGGTTCGTTGAGGATCCTCAGACCCCAGCGTTCAAGGTGGTTTTGACTATCATATTGTCATGTTCTCTTATTCATATGTTCTTTGTATAATTCACCTTACATTATTAGACACATCCATATACTTATACAGGCTCTTCATGGGAAACAACAGCCAAACGCGAAGAAAAATCTCTACCCTTATCGCTTAGGCGGCAAAGATATAGCCTAGTGTATAGAAGAGTGGGAGAAACAAGATTTGCTGTCGTGGGATGGCTCATTGAATGTCAATGAGAAAAGGGTTAAAATTTGGAAATTGAGCCATGTGCACAAAAAATCGACTCTTGAAATCCTAAGTTTGATGACGCACAAGAGAGATTATTAGTCAAATGGTAAGTATTAAAATTTTGAAATAGTAGAACACTTGTTTATATAAAATTAGAAATTTGGTTTGTATAATTGTCGACTAATTAATAATGACATTTGCGGTATCCTTAATAGGACGAGTTAAGCCCTCAAGTTACCTAGGGTACTTAGACTCCAGCTAGAAATCGTGATCCTTTTTCTCGCGATCTTGGAATGGTTGATCATCTAGGTCACGCAATTGGTTATGGTTGACAAGTTGGTATTTCCAAGCTTTTGGAAATCCTGGGTCCAAGCAAAGCGATCATGGAAAGATGATCACTTACAATGAGCATCTAAGATTAGCGGTTGAAATGTAGAAGAGGATTGAACATAGATTTGAGTAGGGGGACACTCAAGCTGTGTTTAGAACGTATACCGAGATGTTGAGTCATGAGGTTTTTAGACCACTAGTTGGCTCACCCAATCAGAAAGAAAGTACACCAGTACGGAGGAATAGTGTCCACTCAATTGATTCATTTTTATATTGTTATACCCAAAAAATTTCCCTCATGAAAGGCCCAAGTGCACAAATACGAAGGCAAGGGAAAAATGGTCAAAATGCACACACTCAGGATTTTCCAAGGATACTCTCGGGACTTCCTATTTTCATATGAGTTGTTCATCATCTCAAAATACTTTCAAACACCTAAAGGTATTTCATAATTTCCAGATAATTTTTATTCTGGAAAGATGAATTATGTAAGTTAATTTCCTTAATAAGTAACATATGGAATTGCCTTAAAATATAAAGAAAAGGGCTTCAAACATTAAAATAAAATTTTCACATGGTTAACATGACTACAAAAATTCATAAACCTAACAAATTTCATTTGGAACCTTAACCCAAAATTTAAAAAAGAAATCAAACATTCTTGCAATTTTCTATCCATTGAAAATACCCAAATCAGGTCAAAATATCATGAAATTTTAACACATGATAGGTGATGATATTTAGAGAATAAAACCATTGGAATTTTGAACTTTTGTATTTTCAATAATTAGTTATTAATTATGAGAGGTGCCAGATTGTAACATTTTTATCAAATCGGGGTTATTTATCAAAATAACCTGATTCTACCTCTCAAAATTCCTAAAAATCATTCTTTACATATGGTTAAAATTTAATGATTTAGTTCGATCTATAAGCCAGTCAAACAAGTCAGATTCTCTTAAAGCTTATAAAGATACGTGATAAATATTTTTGTTTCATCAATTGACCACAACTTCTCTATAAAACCAGACCTTTTTCAAGCGAGCTAAGACACATAATAACTCTTTCAAGGTCAGAAAACATCTTTTCCAACTTGCCTCCCACGTTTTCTGAAATACCCCAAACTTAGATATGGTGTTTAAGTGACAAACTAAGATATAATAAGGCTAAATAATGCCTTAGAAACATTAAGAAACCTTTTTAATCAAAGAAAACATAAGGAAACACCAAAAGAGCAGTTTAAGCAAAAATGTGCTCTAAGCTTGGAGAGACTTAGGTGAGCACCCAAATATCATTCCTAGACCTTGGTAATATCCTAATGGTCATTTTAAACCAATTACCAAAGAAAACCAAGCTTGAAAACAAGTTAAAACACAAAATGTACTTTAAGGAGTCTTAAAGCACATTTTTGAAAAATTGTCTTAGAAAGGGGTTTTAAGTGGCTAAATGCCCATGATTACTTCTTAATTAACTTGTGTACTAACTAGTATCACACTAGGAAGTCTAAATCATTGGGAAATCAAAAATTTCACAATTATGCGCACTAATTTGTGAAAAGAAACCAAATAGTGACTAGTTTAGTCTTTAGTCAATTAAGCTTAGTTAGTTGGTCAAGCAAGACCAAGACTAGCTTAATAATAAGGGGGATGCCGGTTTTTAAGGTGATGATTCACCATATGAGCAAATAAGAAAAGAAAATAAGAGATAAAGTAAAAGTACTATTTGCTTTAACATAAATATCCCACCTTTACTTACCTCTCTCCTCACCTCTTCATTCTCTCTTGTTCCCACCGGTTTGGTGCTGCTCCTCTCTTCTTCTCCAACGTGAAGAACAACCTCCATGCTAGCTTCACCTTCCTTTGATTACTATTTACTCATTTTAGCTCCAAAACCAAAACAAATTACATATTCTTCTTAGTTAGCTCAAGCTCATCCTTTCTATCTTTCCAAAACTTCAAGAGCTCCATTTTGGTGCCAAGGCAAACCGCCATTAGAGGGGGAAACTCAAGCTTGGAGACTCCATTAGCTTCTCCATCCTCTTAAGGTAAAGAATATGTAAGAAAATCTAGGTTTCTATCATTTTCTCTCCATAACCGAAAATGTATACTCATGGGGCTTCATTGTTATGCCTTGTTTCTTATTCTCCAAGGGCAAGAGGAGGTCCTTCTTGATTCATATCCAAGCTTGTCTTGAGAAACCAAGGTAAAACAATCAATTTAATACCTTAAAACACATTTTTAACCTAGGTTTTATTCCTTAAGGTTAGTGTGTTGTTTAGTACTCATTGGAGTCATTGAATGTTGGTTAGAACATTGGCAAGGAGAACTTGATTTGGTGACCGAGATTGAGCAAAGAAAAACCTAAGGGAGAAAGTTTGTGAAGCTTGAAAAAGAACAAGGTAAATGTCTTACCTTAAGATGTTTAATGCATTAAGGGATGGGATTTAGGTATATGATGAGTGTAGCTTAGGGTTTACATTAGAAAAGGGCTATATATAACCTAGGAGAAACAATGACTATGTTTGAAAACTTGTGACTAAGGAGCCAATGAGAAAAGAGATAGTTAAACAATGTTGAGGTGAATTACAAGAAGCATTTTATTTCAATGTGAGCCTTGTTGTGTGTACTCGCAGGTCAAAGGCAAATATATGTGGAAATTCAGTGGTTAAGATTATTGTCATTTAAGGGCCTAAGTGCCAAGCATTTTAAGTTTATACACTATATGATGATGTGGTGTAGTTTTGGTGTAGATTGTGTGTTAAGATGATGCAATGAGAATTTGAGTGATCTTGGTTGTTTGATGGTGAAAAACCAAGTGTTTAGGTGTAACAATATACTAGAGAACCCATGTCAAAATTTGATGAAGAAACTTAGTGTTTTAGATGTTCTAAGAAAATTTCATGACTAGGGTAGTGCTAGGAAGTTTTAAAGGTTGTCTCGAAGAAAAAGAGTGAGTTTAAGGTGTTCTTGTGAGTTAGAATGACTTAGGCATCATCATGGAGGATCTTGGAATCAAAAGAATGTTTAAGTATGCACCAAAGGCAATTTGAGAATGTGTTTAGGAAATATGCAATCTTGTTAGGAGAAGAGTAAAGTAACGTGTTTAAAGGTGAAGAGACTTCATGTAGTTACATAAAGGAACCTAGATGGTAAAAGATGCTTGGGAGATGATGTTATGGTGGTAAGGAAACATTTTGGCATAGTGGTTATGATAGGAATGGAACACCACTTAGAACACCTAAGGAAAATATTACAAGTGTTGAGAGATTATGTAAGAAATTGGGTTATAAGGTTAGAGATGGATATGGGCAAGTTTAGGATGTTATTTTGGTATTAGAATATGCCTAAGATCATGTGTGAAGTTTGGGTGATTTATGGATGAAGAGAACAATTGTAACAACACTTAGAACAATGCAAAAGAAAGAAATCTGTAGCTGGTCCGGGACTTAAGTCCAGGGTGAACTCCCGGACTAACCTAAAATTTCTGCCGAGAGTTGCTTCAACCATAGGGTCCGGGACTTAAGTTTTGTAAGAAGTTCCGGACCACCCCCTAATTTACCCCCGAGGATTTTAGCTTGCATTGGTCCGGGACTTAAGTCCCATACAAAGTCCCGGACCACCACATTAAAATAGCCGAGAGTTTGAACTAAGTATAGGTCCGGGACTTAGGTTGAGGACAAGGTCCCGAACCACTCTAAAAATCATGTTTAAGCTTGAGAAATGTTAGGAAATGATGGGGATGATTAGGTATTGATGTTATAAGGTTATTAAGGGCATTTTTGGTGGGTGTAATGGTTATTAAGTGGGTGGATAAGTGTAATGGATAATGAGGAAATGATGCACTTAAAAGTTAAGTTAAAAACCATAAGGCTTAGTGAAAAACAATAGGTAAAAGTTGATGTCTAGGGAGGTTAAGTAATTGTATTAAGTTGAACTGAATAATAACCTAAAACTAAATGAATGTTTTAGGACTTGTGAATTGGGACTTGGAAGGGGATAAACCAAACGATCGTCGACGGTGAACGGTACAGTCTTTCTTGTGACCTGCTTGCTAACGAGGTGTCCCTCGGCTTGTGTGCCATCTGTTTATTTGCGATGACTAAGACAAGATAAAGCATGCAACCGGTTATACTTGTTCTCGTTGTGAATGTGTTTTCTTTACACTAACCCACGAGACTTGAGATTGTTACTAACTAAGTTTAGTACTTGCTGAGTTAAGAAAAGGAGCTAAGTATTGGTATCTGTTGGTTAATACCCGTTAAGGTTTAACTAACACATGGTTTGTAAGATTTTCACTAACTAGAACTTAAGGGGGGAGTGAGGAACCCGGGACTGACTCCGGTCATGCATGCTAAGGAAAGGGGGTCGGTATCTGAATCAGATCCGCCCTCCGCTTGAGGACTTGTCTTCGGACTCGTTGCCTAGGGTCGGTTGCCGGCTCAGCTACACTGGACTCCCGTCCTAGGTAGGTGGCATTAAGATGGTGCGGTAGGATCACCTAAATCCTAAGTTTGAGTTAAGCTACAACCATTCGCATTCTAGGAACGGTTTGTATACTGAGATTAAGATGAGGATAAGACTGAGGTAAGTTAAGGAGAACTGAGGGTAAGAGGAATCAGATTTGGATAAGTGTTGTAAATCGGTTTAAGGTTCGGTATATTCTAATGATCAGACCGTGGCAAGGTCCCGGTGTTCGTTATTTCCGCTGTGACATTTTTGATTTAAGTGTTAAGTTTGCGATAACCACGATTGGCTTTGGACGGGGTGTTACACAACACCACCAAACCTAAATTGCCCCAAAATCACTTAAAACTCAAACTTCACTCTTCCAACAAAGTTCCAAGCATGCAAACACCACAAATCAAGAATCAAAACATGGAAAATAAAAAAGGAATAAGGAGTCAGAAGCTTGAAGTCATTGCTCAAGAGAAGGACAAATGACAAACCAATCGAAGAATCCTGTCAAATAAGGAAGACCTCTTGGAGCTTTCAAAACAGGTTAAAGATCATCAAATCCTAAACCTACGAACTCTGCATCCTCCATACATCAACTTCTAGCAAACAATCAACTTCGAATTGTGTATATCTAAGTTTTTCTAGCTTTCCGTGTGTTTACTTGTTTATTAACATTTGGGCTAATTTTGACTCCAAATTGAAGAGTTTCAATCACTAACGTGTTTAGAACCTTTCAGGCTACACACCCATAAATTTTAAGCCAAACCACCATTGGGCTGTTGTACCCAAAATTTTGGCCCTCCGAAGGAGCCTCGTTAAGCACTGGTGTAACGGAGGGCAAAATGGTGAAAAAAACATAGAATCAGGAATTGTGTAGGGCAGTTTTGGTACATTCCTTTTTTTATGATTTTTTCCCGTACCTCAAAACAATCATGCAGCTTAATCATAACAAAGGATATTTTTCGTAATTTTTGAGAATATTTATTCCGGAAAATTAACTTTTAATGCTTTATTACAAGTTAATTTTCTTAATAATTAAAGCTCAAATTTTCAAAAATGAAATGAATATGCTTCCATACATTAAAATAAAGTATGCAATGAGATTAATCAAGTCCATTTATGGATAGAAGCTCGCAAAATTTATTTGAAGCCCGAAGCCTAAAATTAAAGGAAAAATCAAGTCCTCTTGTAATTTTCTCTCTCCTCCAAAAATGACCCAAAACAATTCAAAATGTTATAAAATTTTAACACATTGTAAGGGATGCTGCGAGGAGCATAATAACATTGGAATATCAAATTTTTGATTTTCCAATAATTATTTTTTAACTTAGGAATAGATCTGGTGAAAAATTAAGTTTAAAAATATTCCTTTGTCAAAATAAAATCATTTTGCATTTATGTAAACTTCTATAATTTAACAAGAGATATAAATTGGCTAAAATTTTAGAGTAAATTACTCGGAACCCTCCTGAGGTTTTGGGATAATATATTAACCCCCTTGTGTTTATCATAATTATTGGTAACCACCTTGAGGTTAAAGTATCTTTGACTACGAGCCCCCGAACTATACTTTGTTATTAGGAAGTTAACTACGTGTTGACCTGCTAGCTTAATCACATTAATAATGTCAAGCTGGACACTAAAACTACTTATTCAACATCGTCTAACTCTCTCTCATCCCACTTCAGATGCATTTTTGAGGTAGAGTTGATGTTTTTAGGAAAATGACAATGTTGATTAAGTAGTGTTTTTTGACCAGCTTGTCATTATTAATGTGATTAAGTTGATGGGTCAGCACGTAGTTAACGTCTTGATAACGGAGTTAAAGTTCGGGGGCTCATAGTCAGAGATACCTTAACCTCAAGGTGGTTACCAATAATTATGATAAACACAAGGGGGTTTTTTGTAATATCCCAAATCCTCAGGGGGTTCTGAGTAATTTACTCAAAATTTTAATATCTTACATGCATTAAATCCTAATCAAAGGAAGCTCATCTAGCGGAACACGCAAGATCTAATCAAGATTCTAGAGAAACACACTTGGATGGATTAAGTGCAAATATGTATTCAAACTTGAAGGAAAATCTAACTAATCTCATTCGATTCTCCACAAGAATTCAATCACCTGAAGGGCAACGTAATCAATCCGGTATAGTTTCCACAGACAATAGATTAATAGGACCATCTTGTTAATCACCGATCTGATCATAAAAAGATTCGAAAACTAATTAAAAAATCCATGATTTTTTTTAAAGCTCAACTCAAACATTAATCTAAACAATCCAGAACTTATATCTCTTATTTAATCCATAGTAGTAATTGAAGAATCAACTAACTACATTAAACCATCTCCCAGAGTCAAATCCTCCTAGCCTAGCATATTACAGAAAATGACAAGCCAAAGTAGAACATGAATTATCTATAAAAGTTACTCCTTTTCTTGCTCTATCTGCCAAAACTGAACTATTGCTGGGCCAGAGGTTGAAGATGAAGGTTGATGATGACTGTGGTGATGATGAACGGTGCTGGCTAGGGTAGCAATGCGTGAACTGAAGAGATGGAAGAGAGAGGTTCAGAGCCTCCTCTGCGTGCGTGAATGAATGTTGAATTCTGAGTCTAACTTTTGTTTATATAGTCGATCTATCAATTAAGAAAAGTATTAACTATTTCTTTCGTTAAAACGCAGCACTTCCGCTGCACAATACGTCGCATCCGAACATACGTCCGTACATGATGTTTGTGCGTGATTCCTTTCTGATTCTACTCTCGACTTGTGTCCGGACATACAAGTCCGGACAAACCTTCAGAGACTCTCGAAATTTGTCTGACTTGTAAGTTCGGACGCAAGGTCATACACAACTTCAATGGGGCTTAAATTCTTCGTTTGGACTCCGATTTACTCCCCGTTTGTTACGTTACAAAGCTTGTGAAGTGAAGAATGCAGTTCCATGACTTTTATTTGAAATTGACATATAAAATTCATCAATTATTATATAAACACAAATCCTAGGAAAAGCACACGATAAGTGTGAAATATTGCCTAAAATTAATACGAATTATAGGTGAAATAATCCCTTAAAAATCTATATATTGATCACTTATCAGTTTTTGATAAAACCAATTTTCCTTTATCTTTTGGTCAAACTTTTCCTATATAAGGACCTTCCCAAAACGAACTAAACAAGATTCAGAACTGTCCCAAAGTCAGAAACCTTTGATCCCACGTTTTCAACCATTCCCGATACCAAAATTTTGCCAAAATCATCCAGAAACCCTCAAAAACACAATCTTTCCTTTCTCATCAAACTTCAAAGCATCAAACCAAAACCAAAATGTGATAAACACTATCAAGGAAGGTCACCCAAGAAGTCCTACCGAATCGACTCCTTGTGAAGCAATCGAAGAATCCTGTTGTGATGAAATGATCCGTCGTAGCTATCAAAACTGGTCAGAAATCTAATTTTCTTAAGATCTTCAATAACCTTCTGTGTGAATTCCTAGTCGAATCTAGGGTTTTTGGTGTGCTTTATTCAAGTTTTTTGACTTTCGGTATGTTTCACTTGTTCACTAAGTTTCATCATTAATTCAATGTTAAACTAAATATTTACATTCACCAATAGCTTTAGGGTATGTTAAGCTACTGAACCCTAAAATTTGAGCTGAAAACACCACAAACACTGTCATTCGGTGGCTGTCCGCACATATGGACGTCCCGTCTAGGGTCCTGGACGCCTGTCCAAAGCCATAAACTGCCCATGAACAGTGGCGGAAGACATAAAATTTTAGAAATTAGTTAAATCCGGGCCCACGGACACCCTGTCCATAGCCCTGGACACCTAAATTTTTTTATCCTTTAACATTTGGAATATTCTAATTAATTTGGTAGATTAGGGTCCATGGTTACGGACATTAGGTCCGTGGTCACGGACATAATAAAAAATTGACCTAATTCGGTACCCGAAACCCTAGTACAGAAGCGTGTATAAACACAAAAGTACATAAGCGTGTCCACTTAGGTTAAATTCACTTTCAATTTCTGTCAAAAAAATGTTGATATACACAAAAGTACAAAAGCGTGTCCACTTAGTTAAATCAACATTATAATAAGCCTTTCATGACATAAGTAGAGGAAAATAGTTTCAAGGGTAATGAAAGTAATTTGAACCCGAAAAAGCTATATACCAAGCCCCCGAACCCGATCTCAACCTTTCCGAGTTTACTATAGGTTAAAATTAGGTGGCAAATCTAAATAGGTTCTAGTGAGCCAACCTTAGGTTATAAAACTCTTGTTTTATAACATTGTTTTTAGACATAGATTATAAGCGGAGCTAGATCCTGAATAGATCATAATCAACCCTTTCAACATAGGATAAAGTTAAAAAAACCTCAGCTCATAGACTGGTGACTCTGCTGGGGACTTAACCCTTAATTTTAACTAGATTAATCTTAAGGTAAGAGAGCTTAACTCAAAAATGTCATTTAAGGCTTTTAATGTATTGTTTGATTTACCTTTGTGTGTATTATTTCCTTTTGTATTATTGCGCATCATATTTGAGTGTTGAGGGTCCAAGAAAACCGATTTCATCCAAACCCACTTCAGGCGGTCCCTGTCTAAGACTCACACCTTTCAGTGATGTGAATAATTGTGGGAAAAAAGAAGGATGTCGTGTAAGCCACATCCTTTTAATACATGGGCTTCAGCCCCTAGCACCTCTCGGGCAATACCCCTACCGAGCTCAATGTTTGGTCAGGCAAGACCTGACCGTAGACGCACACCTCGCGGTGATGTGAAAAAGTGAGGAAGCCCAAAGAGGATAGCGTGGAAAACCTTATCCCTTTGTGGTGACCTGGGCCCAAGCCCCAAGCGTTTTTCCTCTTTGTTTCATGCTTCGCTGATTGATATTACGAATTTTGTTGTAACTTATTTCCCATCATTATATCAGTCTTCGGACCCAATGGCCCATTTTAGTTTTGGTGAGCACTTCATCAAGGATTCAGCCCAAAAAACCCTAGATCTAGGTGATTTACCTTCGGCCCAACCCAAATCATCCGTTTAGGCTTAAGCCCACTACAAAAGAAAATCCACGTGAATTTGAAGTAATTTGCAAGACAAAAATTGATTATTGATCATGTTTAATTTATGGGCCAAGGCCCATTAAGAATTCGAAAGACTTATTTTACCCCAAAGCTTCTCTCAGCCCGATGAGCTATGGTGTTTGACAGTGGAACATAACGACTTGTCTCTTGTTCCCGAAAGGGTGAACATGCTTTGCCAAACACCACAACCCATCCCAAAACTTCCATACAATCCACCAAATGGTTCAAACACACAATCATCAAAGTCATTGTTATAATCCTTGAAGAAAAACCAGGGGCAATCTGAGCCTAGAATAGTTAATTTTAGATTTTCTAACAGACATGTAAACAAATCTCTCTAAGTGAAAATTTATGAGAGCGTCTTGCCTGGAAAAACCATGAGCGAGTGAGCATGTCAATTTTACACGACTCTGTTGAGTTCACACAAAAAGGTAAGACAAACAACATAACTCTGACCGAAGAGGATAATTTGTAGATTTACTCCTAGACCGCAGAAAGTAACAAGAATAGGCATACAACTATCAGGAATGATGAAGCACCTAGGTATACCCCCACATAGCTAAAAAGCTGGTGAAATGGAACTAAACCCTAGGCACCCTGTTATACCCAAAAATTTCGACCCTCGAAAGGGGTCTCGTTAGCAACGAATGAATAGAAGGGTAAAATGGTCATAAGACATGGAATCTCGAGTCGATAAGGACATTTTCGTATTTTTTATCCTTGCATGATTAACTTGCACGCCTCAGAAAGCTTAATCATCATAAAGGGCATTTTTGTAATTTTTGGGAGTTTTTATTTCTGTAAAATTAACTTTTAATACATATTATAAGCTAACTTTTTAATTATAAAAACCTCAAATCTTTGAAATTAAAAAAGAAAAGGCTTCCATCTATTAAAATAAAAATTTTAATCTGGTTATTCGGCCCATCAATGTCCGAAATCCCAGCAAATTTGTATGAAGACCGAAGCCCAAAATGAAAGCAATAATACAAGTCATCTTGTCATTTTCTCTCTTTTCCGAAAATAGTCCAAAACACCTTGAAATGCCATGAAATTTAACACATGATAAAGGATGACATTTAGAGCATAATGGCTTTGGAATTTCGCATACTCAAATTTAATATTTTTTATTAATTTCTGAACAGATCTGGTGAAAAATTGATTGTAAAAATATTCCTTCTTTTTCAATAAACTAATTTTTCATTGGAAAATTTAGAATTATCTTTCTTTATATGCTGGCAAATTTTCATAGCCAGGTTCCTTCCAAAATTTAGCGGACCAGTTTTAGTAAACTTAGATTCTTTACTGAGATTACTCTATCTCATTCGTTGTCTATATAAAGAACTTTTCCAACTAACTCACAATCATACCAAAACTCTCCCAAAATCCAAAAAAAAACAGAGTTTTTGAACTTTCACCCCCAATCCAACCATCAAAAACCTTCATAATCATCACCAAAACGTGGGGAACATCATCAACATCAAATATTCAAAAGCCTGGGTCGAAGTCAAATCGGATCTTCCGTTCAACGAAGCTTTTGGAGATTCCCGACTTGAAGAAACAATCTATTCCCAAACTCAAAACATGTTAGATTTCAAATTCTTCAACTCATCTGATCATTACAAACTCTCAGTTTCAATTTTGAATCAATTCAACTTTTTTCGGACGGCCTGTCCGTGGCCATGGATGCCTTCGGACGGTGGCGGGACAATTTATGTTTGAAAATTAGGGTTTTAAGTACATGTCCGGGCCCACAGACACCCTGTCCGTTGCCCCGGACTCTTTAAATTTTTGCTTTTCGGCAAATTTGATCTATCTGTTCAACTAGTTTAATTAGGGTTTGTGGGTATGAACATTAGGTCCGTGGCCTCGGACATTTTAAATTTGACCTAAACCGGCCACCAAAACCCTAATTTAGGTATTTTCAACTCTCACTTTTAATTTCTGTCAAAAAATGTCAAAAACTAAAATATATAGAAAGTAACCATTTAGGTTAAATTGACTTTGTAATAAGCCGTAAAGTAGAGGAAAATAACTTAGAAGGGTAGTGAAAGTAATTTGAACCCGGAAAAGTTATATACCAAGCCCCCGAACCCGATCTCAAACCCTTCCTAATTTACTGTAGGTTAAAAATTAGGTGGTGACTCGTTATAGGTTCCAGTAAGCTAGCAGATATATATGAAGATACCTCCAGGTCTTGATGTTTCTAGACGTAATAAAGCATGTCTGTAAAAGCGTTCTTTCTATGGCTTAAAACAAGCTTCAAGTCAATGGTTTTCTAAGCTGGCCTTCTTTCTGAAAACACTTGGGTTTTGTCAATCCAAGAATGATTCCTCTCTGTTTCACAGAACCAGTGGTGCTCACATGCTCTATGTTGCAGTTTATGTTGATGATATGTTATTGGTTGGGACACATCAGGAAGACATTGATCAACTCAAGCATGCTTTGGATGATAATTTTAAGGTTAAGGATCTTGGGACTTTACATTATTTCTTGGGTATTGAACATCTGTACACCTCAATTTGTTGTTCTTACGTAGCGCAACTTCAATCAGGATCTTCTCAAGGAAAATGGTTGTGAGGATAGTAGAACTGTAGTTGGTCCTGTGCAACTTGGACTCACTCTACGTCGTACTGATGGCACACCATTAGATGACCGATTTGTTTATTGGTGGCTGGTCGGGAAATTGAACTATATGTCTAACACTCAGACAAATCTTTGCTTTGTCGTTCAGGTACTTAGTCAGTTTATGCAGCAGCCTACTGATGTTTATATGCAAGCTGCTTTGCATACTTTGCGCTATGTAAATGGTACATTGTCTTATGGGATTATTCTTCATCAGGGCTCTACCGCTCCATTGGAATTTGTTGCCTATTGTGATTTTGATTGAGCGGCTTGCCCAGACACGAGAAGATGTGTATCTGGATACTATATCTTCCTGGGAAATAATCTAATCTCTTGGAAAACTAAGAAACAAGGGACTGTATCGCTTTCTAGCGTAGAAGCAGAATATCGCACTCTTCGTCGTGTCACCGCCAAGTTACCTTGCTTAGCCGGCTTCTCCACGAGCTTGGTGTCACCAATATTACACCCATACCAGTGAAATGTGATAATCAGTCGGCTGTTCATATTGCTCGTAATCCAGTTTTTCATGAGCGTACCAAACATATTGAGCTTGATTGTCACTTTGTTCGTGATAAGATCCAGTAGGGGCTTCTTGATGTTTCTTAGACTCCCTCTACTTCTCAACTTGCTGATATAATGACAAAAGCCCTTCATGGTACTCGATACCATGAGCATCTCAGCAGATTGGGCATAGGAAGGGCATATAGGCTCCGTTCGGTGTTGGTATGTTTGTGGTATAAATGTGGTATTTTTGAGTTTGGCATTTTTGACAAACCGCCACCACCGAACAACAATTTTCTAAACAACCACAAATATACCAGCACAAAACAATCACAAAACAACCAATAGTTTATGCTGCAAAGAGAATGAATACCGTAATTAGAGGCGGAGCTAGAAAACTGTAATTAAGGGGGCGATAATATTTTAATAATATTAATTAATATTTAAAATTAATTTTAATAAATTAATTTAAATTTTCAATATTTATATATTATTTTTTAAAATGATATTTATATTAATTTGACACAAAATTAAATTAAAATTGAAATGTATATTAATATATAAAAAGTTTATTTTCCTTTTTATTTTTAGTTTTTTTATAAAGATTGTATAGTAAATTATAAATTAATGAAAATAATATAGAATAATAGTTTTAAACTAGTAGTGTTTTTCCAAAAACTTATACTAAAAATTATTTTGAGTAATTCTAATATTTTATTAATGTATAGAATCTGTAATAAAAAAACAAAAAAAATATTTGTATTATGGATAGAAACGATTACTAAGAATGACATAATAATCACTTTTACTTTTGCCTATATTGCTAAAATAAGGTATAAAATCTGAATATTTAATTATATCTACATATAGTAATATATAGGTCATATTTTTTAACAACTAAATTGTTTATTTTGTTTGCATGATGTAAACATTAATAAAGTTTTCTAATTAATTATTATATTCAGATATGGATAAATAGTCTCTTAAAACTATTACTATCTATCAAATTTTATAAAATATTCCACAAGGAAAACAACAAACTAATAAAAATTACGATGTAAACTTTCAATTATATCAAAATTATTAGAGTACAAAATATTTGTAGTATATTTCAGAAATATCAATTATAAGTATTCAACTTGTTAAGTAATACTATTTGTACAAACTATTATGGTTTGTCAGTATATCAAACTTATTATATTGTTTTAACTACAAATATATGTTTAAAATAAATATGTTATCAACAATTAAAAAACAGATAATAATAAAATAGTAAGTGATAGCTATACATATATATATATATATATATTTGCTTATGGTCAATTATTTTATTATTAGAAAGAATTGCTTTTTCATTTCAATGATAATATTTATTCCATTAAAAATTAAAATAATCGTAAGTATTGATACACTTGAAATGTTGTATTAAATACTAATATATAATCCATAAAACTTTTTTATATATATATTATCTAATATATTTGCTCTAAATAACATGGTTTATTTCTTTATTTTTTCAAATATATGTAAAAAAATTATTTATAAATTAATATGTATACATATTATAAATTAATTGTCACTAAAATATTAATAAAGAATAATAATAATTAAAGGCTATAATTGAATATCTACATATATTTTAACTTTATTAACAAAAAAATGTTTTAAAATGTAATATAAAATTTTTAATTGTAACACTGAAAACGGTAAACGCACTGCACATAACTAACATAAATAACTTATTCAAAACAGCCAGACGAAACCGCCACCTGCTGTTAGCAGAAATATGTGACTATCTTACCTAGGCAGTGTACCTATCGTTTTACGGAATAGTGAATTGAGTGGGGTTGTCGATCTCAGGGACCTCGTTCAATTAACTGACAATTTATTTACTAACTGAGAAACTAAACTAAGAAAACAGGAAACTTCACTTTTTCAGGTTTTACTTAATTTAATGAAAAAACCGACTCAATAAACAAATGTAAAATAATAATACAAGCAAAATCATAAGTAAATAAATAAAGATTAAAACTCTAAATAAAAGGAAGCACCCCGTATTGTTCTGCAGACCTTCACTTTATAATCTATTAATAAACTCTTCCCTAATTCTGCAATAAACTCAGAGACTAAAATTAATTTGTCAACGGCTAAGTCTAACGAATCCTAACCAGTTGCTAGAACTAGCAGCAGACTAATGCTCTAATCCGGACACAACTAATCGCATAAAGAACAGTTTCTATTTGAGACCGATTAACCTATAGGCGGGATCACGCTTCTAGTCGTTAATCAGGTTTAATTCCTATGTCTTGTTATCTATCTCAG
Source organism: Limonium bicolor (assembly GCA_023374045.1). NCBI lineage: Eukaryota > Viridiplantae > Streptophyta > Magnoliopsida > Caryophyllales > Plumbaginaceae > Limonium > Limonium bicolor. The sequence continues at coordinate 55,613,167 of CM041782.1, read as the reverse complement.
CTCTCGCGTGTTGATTAGAAAACTACAAGTATAGCTTTAATAATTAGCTAGAAAATTAAAGCGCATAAAGAACAAGAATTAAACTATTGCAATTATAATCAGATAAGAGATTACAAAATAAATATAAAGATCCGGTTTGCTACCCCAATCCGGGGAACTAATCTAACTACTCAAACATAACTCTAAAAATAACAAAAATAACAAAGGAAGAACACTTTGACATATTAGACAAAAAGGAAAGAAGAAACCCAATTAAGAAGATTTTCTGCTCTGTCTTCTATCTTTAAGTGTCTCTACATTAATCCTCTGTCAGAGAGTGATGTGGTAACAATGGTGGAGTTGTGGGTGTGCAAGGAGAGATTGAGAGGCCGAAGCCTCTCTCTGGTGTGGCGGCGTACAGAGCGTGAATGCCTCCCCCCTTCGTAACCCTACTCTGCTTAAATAGCTGCAACGTTTCTTATCAAAATAAATCTATCTTTAACCGCCTTGTGGTGTGCTGTCAATGTTGACTAACTAACAGCATGAATCATTAATCGCAAATTAATGATATGCGATAGATGAGTGTGATGACGTGAAAAATATTGTGAATGCATGGTAATGATGTGCATGTGTAGCAGCCTCCAATTGCCGAGGGTGGTGTATTCCCCACGTGATGATAGGTACATGAATAATCTTCCTCTGCAGCCCTTTAATTTGATCTGCAGCCATAATGATTATGTGATCATGAATAATCATGAACTATATATATATATATATATGTTGCGAAGCTAAAGAAGTAAAGAACGTAATCTTATGACTTTTACCTGCATTTGACACATAAAATGTATCAATTCACATCAAAACATAAATATCAAGAAAAACATATGATAAGTGAGAAATATGACATGACTAGTTATAAAAATGGAAAGAATTATAGCCCTGAAAATAGATATATTTCACACTTATCAAACTTCCTCACACTTAGTTTTTGCTTGTCCTCAAGCAAATAAAGAATAAAACTATCTCTCAGGCCGTAGTATCGAACCTCAGGATCAAACAGATGCAAAACCAAAAGCAAGCATAGTGACAATCAAAAGAATAGTTCTGCTCCCGATTGTAGGTTTTCGCAATCAGTGAAAAAGAATGATTTTTAAAGCATGGATAAGTTAGACTATAAAATCTGAAAATAGATTAACTTGGGATCTTCCACCATTTCTTTCCTCTAGCCTTTGGATGACAAGGGGTGTGAAGTAACACCTTATTCCGTGATACCTTTCAACACCACATACTCATGATCAAAAACAAAAATTAAACTGCAATTAACTTTTCTTTCGCATGCAAAAACATTCTTCTTCAAGAAATATATACAAAACAAACGAATTATTGTGAATTGCAGAGTTGTTCCGTAACCCAGACTTTTCTCTCCATCCATGTAACGGTGTTGGGCCAACTATCCCAGATCCCGAGACCTTAGGTAGATAGGTGTTAAGGCACCCCTAGGACTTAATAACCGGATAGACGAGGCCTGCTTTTGTTAGGAAAACTTTTGATCAGCGGAGTACCTTGCCTTATCCTTTCATTCCAAACTTTCACATCATTTCCAAAATCCCAAGCTAAACTAATTCAGTTTCCACAATCAACTAATCCATCAAATTTCAGTGAAAACAGATTAATTTTAATAAAATTATATATACAAACAACCTAAAGCAGAAAGATTCTTGAGGTGGTCACCCCGCTTGATTTCAAAATCTGTGCAAAAATTTTCACCCAAGAATTCAATATTTATAAGCACTCAGAGAAGTGATCCTCTCAAAGCAAGAAGACAATAAAAAAAAACAAGTGTGGCGTTTAAGCGCAACTGACATATTTTCAGGGAAAGATCTCTACTTCCTCACACTTAAGAGGAGCAATGTTCTCATTGTTCAAAAATAATAATCAAGAAAAGACCTTTCAAATATGCCAAACTCATGAAGAATTTCATTCAGGACAATAATGGACTCATAAAAATAAGCATTAAGCATTATAGGCTGAACACAAACATTTAAAATAAAGAAACTAAAACTCCCCTGATATTGTAGATTGAGGAAGGTTCCCTTCCTCACACTTAAGCTCGAACATTGGGGTAGTAGGTTTCCTCACACTTGCGTCCAAGTAAGTGTCCAGCCTTGGGGATACATTAAACACCATAACAAAAATTTCACCTGCACACACTCACAACTACCACAAAAACGCTGAAAAGCGTTGCATTAAAAGCACACACACCATTGTCACTTCTAAATAAAAGAAAAACAAAAATAAACAAGAAAACAAAAATAAAAACAAAACATAAATTTAACCACTGGGTTGCCTCCCAGTAAGCTGCCCATCTTTATAGTCTTTGGCTAGACTCCCGCTTCGTTATCCTGGATCAAAAATAAAAGTAGACAACAACTTTGCCAGGAAAACGAAATAGGCAGTAATTAAAAGCAAACCACCTGGATCAAAACAAAGCGTTACTTCGGCAAATAAAATAGGAAAGTGAATACTCCACAAAACCTGATGTTTGAGGAGATACTGCCGGTAACACTGCTCAATCCGAAGACCAGGTGTGAATGACTCTTCTTCCTCAAATTCGAGGACATAAACGTCCTTCTCCTTTTGTTGAGGCTCCTGGAGGCAAGGTTGAAATTGCAGATCAATTAATGGTGGCGCTTTCTCCTCAGATTTGAGGATACAAATATCCTCTTCTGGTTGGTGAGGCTCAATTGTGGAATCTTGCTCGTAGACAACTGTAGTAGACACATCAATTCCTCCATTCTCTATGAAATCATCCACTGCTGGTGTCTCTACTGGCTCGGAGTTACGCTCAGGCAAGATATTCTGCTCTACGGGCGGAGGACTTTCCCACCAATAAAGTTCTCGATCAGATTGTGGTGGTGGTTGATATCCAATCAGTCTTTGAAAAGCAAGTACTGCTTCCCGTTTGCGCTGCAAAGCTTGTTCCACCATCAATCTCGTCTCCTCATCATAACTGCACTCCATTGTCAGCAACTAGCCTAAAAAACAAAAATAAAAATAAATGGTAAAATAGAACTAAAAATAGAAAAGAAACACAAAAAAGAAATTAACTAAACAAAATAACAAAGACAAATAAAATATAAATAAAAAGAGAATTGCTAAAATAAATAACAAATAAAGAAAACGAAAAAAAAACTATCCAAACTAATCCAACTAAAATAATTGAATTCGGAATGCAAAGCTTTTACTAATTTACGTAACAACACAAATAAAGATCAAAGCGAATTAATCGAAATTGAAATAAAAAAATGATAAGAGAATAAAAAAACGAAAATAAAATCACAACAATCTAACTACGTGTGACGTAACCTAATAAAAGAAAATGTAACGGAAGAAAAGAAAAAGAAAAAAAAACTAAATTAAACAAACTAATTCCTATACTTATCCTAACCTAATTGTAAATCAGATTCGAAGGGAGTAACTAAGTCAAACGACAATTAAAGAATTGAATTTGAATGGGAATTTGTGTACGTAGCAGAAGTCAACTCAAAACAAAAATCAACAAAACTAAATTGAATTATACGAGAATAAAAGTAGAAAAAGTAAGACAAAATCTCAGTCAAATAAATAAATAATGTCAATTAACCGTGTCAGAGGTCCCCGGCAACGGCGCCAAAAACTTGTTAGCAGAAATATGTGACTATCTCTACCTAGGCAGTGTACCTATCGTTTTGCGGAATAGTGAATTGAGTGGGGTTGTCGATCTCAGGGACCTCGTTCAATTAACTGACAATTTATTTACTAACTGAGAAACTAAACTAAGAAAACAGGAAACTTCACTTTTTCAGGTTTTACTTAATTTAATGAAAAAACCGACTCAATAAACAAATGTAAAATAATAATACAAGCAAAATCATAAGTAAATAAATAAAGATTAAAACTCTAAATAAAAGGAAGCACCCCGTATTGTTCTGCAGACCTTCACTTTATAATCTATTAATAAACTCTTCCCTAATTCTGCAATAAACTCAGAGACTAAAATTAATTTGTCAACGGCTAAGTCTAACGAATCCTAACCAGTTGCTAGAACTAGCAGCAGACTAATGCTCTAATCCGGACACAACTAATCGCATAAAGAACAGTTTCTATTTGAGACCGATTAACCTATAGGCGGGATCACGCTTCTAGTCGTTAATCAGGTCTAATTCCTATGTCTTGTTATCTATCTCAGCTCTCGCGTGTTGATTAGAAAACTACAAGTATAGCTTTAATAATTAGCTAGAAAATTAAAGCGCATAAAGAACAAGAATTAAACTATTGCAATTATAATCAGATAAGAGATTACAAAATAAATATAAAGATCCGGTTTGCTACCCCAATCCGGGGAACTAATCTAACTACTCAAACATAACTCTAAAAATAACAAAAATAACAAAGGAAGAACACTTTGACATATTAGACAAAAAGGAAAGAAGAAACCCAATTAAGAAGATTTTCTGCTCGGTCTTCTATCTTTAAGTGTCTCTATATTAATCCTCTGTCAGAGAGTGATGTGGTAACAATGGTGGAGTTGTGGGTGTGCAAGGAGAGATTGAGAGGCCGAAGCCTCTCTCTGGTGTGGCGGCGTACAGAGCGTGAATGCCTCCCCCCTTCGTAACCCTACTCTGCTTAAATAGCTGCAACGTTTCTTATCAAAATAAATCTATCTTTAACCGCCTTGTGGTGTGCTGTCAATGTTGACTAACTAACAGCATGAATCATTAATCGCAAATTAATGATATGCGATAGATGAGTGTGATGACGTGAAAAATATTGTGAATGCATGGTAATGATGTGCATGTGTAGCAGCCTCCAATTGCCGAGAGTGGTGTATTCCCCACGTGATGATAGGTACATGAATAATCTTCCTCTGCAGCCCTTTAATTTGATCTGCAGCCATAATGATTATGTGATCATGAATAATCATGAACTATATATATATATATATGTTGCGAAGCTAAAGAAGTAAAGAACGTAATCTTATGACTTTTACCTGCATTTGACACATAAAATGTATCAATTCACATCAAAACATAAATATCAAGAAAAACATATGATAAGTGAGAAATATAACATGACTAGTTATAAAAATGGAAAGAATTATAGCCCTGAAAATAGATATATTTCACACTTATCACCTGCCGAACACTAGTTTTCAAAACAGCCACAAAGCAACCAACACAAAACAACCAGCAAAACACCACAAAATAGTCAACCAAAACAATCAGACCAAAACAGCTACAAAACAACCGCAAAAAAGCCATGCCGAACGGAGCCATAGTCCAAGCCTTAGCAATTCAACTCGCTAGTGGCTTGCGGGGGTATTAGAATAATGTGTGTTATTAAGTTTTGTTCGTATATTTAGTTTATTAAGTTTCGTCAGTTTCGTTAGTTTATTCAGTTTCGTCGGTTTCTTAAGTTTCGTTATTATTCTACTAGTTTCGTCAATTTATTATTCTAGTATATGTAGAGTCTTCATTATTAGAGTATTATTTTATCAAGTGGGCATATGTAAAGGTTTGGGTTTTGTCCTCCCCTTGGGTTACAAATAGGGGAGTCTGTCATGAACAACAAGACAACATCTGAAATATAAAAACAATCTCTTCCTTTTATATCAAATTTCTATTAATTCTATTATCTTCTTTATATCTAATTTCTGTCAAATTCTTTCAATTACACTAAAACCGGAGCGGTGAATCTTCTTAGCAGTGTTTCTTCTTCCCTTTCTATCTAATCTGTCAATGTGTTTTTCTTTGTTGTTTTGGTTATTTTTAGAGTTATGTTAGCATAGTTAGTTTAGCTCTCCGGATTGGGGTAGTAAACCGGATCTTAATATTTATTTTGTAATGTTTTCTCTAATCATGGATGTAGTAGTTTAATTCCAGTTCTTCATGCGCTTTAATTCTCTAGCTAATCATTAAAGCAATCTTTGTAGTTTTCTAGTCAACACGTGAGAGCCGAAATAGATAACACGACGTATGAAGTTAAACCTGATTAGCGACTAGAAGCGTGATCCCGCCTATAGGTTAATCGTACTCCAATAGAAATTGTTCTTTATGCGATTGGTTGTGTCCGGATTAGAGCATTAGTCTGCTGCTAGTTCTAGCAACTGGTTAGGATTCATTAGGGAAGACTTTATAAATAGATTTAGATAGTGAAGGTTTGCAGAACATCTAGGGTGTTTCTTTTAGGTTTAAGAGTTTTAATCTTTATTTCATAATTTAGTTTATTTTAGTTGTTTTATTAGTTTATGGTTGTTTATTGAGTCAGTCTTTTAGTTATATTAAGAAAACCTCAAAAAGTGACGTTTTTAGTTTAGTTTCTTAGTTATTTAATAAATTATCAATTAATTGAACGAGGTCCCTGAGATCGACAACCCCACCTAATTCACTATTCCTAAAACGATAGGTACATTGCCTAGGTGGTATAGATATAGTACATATATTTTTACTGCTACAAGTTTTTGGCACCATTTTCGAGACCTCTGGCACGGTTAATTGACAATTTTTATTTTAATTGAGATTTTAGTTTAGTTTTAATTTATTATTTAATTTAGTTTTGTTTTGTTTTCTACCCCGTTCGATTATTTGTTTAGGTTTATTTCAATTAGGTTTTGATTATTCAATTTATGCTTTAGTCGTTTAGGATTTGTTTTTTTTTTCTCTTATTTTTATTTTATTCTCTTTTGATTTTATTTTAGGAAGTTTGTTTTTACGTTTTAGTTTCTTTTGATTATATTTTGTTTTTCTTTTATTTTGATTTCCATTTTAATTCTCGACATTAGGTTCTAACATTTTGGATTTATTTTAGAAATTTTTCTCTTAAACTTAAGTTATGTTTTTAGGAAATTTTTGTTTTATTTTTTCTTATTTTAATTAGGATTTATTTGTCTAACTTCTAGATTAGAGTTTAATTTGATTACGCAGCATTTACTTGTGTTAATTTGATTTGTTTTCATAGTTTTTTTATTTGTTTTATTTGTTTTTTAATAGTTTAATTGTAGTTATGATTTTATAGGAATTTTGTTTCACTCCGGTTTATATCGTTATTTCAATTTTCTTTAGGTTTTCTTTGTACTATTTAATTTATTTTAGTTTTTTTCTATTTGTTTTCATCATTCTTTGTTTATTATTTAGTTTATATTTTCCGTAAGTTAATTTTCTTTGTTTTAGTTAATTCTCTTGTTTTATATTTTCATTTTTTTATTTATTCTTTGTTTACTATTTTATTTTTTATCTTATTTATTATTCATTTTATTTTTTTAGTTTTTATTTTCATTTGATTTATTTGTTATTTATTTTAGCAATTATTTTATATATATTTTGTTTTTCTTTGTTGTTATATTTAGTTAATTTTGTTTTTGTGTTTCTTTCTATTTCTAGTTCTGTTTTACTTTTACGTTTTATTTTTGTTTTTGATAGGCTAATTTTTTACGATGGAGAGCGGCAAGGATGAGGTGAGAACATTGTCAGAAGAACTGGAATTGAAGCGTGAGCAGGAGGAAATATCTTCTTATAAAATATTGGTTGAAGATTACCGACACCTCAGGAATCTAATCGAGAACCTTACTGGTGGGAAGTTTTGCAGAATAGGCCTTGGTACAATGAAGATCAGTTGGGATATCATATTCTCAATCAAAACAGGCAACACCGCAACAGAGTTACTACCAACCACCACAGCAGCAATCTTTTCGAGAACCGTATTGGTGGGAGGTTGAGCAGAATTCTACACAGTACAAAGAAGATCAATTGGAGTACTATTATCTCAATCAGAACAAATGACAGTCTACACAGAGGCCAGACAAATTCCTCCTAAGTCAGGTCAAGCCGCTAGAAGAGATTCCAACGGTGACTCCAAGGAGAGAATATTGATTCGAGCCAGATATTTTTGGAGTTAAGGATTCTGTGAAGAGATGGAGGAAATTATCAGAAAGCTGTTATCTGAAGAAGAGGTGGAGCAAATATTTAACAATTTGTGTTCCCCTCCCTTTCCATCCCCAATACAAGGGTAGCAACTAAAATTTGAAGATATTTTGTCTGCACTTATCTCCGAGCCTGTAGAGGCACCAGTAGTAGATGATTTCATAGAGGATGAAGGATTTGATGTGTCTACCGTAGTTGTCTACAAGCAAGATTGTCCTATTGAGCCTCACCAACCGGAAGAGGATACTTGTATCCTCGAATCTAAGGAAAAAGCGCCACCACTAGTCTGTCGTCAACTTCCACCTTGCCTTCAGAAGCCTCAACGACAGGAGAAGGATGTTTATGTCCTTGAATTCGGGGAAGAAAACCCATCACCAATTGGTCTCCTATTAAAAATACGTTACCGGTAATACCTCCTCAAACATTAGGTTCTGTGGAGTATTTATTTTCCTATATTATTTGATGAGGTAACGTTTTTCTTTGATCCAAGCGGACTAGTTATGATTGCTGATCACTTCGTTTTCCTGGTGAAGTCGTTGTCTACTTTTATTTGATCCGGGATAACGAAGCGGAAGTCTAGCCAAAGACTATAAAGACGGGCAGCTTACTGGGAGGCAACCCGGTGGTTAATTTATGTTTTGCTTTTGTTTTTATTTTCTGGTTTATTTTTTATTTTTATTTTATTTCGAAGTGGCAATGGTGTCTGTGCGTTTAATGTAACACTTTGCAGCGTTTTTGTGAGTGTGTGCAGGTGAAATCTTTTCTGTGTGGTACTATCTATTTTCTAAGGTTGTACACTTGCATGGATGCAAGTGTGAGGAACGATGCTACCCCCGTTGTTCAGGCTCAAGTGTAGGAAGAGAACCTTCCTCAATCTACGATATCAGGGGAGTTTCAATTTCTTTAATTTTAATGTTTGTGTTCAGCCTACAATGAGCTTCAGGGGGTCTTTTCCTGATTTTTATTTTTGAACAATAAGGACATTGCTCCTATTTAGTGTGAGGAAGTAGAGACCTTTCCCTGAAAATATGTTAGTTGCACTTAAATGTCACACTTGTTTTTGATTATTTTCATGCTTTGAGAGAATCGCTTCTCTGAGTGCTTATAAATATTGATTTCTTTGGTGAAAATGTTTGTGGAAGTTTGAAGTTGAGCCAGGTGACAACCTCAAGAATTCTCTTGCTTAAAGCTGTTTGACTTATCTAACTTGTTTTTATTCAAATTAATTTTATTTTCACTAAAATTTGGTGGAATAGTTGATTGTGCAAACTGAACTGGTTTACCTCGGTGATCTTGATAATGTTGTGAAAGTTTGAATAAGGCAAGGTACTCCTCTGATCTTAATTATATTTTCTGAACCGAAATAGGCCTCTTTTATCGGGTTATTAAGTCCTCGAGGTGGGTGCTTCCTCACCCATCAACCTAAGGTCTCGTGATCTGGGATAGAAGGCCCAACACTGATGCAAGGATAAAGAGAAAAGTCTGGGGATGAAAACAATTGTGCGAAGAAATGAGAAAATAATAATGCAAAGAAAAGAAAAGTTCTTAATGCTGAATGTGTATTGCAATTTTCTTATTTTGATCATGAGTGTGTGGTGTTGAAAGGTATTGCGGAATATGACATTACTTCACACCCCTTGTCATCTACAGGTTAAAAAGTTGGTGGAAGATCCCAAGCTATCCTATATTTAGTTTATGCAATCAAACTTCTCCATGCTTTTACATAATATTTCTTTTTCACTCTTTGTGAAAACTTACAGCTAAGTGCGGGATTATTCTTTTGATTGTCATTTCTATTGATTTCCTTCTACACTTATTCGATCCCGAGGTTTGACACTATTGTGGAGGGTGATTTTTCGGTATGAGGGGGGTCTATCTAATTCGGGTCCTGACTAAGAAGCCTAGATCCTTAAAAAAATGCCATTCTGTGGAGGGTGAAAACCCGTTATTCTGGCATCCCTCAAATACCTACTAGATCGTCCGTCTTTCCCAGAAAGCATAAAAGGGAGTGCAAGTGTGCACTACACCCGCTCTCGATGGGCTCCACGCGGACTTATGCCACTATAAGGCGGAATTGACTAGAGTCGCCACCTAGTTTGACCTAAGGAACTAGGAAGGGAAGAGGAAGGTTCTAAGAACCGTTAGTTGACTCTGAGATTGTTCCCTATGGATAGGACTTATCTGGTCAGATCAGAGATTCTGTTGTGGGTTCGTACTGGGTTACACCCCTTAGAAGTGGCAACGACCACGACTTCGGATTGGTGCCCGAGGAAACCTCGGTCTCCAATTGTCGGGATTGCCCTCTTTCAAAACCTTTTAGAGAGATTCATTTAAAAGCCAAAGGATAGGATTGAGTGTGGTTTGAGGATTAGATGATTTAGAAGATTTGAAGAATAGGCTGGTCTTGGAGTTAGTTTGGTTGAAGGGTTGAGAGTTTCGAGAGGTATGAAGAACACCTTAGAGGGGGGAAGGGGTTTTTTATTTGGAATGGGGTCGCACCCTAGATGGGCTGCCTACGTACTCAACTCCCTCCTGAGATCAGACCTTACGTAGTTCAGGTTTTTTTTGGAAGTTTTGATGTTTGAAGGTTTTTAGAAAAGCTTGATGTGTGGGGTGTTGTAGTCTGTGAGATGCTCAGGTCTATGAGACGTTTGAAATCTTGAGATGTCGAAATCTGTGAGACACTCGGATCTGTGGGACGCTCGGTCTATGAGATGCTCTGGTCTGTGAGATATTCGAATCACTGGAATAACAAAGTCTGTGAGACGCTCAGGTCTGTGAGACATTCTGAGTTTAAGGGAAATTGGAATTGAATTGAGATTGAAGTTGGATTGGAATTGAATGAATTTGAATCAAATTGGAATTTACAAGTCGGGTTGAATTTGGGCTGAATTGAATGGATTTGAATTTGAGATGGGATTGCATCGGTTTTTGGATGATTGTGTGCCAAATTTGAACTGATGGGCCAGGTCAGAGCCTTGGAACGTTAGGCTGGAATGGGCCTTGAATGTGGGCTGCATTGGGCCTTGGGATGTTGGGCCAAAACGGGCCTTGGAACGTGGGGCTGGAATGGGCCTTGAATGTGGGCTGAATTGGGCCTTGGGATGTTGGGCCAAAACGGGCCTTGGAACGTGGGCCGAATTGGGCCTTGAAAATTTGAACGAAGTGGGCCTTGAAAAATGGACCGAAGTGAGTCTTAAAAATTGGGCCGAAAGTAGGCCTTGAAAGGTTGGTCGAAGTGGGCCTTGAAATGGGCTTTGAAATGGGCCTTCGGGTCTTGGATTGGACCTTGGAGGATGTGGTTTGTGTGTAGGGTGTCACCACCACCAAGGATCTACTAAGTGTGGGGGACACCCGCTATCCTAATGTTTGTTCTATGAGTTTTCTAAAAATGACCCAAATGAGGATCACAACAATGTCGCAAGTAAATCAACTAGCATAATGGAACAAGATTTAGCAATTAAATGAGTTGGTCCCGAGTGAAGATCGAACTAGAATCATGGTTTGAATCAATTTCTCAAATCGAATCTATGCACAAGGATCGAACAGTGATGCTGGATACGTAAACATGTTGTTGGTCATCATAGGAGGAGTTGGAGGAGATAGAAAACTAACCCACGGGGTGGCCTGCCCCCGGTTTAACATTCAAATCAAATATGTATGAAAAGAATTCCTAGCCGAATTGGCTTATAAACCCGCCACAGCTATTTGTAATCAACCGCAATACCAAGGAAGGCTGCCTTTGAGTCCAAGAGTCCATAGAGCTAAATAACAAGCAAGAATCCAGCCAACACTTTGAAGAAGGTGTACCTCGGTCAAAACATGAAACCAAAGTATAAGGAACAATTTGAATCATGTAAATATCATAAAGGACAAACTGCTGTTGGATCTATTTCATTTTATTCTTCTTTTTTTCGGAATTCAACAGATGAAAACATGATTAGGTTATAACAAGGAGTACGACAGATTAGCTTCACAAGAACATTAGGCCGTTATTAGTATACATAACCCAAACAGTGCATATTAAACTTAATCTCCTTTCGTCTCAAGCAGACAGCCTTAAAATTGTCAGGAATAGCTCAAACAAAACGCAATGAACATATTCGCTTGTGTATATCAAACCAGATATTCTCCACATATAAATCCAGAGTTGGAAACACAATTATGCAGCTATAACATGCATTTTTTTATCTTTTGGGACCTGCATCAAGTTCATAAAAGTATGAAACTAATTTAGGTTCAGGATAAATACCAGTGCAAGAGTGGCAAGGGTCTCCCTGAAAAATAAACTCACGAAGACAAGACAACAATATAAACAGATTAGCTCGACGATAGGCATTCTGGACCGACATATTGAGAGTGAAAGAACAAGCCATTTCCAGCCTATACCCGACATGAAAGGAACTAAAAAAAACAAGAAACATTACGCAGAAGGAATATTGAGCAACCCAGATTCGATTTCCTAACTCGATTGAAAATTTTCTTCGCGTGAGAGCAAAGAAAAATTTTGTCACAAGAACGGAGGTCCCGATTTAATTTTTTTGGGCACTTCTTTGCATAGCGCCGAGAAACCTGTATACGATGGTGAATCAGTTCTTGCGGGAGAATTATACACAAAAAGAAACAGCACGAAACAAAATTTGAAAGACGTTAAAATAAACAGACGAAACCCGTTCAAGTGTTGTACTCGATAAAATCGAACAGCATGGAATTTCAAGCCACCAGCGAACTGAGAAATATGGCGGTTGCTGGTTCACCCAGATGACAAATGCCTCATAAATTACTCGAGCAAGATAAAGCACAGAGCTCTAGCCGCCAGCCCAAATATGTATGTCCCAGTTTGATGCGTTACCGCCAGCTCGAAATAGCAAGGGTGAGGGATTAGATACGCATCCAAAGTCGAACCGAACCAGGACATTAAATTAAACAGAGCAATAGGGAGATCAGTAGAGTGCACAAACTTGAAGCTCAGCAATAATCATGTCCAGCTAAGCAAGACAACCCAGTGAACTTTCGAACAAAATGGAAAACCTACTATCAAACAGATTCAGACACCCGGAGAATCCATGGCCAAGAAGAAAACAAAAAGGACATAAAGCATCACAGATTATAAAAGATTATCGGACCAAATATCGTACAGGGGTGGTGGAAGCGTGCTCCTCTTTCGCCAGTTGGGTTGCAAATCTACTGTGAGTGAAGAGGAAAAACAGTCGCATAGCATGTATGTCCTTCTTCACCAGTGACGATGGTGAACAGAATGAGGATGCAGAGTTATGTGTATCTTGTTCGTCAGCGTAGAGGTAGAGGAATGAAGAGAGAACAAAGCTCTACTCCTTGTTTTGCCAGTTTGGTTGTAAAAGTTTCCATGTGAAGAGAAACAAGGAGGAGCACAACAACATCCATTGCTCGCGACAGATCTTGTTCACCAGCAATATTGAAGAGAATGAAGATGGGGCCATGCGTGCTCCTTGCTCTGAAGAAAATGAGTAGAGGTGGAGCTCGATGCTCTCTGTTCGCCAGCTAGTTGCAAGATCACCACCGTGAAGAATGAAGAAGGGGATGAAGTGCAGCTGTGCAGGTATGTATGTTTGAGTTCGCCAGTAGGAGTAGCAAAACCCATGAGTGGGACAATGAGGAAGAGGCAAAGCAGTGTGCTCTCCTTGTACACCAGTGAACAAAACAGAGACGTAGAGATTGCTCCTTGTTCTTCTGCTGAGTAAATGAAGGAGTATAGCCGGTGTGTTCCTTGTTCTCCCGTTACGTGTTGAAGAAACTGAAGAAGGCGCAGCACATGGATGTTTCTTGTCACCAGGGGTTGCAAAACTTGCCGGCATGAAGAGAATGAGCATGGCGGTGGAGCAAACTGTTCCTTTTTCGACAGTTTGGTTGCAAGTTACCGTAAATGGAGAAAATGAAGGAGGGGTATGTTTTCTAGGTGTGGAGCACATTTGTTCCTTGTTCGTCAGGTAGGTTGCGAAATTACCTTGAGCAAAAGAATGAAGAAGCACAGCTTGTATGTTTGTTGTCACCAGTTTGGAGTGCAAATCACCGTGAGTAAGAGAATGGAGAAGGCACAGCTTGTATGCTTCATGTTCTATTCGCCAGATAGATTGCCGGAGTAAAGAGAATGAAGAGGGTGTGATGTATGTTCAGGTGAAGAGAATGAAGATGAGCTTGTACGCTCCTTTTACGTAAGTGAAGAAAATGGAGTGGAGCAGTTAGCATGTATATTCCTTGTTCTTCTGTTTTGGGTTGCAAAAATGACGTGAACAGAGGAAGGGGACATCGATTTCTCTTGTTTTCAGGGATGGAAGCATGGGGGGAGTACGTGAATGAAAAGAAAACGAGAGTATGGGAGATGGCGGCTGACCTAGTTTTCAGGACTTTAGCTTGTTTTTATAAGACATGTGCGGTTGGTGACAACAGGCTAGGGTTTATTTGAGGTCATGGATCGGTAGAAACGGATGGGTAGCCCAACTCAGTTCAATCACAATGAAACATGAAGAACGAAGAAGCAAAAACAAACAAAAGGCTACACAAGCCCATGTTCGGATTCGAACTGTGGACCTGGAGTTTCCCCCACACCTAGACTACCAACCATGCTAACACTAGAAGCTGATATGAACATGTGAAAGTAATAAAAAATATAACCCGATTTGAATAAACTTCTTCAATGGAAATGCAAAGTAAGACTACCAAGTTTCAGCAATGAGAATGAATTGTTTTCCAGAAAAAAATGAAATTATAAAAAGGACATACAAATAATAATAGTAACAATATGTACATAAAATGATGAAAAATAATTGTAAAATAATAATGATAAAGACAACAAAACCACAAAAAAAGTACCAATAAAGAAAATATAAGTAAAAGTATCAATGAAACGAAATGAGATAAAATAAACCGGTAACGAAATAGCGTGAACCAAAACAAAACAAAATAGGCAAATAAATAAGCGAATAAAACCGAGCTGACTAACATGAAATAAATCAAATGTAAAATGGTAGCTAAGAAAATAACAAAAAAGGGATGGGTTTGAAAACGGATGTTTTGAAAATTGATTTAGAGAGTTTGTCATAAAATGACACTTTCGTTTTGGTATGTACATAAATAAGTTTTGAAAAGAAAGGCGATGACCCTCTTATTTTATTTGTTTGTTTAAATTTTCTTTTAAGGGGTGAGAATTTTTGGTGTCTACAAATGGCTCCCCTTGATTCAATTTTGCAAGACCTTGCAGAATTGGATCAAGGTTGAGAGGGCGCCAAAAATTCTCACTGTGGCTTTGTGATGCATTGGGATGCGACCACGAGGAAGATAATGTATGAATGTGACGGGAAATGATATGATAGTTAAATGCACAAGGACTTATTACGAGCCTCAACTGGACCTCTTGACATCCAGTCCTAGGACTCATGACGAGCCTAGAATGCTGACAATAGATTGGTTTGGGGTGCACGGGGACTTAGGAGTGCCTCAACTGGACCTCTTGATATCCAGCCCTAGGGCTTATGACGAGCCTAGAATGCAAATTCGGTACCATACTAGTAGCGTAATAGCTGTCTAGTAGGTGTAAAATGAAAGGCGACCGTACTAGTAGCGCAATAGCTGTCTAGCAGGTGTAAAACGAAAGGCGACCGTACTAGTAGCGCAATAGCTGTCTAGCAGGTGTAAAACGAAAGGCGACCGTACTAGTAGCGCAATAGCTGTCTAGCAGGTGTAAAAAGAAAGGCGACCGTACTAGTAGCACAATAGCTGTCTAGCAGGCGTAAAATGAAAAATTCGACCGCACTAGTAGCGCAATAGCTGTCTAGCGGGTGTAAAACGAAAGGCGACCATACTAGTAGCGCAATAGCTGTCTAGCAGGTGTGAAACGAAAAATTCGACCGCACTAGTAGCGCAATAGCTGTCTAGCGTGTGTAAAACGAAAGACGACCGTACTAGTAGCGCAATAGCTGTCTAGCAGGTGTAAAACGAAAAATTCGACCGCACTAGTAGCGCAATAGCTGTCTAGCGGGTGTAAAATGAAAGGTGACCGTACTAGTAGCGCAATAGCTGTCTAGCAGGTGTAAAACGAAAAATTCGACCGCACTAGTAGCGCAATAGCTGTCTAGCAGGTGTAATGTAAAATGAAAGGCGACCGTACTAGTAGCGCAATAGCTGTCTAGCAGGTGTAAAACGAAAGGCGACCGTACTAGTAGCGCAATAGCTGTCTAGCAGGTGTAAAACGAAAGGAGACCGTACTAGTAGCACAATAGCTGTCTAGCAGGTGTAAAACGAAAGGCGACCGTACTAGTAGCGCAATAGCTGTCTAGCAGGTTTAAAATGAAAGGCGACCGTACTAGTAGCGCAATAGCTGTCTAGCAGGTGTAAAACGAAAGGCGACCGTACTAGTAGCGCAATAGCTGTCTAGCAGGTGTAAAACGAAAGGCGACCGTACTAGTAGCGCAATAGCTGTCTAGCAGGAGTAAAACGAAAGGCGACCGTACTAGTAGCGCAATAGCTGTCTAGCAGGTTTAAAATGAAAGGCGACCGTACTAGTAGCGCAATAGCTGTCTAGCAGGTGTAAAATGAAAAATTCGACCACACTAGTAGCGCAATAGCTGTCTAGCGGGTGTGAAATGAAATGCGACCGTACTAGTAGCGTAATAGCTGTCCAGCAGGTGTGAAGATGCGTTAGATAGTGAGCAAATTTTGTGGGTATATGCAGATGATATGTGATGTGAGGTGATTAACCAATGTATTAATTGAATTAAACTCCCTGTTCGCAGATGTAGGTTTTTGTGAGAGCATATGGCTCTATAGTAACATCAAAACCTCGGGATGGCTCCGGTATGGCTCCGGCATGGCTTCAAGGATCTGAGATGGCTCCAGCCTGCGTTGATGGCTCCAGTATGCACTGATGGCTCTGGTAGGCACTGATGGCTCCGGTGTGACCAATGGTCTCGGGGTTGTTGGTGGGTTTGACATGGTTGGTGATTTTGTGGCAATTTGTGGGCTTTGATTTGCCTTGAGATTTTTTTCAAGGTGGTTTGATGGCTCCGATGATGGATTTGTTGTTTGCCGGGATTTGTTGTGGACTTTGTAGTGAGTGAATGGTTTATCATGGGTGAACGATGAAACACAGTTGCATGACTTGTTGGGAGTTCCCATCATGGTTCCAGGATTTCCATGGATGGCTCCGGGATGACCTTGTGCTGATTGAGCATGACGACGCTTTAGTTGGTTCACTTCGATGCCACCGAGGGGAAAAGGGAAGTTTTCGCCTTTGATGTGGTCGCACCCTGGACGGGCTGCCTACGTACTCAATTCCATATTGAGATCAGACCATACGTAGTTCGATATTCTGTAGGCAAGGCCCTGGTGACGAAATGGCTTTGATATGGATTTGAGGTGGCTCGCGTATTGTTCTCGGACTATTGGGATGACCCCTGTGTGGTTCCAAGGATGGTTTCAATGTCGGATGATGGCTCCCGTATGACTCTAACTTGGCTTTGGGAGAGGTGCCAATGAGGCTCGAGTATGATAGTGGATGGCTCCAGCTACGGTCCTCTCATGGCTTCGGTGTGGTTTCTGCATGGCTCCGGATGGCTCTTGTTTGGTTCGATGTAGCTCGAGGATAGCCCAGAGTGGCTCCAAGATGGTTCGATATAGCTTGACGATGGCCATGGAAGGCCCCAGTTGACATCTTTTGATCGAAAGTTACACTTCACAACTGCAACTGAAGTCGACTTTTAGCGAGACTAGGTAGAATTCTTACAAGTCAGATGTTGAAGATGAATTGATTATGGTGCATGCAAGTTTTAAGTGCTCGACACGATGCAAAATGCATATGCAATTTTTAGAGAGAAGGTACGGTCTTATCTCTATTAATATGAGGTTTACGAATATAAGACATCTTCGGTTCGATCTTAAGCGATTGTCGAACTCGAGTGCGCGAATCACTATCCTCTCATGGAGGTATATGGGTCAATCTCTCGTGAGTCTAGCTGTGTGTGCTAATGGTGTAATGATACTCTCGACGCTCAGAGCAGTATTTTCCTTAGAATTTTTTTTTTCGAAGTTCTGGACTTTCCGATCCTTACAAATTCCTCACCTGTAATGGGGTAAGCTGTTTATGATTTGGTGCTTTGATTAAAGAGTCACTCGCACTCGGAAGACCTTGTGTAGTAAGGTCACACTCATTCGCTCATGGTCCCTTTGGTATGATGGGATATGTTGATAACAAGCACGAAGCTTATGATTCATGTTTCAGATCCGATACTTTCAGTTAACGCTCATCGACTTATGGGTCGGAGGTCTTTTATTGGGTTATAACGGGGTTGAGGGGTATGATGTATGTCACATGGGACTGGAGGATTTGTTTAGGAATTGTGGAGCTTTTGTGCAATAGAGGACATGTTTCGCCTTTGCCATGGGTGGAATGATTAGACAGGTTTTGATAACCCCTTATCGGTTTCTTTGGGACATCATTGGTCCTTTTGGTTTGGATTTCTCCTTCTTGCCTCTTCTGATGTACGGTTTGAATTTTCTTTTCATTTTTCTTTTTTGAAATTGCACTTTGCTCATCAACTTTCTCAAGCGTTCTCTGCTTTGTATATTGGCTTTCAGCTTTGGAGTTGCATTGACTCATCGATCTTCTTGAACATTTTCGGTGTTCTTTTTTGGTGTTTGACTTTGGAGTTGCATTGACTCATTGATCTTCTTGAACATTTTTGGTGTTCTTTTTTGGTGTTTGACTTTGGAGTTGCATTGACTCACTGATTGCTTTGAACATCTTCGTTCACTGTTTTTGTGAAAGATGGTGGGGAGAGACCATGGCTCCGGCTCTTTCGAGATCCTCTATTGCAAGGGTAGGTAGTATATGTACATGGGTTGGCATGTTATGGAGTTTCTGAAGAAAGTTTTTCATGAAAGGCTCAGCGGGGCTCACTAAGGGATTATGTACAGGGCAGTCATCGCCTTTTGGTTTTGTGGAGATTTTTATTCCTAAGTGCCTCGTCATTCTCATTAGTCAATGATTGTTTTCTTACTATTCTCAGATCTTTGCATGAATCACAGTTCGTGACTTGCTATCGACATTGATCTCACTCTAAATTATGCCTCTCCATGTGCTAAAGGAAAGCACAAGTCGCTCATGGTTTTACCTCTATGGACTCACTCTATCTTCCCTCATCGCTCAGTGGATTGTCCAAAACATTCATTTGAAATTCAAAGGAAAATACTGCTCTTCGCACACTACTCATTGGTTTGGTGCTGATTTGATTGGACCCTTATACTCATTGTCGGGTCGAGAGTTAAGTGGTTCACACATTCTGTTCAATCAATCTCATGATTTCTCCGAAGATGTCATTTCGATATGGGAGTATGCAAATGCGATTGCCTACCATGTGAGGTATTGTGGTAATATGGAATTACTATGTATAGGATGCATGAAATGCTGAAAATGATGAATTGAGATGGTTGACTGAATGTTTTTTTTTGTTTTGTTTTTGGATGCAATGCATGAGTGGTCAGGTAATGACTAGTCTCGCTTGAGCCGAATTCAGCTTGCGGTTCATGAAGCTCATCCCGTCATTGTAAGCCCTGAAGATGGTCAAGTTGTTGGAAGTGATGTGAGAGAAGCTGTTCTGGAATGATATTCGGTTGATGATTGGCTCCTGTAGTTTTGGACTTCTAGGGAGTGGCCACTCCCGCATGGTGGTCCTACGATATGACAGTGACTGCATGCACTTTTTGGGATTTTTGGATGTATGATTTTTTTTTGGATTTTTGGATGTGTGAGTTTTTTTTTGGGTTTTTTTTTGTATGCTTTTTTGTGGTTGTTGGTCTCTATGTACATGGTATGCTGAATGGGAAAAAAGCTTGAATGCCCGGTATTTCTTGCTATCACTTCGAAGATCATGTCGCCACTCATAGGCAAAGGCAGTTATTCACCTGCAAACACGACCATCACTGTAGAAAGAATAATCTGACAAATGTTAGCATGCTTGAAAAATGGGATGAATGCTCGTGTGAGGTGTGTTGGAAATGTAACATGTGATTATGCATTTTCCTGAGATGAGTGTGATTCATGCATGATTAATGAATTTGAACTGAATGAGAATGCATGCAACTCTTTTCCTTTCTTCCATGAATGTGTTGCATGCTTTTGTTTGTTGGTTGTTTTATTAGCTCGTTTCCAAAAGAAGCTACATTTTAGAAAAACGGTTTTGAAAAAACGTGTTTCCGAAGTGGTGGATTTTCTTAGTAGAAATTTTTATGCTCGGTCATTCGCAAATAAAGTAGGGAGTGGGGAACCCTATACATATAATGATCTAAACAAATTCAAAGGGGGTGCATAACCTATACACGCAGTCTATTCATAAATTGACAAGAGAGAAAAGAATGCTAGGGGAAAACCTATACATCATCACCTCTAAAAAGTCATTAAAAGGGGAGTTTTGAGCTAAACTTCTTCTGAACTCTTCTGCTTGGTTTTCGAGCTTCTGACTGACTGCTTACTCATGTGCGGGCTCCTGATTGGCCATTCGCTCGTCTTCGGGTTCGATCAACAAGGTGACACTATGATCAAGAGAATTGGTTGGTGCTTTTCTGACCCTCAGTAGCTTCGAATTCGAACGGTTGTTTCTGGTCTTCATGTCGTTCGACTCGGGTTGGTGCAACTCTGATTTTTGGCTCAAATCGTCGTTGATCTTCATGCATCCCATTTGCTACGATGAAGGAAAGTAAGGGGCGTTTTTTTTAGAAAGGAAATGTGAATGATCGAGCATACAATCTTTGTAAAAATCCACCACTTTTGTGAAAACACGAAATGACTAGTACGCTCCACAGTAGTGACTGCTGCTCTTGAAGGTGGGTTGAACTTCAAAAATAGCAGGTCATGACATGGGGACTAAATCATTTATTATGAAATACGTTTGTGAGAAATGCTATTTCGAAACAACCTATGTGAGAAAAGTTATTTGAATCTCGTTTGCAAAAAAATGGGTTTTGAAATCTGTTTTAGAAACTAGTTTTAAAAAAAAAACATTTGTGGGAAACATTGTTTGAAAATCATTTGTAAACAGTAGATTTTTGAAATCTGTTCTTTGCAAACTGTTTGACAAAGTTTATTTTCTGGAAGACTTTGATTGAAATCGATTTTGAAAACTGTTTTGGAAATAACAATTTTGAAAATCTTTATTTTTTAAAAAAAATCATTCGAGATGAACGGCTTTGAAGAGATTTCATTAGAGCATTTGACAAGATTCATTTTCTGATTTTTGCAAATTTTTAAAACGTGATCACACATAAATGTAAGTGCAGAAAAAAATCGTGGCTGATTTTTGTGGAGCTGAGTGTGAATGATTGGGATAATCACCTTCCAGGTCAATCAATGCTTCCATACCACCGGGGGAACTGTCGTCCCTTCACTGTTCATCTCTCGGGATTTATCTCTGTTATGCCTTGTGGGGCACGTCATCAAGAAAGACCGGAGTGCTTAAGTTCGAAAGGTCAGGATACCCGAAGTGATACAGTCACACGAGCCACGGCCGGGGATTATCACAACATACTCACTTTTCGGGAAACTCGGGGAAGTATTGCATGGGAACGGGTCTCCCCTCGTCTGCACGATAAGGTGTGTCTAAAGTCCAAATTATTTGCTGACTACGCTGTGTCATGTATGGGTATCCGTAAATACGGGATCCTCTATGAATTTGTAGCGCGACATTGGGCTCTAAAGACACCCGTGGTGCAGAGGAATCATGGAGAACTGAGCCCATGCAATCTTCAGGATAAGGCAAAAGGGTGGTCAGACAGGCGGCATACAAGGGGGCAACTACCCATAAAACCCATCCTAGACACTGGATAAGGCAGCTGGACACTGAAGACTCATAGCTTACTACATGCTGGCTTTGACTCGAAAAGGTGTTTGAAAGGATCCTGAGTTGTTTCAAGGTGTAGACAACTACGGCCATACCACCTCGTGGGTTTACTCCTTAACTACGAAGGACCCATACTCAGAGGGAATCAATTATGGACCAATTGTTAATCCCGCCCGCAGATAGTAAAGGTGACACAGAGGAATGCATGCTCCTAAACTACCCGATGCAACAATGGGTTGACTCCTTTCTACGAAGGCCCCATTTACAAAACCATAAATAAGCAATTATATCATGAATGAAGGACAGTAAACATAAGACAGTAAACACACAATAGTAAACAAAAGTGAAGCATGCAAAGGTCAAAGCACACATGTGGTAATTAAAGACAATTTCGAACTCTAAACACTCGCCCTAACTATCCTCACAAAGCACACTCTAAGTGTGGAGTAGAGTAATCATAAAGGCTTTGAAATGAATCTCTTGAAGGTTTTGAAAGAAGTGGGGGAGGTCCCAACAATTTTGAATGGAGTTCAGTCCTCCTTGAGTTTGAGAAAAAACTTACTCAAGTTTTCCCCAGCAGAGTCGCCATTCTGTGGAGGGTGATTTTTCGGTATGAGGGGGGTCTATCTAATTCGGGTCCTGACTAAGAAGCCTAGATCCTTAAAAAAAATGCCATTCTGTGGAGGGTGAAAACCCGTTATTCTAGCATCCCTCAAATACCTACTAGATCGTCCGTCTTTCCCAGAAAGCATAAAAGGGAGTGCAAGTGTGCACTACACCCGCTCTCGATGGGCTCCACGCAGACTTATGCCTCTATAAGGCGGAATTGACTAGAGTCGCCACCTAGTTTGACCTAAGGAACTAGGAAGGGAAGAGGAAGGTTCTAAGAACCGTTAGTTGACTCTGAGATTGTTCCCTATGGATAGGACTTATCTGGTCAGATCAGAGATTCTGTTGTGGGTTCGTACTGGGTTACACCCCTTAGAAGTGGCAACGACCACGACTTCGGATTGGTGCCCGAGGAAACCTCGGTCTCCAATTGTCGGGATTGCCCTCTTTCAAAACCTTTAGAGAGATTCATTTAAAAGCCAAAGGATAGGATTGAGTGTGGTTTGAGGATTAGATGATTTAGAAGATTTGAAGAATAGGCTGGTCTTGGAGTTAGTTTGGTTGAAGGTTGAGAGTTTCGAGAGGTATGAAGAACCCTTAGAGGGGGAAAGGGGTTTTTTATTTGGAATGGGGTCGCACCCTAGATGGGCTGCCTACGTACTCAACTCCCTGCTGAGATCAGACCTTACGTAGTTCAGGTTTTTTTTGGAAGTTTTGATGTTTGAAGGTTTTTAGAAAAGCTTGGTGTGGAGTGTTGTAGTCTGTGAGACGCTCGGGTCTATGAGACGTTTGAAATCTTGAGATGTCGAAATCTGTGAGACACTCGGATCTGTGGGACGCTCGGGTCTATGAGATGCTCTGGTCTGTGAGATATTCGAATCACTGGAATAACAAAGTCTGTGAGCGCTCAGGTCTGTGAGACATTCTGAGTTTAAGGGAAATTGGAATTGAATTGAGATTGAAGTTGAATTGGAATTGAATGAATTTGAATCGAATTGGAATTTACAAGTCGGGTTGAATTTGGGCTGAATTGAATGGATTTGAATTTGAGATGGGATTGCATCGGTTTTTGGATTGATTGTGTGCCAAATTTGAACTGATGGGCCAGGTCAGAGCCTTGGAACGTTAGGCTGGAATGGGCCTTGAATGTGGGCTGCATTGGGCCTTGGGATGTTGGGCCAAAACGGGCCTTGGAACGTGGGGCTGGAATGGGCCTTGAATGTGGGCTGAATTGGGCCTTGGGATGTTGGGCCAAAACGGGCCTTGGAACGTGGGCCGAATTGGGCCTTGAAAATTTGAACGAAGTGGGCCTTGAAAAATGGACCGAAGTGAGTCTTAAAAATTGGGCCGAAAGTAGGCCTTGAAAGGTTGGTCGAAGTGGGCCTTGAAATGGGCTTTGAAATGGGCCTTCGGGTCTTGGATTGGACCTTGGAGGATGTGGTTTGTGTGTAGGGTGTCACCACCACCAAGGATCTACTAAGTGTGGGGGACACCCGCTATCCTAATGTTTGTTCTATGAGTTTTCTAAAAATGACCCAAATGAGGATCACAACAATGTCGCAAGTAAATCAACTAGCATAATGGAACAAGATTTAGCAATTAAATGAGTTGGTCCCGAGTGAAGATCGAACTAGAATCATGGTTTGAATCAATTTCTCAAATCGAATCTATGCACAAGGATCGAACAGTGATGCTGGATACGTAAACATGTTGTTGGTCATCATAGGAGGAGTTGGAGGAGATAGAAAACTAACCCACGGGGTGGCCTGCCCCCGGTTTAACATTCAAATCAAATATGTATGAAAAGAATTCCTAGCCGAATTGGCTTATAAACCCGCCACAGCTATTTGTAATCAACCGCAATACCAAGGAAGGCTGCCTTTGAGTCCAAGAGTCCATAGAGCTAAATAACAAGCAAGAATCCAGCCAACACTTTGAAGAAGGTGTACCTCGGTCAAAACATGAAACCAAAGTATAAGGAACAATTTGAATCATGTAAATATCATAAAGGACAAACTGCTGTTGGATCTATTTCATTTTATTCTTCTTTTTTTCGGAATTCAACAGATGAAAACATGATTAGGTTATAACAAGGAGTACGACAGATTAGCTTCACAAGAACATTAGGCCGTTATTAGTATACATAACCCAAACAGTGCATATTAAACTTAATCTCCTTTCGTCTCAAGCAGACAGCCTTAAAATTGTCAGGAATAGCTCAAACAAAACGCAATGAACATATTCGCTTGTGTATATCAAACCAGATATTCTCCACATATAAATCCAGAGTTGGAAACACAATTATGCAGCTATAACATGCATTTTTTTTATCTTTTGGGACCTGCATCAAGTTCATAAAAGTATGAAACTAATTTAGGTTCAGGATAAATACCAGTGCAAGAGTGGCAAGGGTCTCCCTGAAAAATAAACTCACGAAGACAAGACAACAATATAAACAGATTAGCTCGACGATAGGCATTCTGGACCGACATATTGAGAGTGAAAGAACAAGCCATTTCCAGCCTATACCGACATGAAAGGAACTAAAAAAAACAAGAAACATTACGCAGAAGGAATATTGAGCAACCCAGATTCGATTTCCTAACTCGATTGAAAATTTTCTTCGCGTGAGAGCAAAGAAAAATTTTGTCACAAGAACGGAGGTCCCGATTTAATTTTTTTGGGCACTTCTTTGCATAGCGCCGAGAAACCTGTATACGATGGTGAATCAGTTCTTGCGGGAGAATTATACACAAAAAAGAAACAGCACGAAACAAAATTTGAAAGACGTTAAAATAAACAGACGAAACCCGTTCAAGTGTTGTACTTGATAAAATCGAACATCATGGAATTTTAAGCCACCAGCGAACTGAGAAATATGGCGGTTGCTGGTTCACCCAGATGACAAATGCCTCATAAATTACTCGAGCAAGATAAAGCATAGAGCTCTAGCCGCCAGCCCAAATATGTATGTCCCAGTTTGATGCGTTACCGCCAGCTCGAAATAGCAAGGGTGAGGGATTAGATACGCATCCAAAGTCGAACCGAACCAGGACATTAAATTAAACAGAGCAATAGGGAGATCAGTAGAGTGCACAAACTTGAAGCTCAGCAATAATCATGTCCAGCTAAGCAAGACAACCCAGTGAACTTTCGAACAAAATGGAAAACCTACTATCAAACAGATTCAGACACCCGGAGAATCCATGGCCAAGAAGAAAACAAAAAGGACATAAAGCATCACAGATTATAAAAGATTATCGGACCAAATATCGTACAGGGGTGGTGGAAGCGTGCTCCTCTTTCGCCAGTTGGGTTGCAAATCTACTGTGAGTGAAGAGGAAAAACAGTCGCATAGCATGTATGTCCTTCTTCACCAGTGACGATGGTGAACAGAATGAGGATGCAGAGTTATGTGTATCTTGTTCGTCAGCGTAGAGGTAGAGGAATGAAGAGAGAACAAAGCTCTACTCCTTGTTTTGCCAGTTTGGTTGTAAAAGTTTCCATGTGAAGAGAAACAAGGAGGAGCACAACAACATCCATTGCTCGCGACAGATCTTGTTCACCAGCAATATTGAAGAGAATGAAGATGGGGCCATGCGTGCTCCTTGCTCTGAAGAAAATGAGTAGAGGTGGAGCTCGATGCTCTCTGTTCGCCAGCTAGTTGCAAGATCACCACCGTGAAGAATGAAGAAGGGGATGAAGTGCAGCTGTGCAGGTATGTATGTTTGAGTTCGCCAGTAGGAGTAGCAAAACCCATGAGTGGGACAATGAGGAAGAGGCAAAGCAGTGTGCTCTCCTTGTACACCAGTGAACAAAACAGAGACGTAGAGATTGCTCCTTGTTCTTCTGCTGAGTAAATGAAGGAGTATAGCCGGTGTGTTCCTTGTTCTCCCGTTACGTGTTGAAGAAACTGAAGAAGGCGCAGCACATGGATGTTTCTTGTCACCAGGGGTTGCAAAACTTGCCGGCATGAAGAGAATGAGCATGGCGGTGGAGCAAACTGTTCCTTTTTCGACAGTTTGGTTGCAAGTTACCGTAAATGGAGAAAATGAAGGAGGGGTATGTTTTCTAGGTGTGGAGCACATTTGTTCCTTGTTCGTCAGGTAGGTTGCGAAATTACCTTGAGCAAAAGAATGAAGAAGCACAGCTTGTATGTTTGTTGTCACCAGTTTGGAGTGCAAATCACCGTGAGTAAGAGAATGGAGAAGGCACAGCTTGTATGCTTCATGTTCTATTCGCCAGATAGATTGCCGGAGTAAAGAGAATGAAGAGGGTGTGATGTATGTTCAGGTGAAGAGAATGAAGATGAGCTTGTACGCTCCTTTTACGTAAGTGAAGAAAATGGAGTGGAGCAGTTAGCATGTATATTCCTTGTTCTTCTGTTTTGGGTTGCAAAAATGACGTGAACAGAGGAAGGGGACATCGATTTCTCTTGTTTTCAGGGATGGAAGCATGGGGGGAGTACGTGAATGAAAAGAAAACGAGAGTATGGGAGATGGCGGCTGACCTAGTTTTCAGGACTTTAGCTTGTTTTTATAAGACATGTGCGGTTGGTGACAACAGGCTAGGGTTTATTTGAGGTCATGGATCGGTAGAAACGGATGGGTAGCCCAACTCAGTTCAATCACAATGAAACATGAAGAACGAAGAAGCAAAAACAAACAAAAGGCTACACAAGCCCATGTTCGGATTCGAACTGTGGACCTGGAGTTTCCCCCACACCTAGACTACCAACCATGCTAACACTAGAAGCTGATATGAACATGTGAAAGTAATAAAAAATATAACCCGATTTGAATAAACTTCTTCAATGGAAATGCAAAGTAAGACTACCAAGTTTCAGCAATGAGAATGAATTGTTTTCCAGAAAAAAATGAAATTATAAAAAGGACATACAAATAATAATAGTAACAATATGTACATAAAATGATGAAAAATAATTGTAAAATAATAATGATAAAGACAACAAAACCACAAAAAAAGTACCAATAAAGAAAATATAAGTAAAAGTATCAATGAAACGAAATGAGATAAAATAAACCGGTAACGAAATAGCGTGAACCAAAACAAAACAAAATAGGCAAATAAATAAGCGAATAAAACCGAGCTGACTAACATGAAATAAATCAAATGTAAAATGGTAGATAAGAAAATAACAAAAAAGGGATGGGTTTGAAAACGGATGTTTTGAAAATTGATTTAGAGAGTTTGTCATAAAATGACACTTTCGTTTTGGTATGTACATAAATAAGTTTTGAAAAGAAAGGCGATGACCATCTTATTTTATTTATTTGTTTAAATTTTCTTTTAAGGGGTGAGAATTTTTGGTGTCTACAACTACGACCTTAGAGATAGTTTTACTCTTTATTTGCTTGGGACAAGTAAAAGCTAAGTCTGAGGAAGTTTGATAAGTGTGAAATATATCTATTTATAACTGTCTAATTTACTTATTATTTGCAATAGTATGGGTAATATTTATCACTTATCATATGATTTTCCTTAGGTTTATGTTTTAATGTGAACTAATACATTTTATGTGTCTAATGCAGGAAAAAGTCTAAAAATGCATAGATTTTGTCATGCGGATTCCAACGCAACAAATAGGAAGCAAAACAGAGCTAAAACGAATCATCTAGGCCCTGTTGAAATTGTGTTGAGACGTGAGTCCATTTATACCACACCCGTCTGACTCATTATGAATCATTATTATATAATAATGATCAATCATCATCAACGAACGATTGCTGCACAAAAAAAGGGGGGACACCCACACATCGTCTGCGCCCCTCACTTTAGAGGAAGATCCTCCCTTCCACCCACACAAGTCCACCATTAGCACTTCACACTTCTGACAGGGAATTAATGCAGAGATACGTGATGACAGAAACCGGAGTGGGGAATCTTCTTAACAGAGTTTCTTCTTTCCTTTCTATCTAATATGTCAATGTGTTATTTCTTTGTTGTTTTTGTTATTTTTAGAGTTAGGAGCGTAGTTAGTTTAGCTCTTCGGATTGGGGTAGCAAACCGGATCTTAATATTTATTTTGTAATATTTTCTCTATTTATTAATGCAGTCGTTTAATTCCAGTTCTTCATGCTCTTTGAGATCTCTAGCTAATTATTAAAGTAATCTTTGTAGTTTTCTAGTCAACACGCGAGAGCTGAGATAGATAACAAGACGTAGGAAGTTAAAACTGATTAGCGACTAGAAGCTTGATCCGCTTATAGGTTAATCAAACTCTAATAGAAACTATTCTTTATGCGATTAGTTATGTCTGGATTAGCACTAGTCTGCTACTAGTTCTAGCAACTAGCTAGGATTCGTTAGACTTAGCCATTGACGAATAATTTATAGTTTCTGAGTTTATTGCAGAATTGAAACACCCCTGAACATTTAAACGCATAAAATCATAACGCGTTTTATAATTCGGACATAAATAATATAAACGAACAATTAAATTTAGTATATATACATGTCCGAACATGTGACGACGTTTTATATTAATATAGTCACGTACTTGTACGAAAACTACATGTACGTAACATTACGATATTGTAACGTTGTAATAAGTAATAATAACGTCGCATAACTTCGTAACAAAAAAATATATAACACGATATAATATTTGGTCTCACATATATAAATAAGCATGTATAACCTATACAAAAAAAGAGAAAGAAAAAGGAGCAAAGTCGCTCCCGTCGAGGTTCGAACCCCGTACCTCTCGTATGCCTAGTGAACGTCTTAACCGATTGAGCTATGCTCGAATTCACTAACTAGAAACAACAAATTGAAACTAGTATCAACTCAACTAAGGTAAATGAAAAACAATTAGAAACAGACACGCACTCTCTTAGCAGTGCCGGTTTCCTTCTTCTTCTCCCTTGATCAAGAACCAGATCGAACCAAATAAAAACAAGAGACAGAGAATTCAAACTCTCAGGCGACAGAATGGTTATTTATTCTAATGCCCATAACTTCCCTGGTAACTTGTGACAACCCATCCATTATTCCTTCCTAAATCTCCCGCCCTCTCAGTTTTCCCCCTGCAATGTGCTTGAACTAAGTGAACAATGTCGGCTAGCACCGGCTCTACAGGAATTCGCTCCACGACAGCCCTGTTTAATCCGAGACCAACATCCATTGCCCAGCATTCATCTCCATGCTCCACTGCTACTCTCTGTGGCATCGTAAGCCAGGAAGACAACTCCAACAGAGAGCATGGGCACCAACCGCACCTTCAGTCAGCAGACAAAGTCTGTTTATGTTCAAAGTTTTATGCACAGAGTTTGTTTTACAAACTCCCATGCACCAAGTACTGCCTGATTCAAACTCTCACAACAATTCCCATTGGAACTTGCCACCACTAATGACTGACTTAACTCCTGCCTAATTCTTAAACCCATAGCCCACCTCCTTCACTCCTGAGGTGTACACCGTTTCTGCATGGGCAGGAACCACCCTCACCCTCTCTGATTCCTGATGCACGAGGTAAGTGCTATTGGATTACACTTCCTCTTCTGTTTCCTCGACTTCTTTTTGTTCCTGGTCAAAGAGAGTAACTCCACTTCTTTCGCATAGCAGAAGTCCCTTGGTAACCTGTGGCATCGTCCTCCAATGTACAGAGAATTGATAAAGAACCAGTTTCCTGTTGTGAATATCGGTCCCAGGTAAGTCACAACCAGTCTTGCTTTTGTTGTCTCAGTTTGAAGAGAAAACTGACACATTACTCCTGCACTCCTCCTTGTAAATCAGTGAACTTCAAACCTCTTGGTCCCTCTCCTGTCTGTCAGATCGATTTGGAGTCCAAGCTCTTGGAAACCTTGAGCAATAAACTCCAAGAACTAACGAGGTGAAAAGACTGCAACAAGTTCCCTTCTCTTTTCTGTTCCCGTCTTTTCAGTCATTGGTTATTCTGATTCTGTCAAGTCTAACTCCTAGGAATTCTCTCCAGTGATTGTCGAGTGACTAAGGAACTGAAGTCCCCTCCTGCACTAAAGGACTGGCCAAGAAGAACCTGTCAAGTTACTCAACTGGTGAGTATTCTTGAACTGGTTTCAGAATCAGAAAAAAAAAAGAAGAGCAGACCTGTCAAAACTGATAACCATGCCAAATCTGTAACATGTAGTCCCGGTGTATCAACTGTGATAGGATAGCTTTGAGTTGTTAATACATTTACAACCTAACAATACACTTAGCTGGGTGGGTAATCAAATGGAGGGAAGACTTAAAGTAAAAAACAGCCACGTGAATAACAGAAGAGAATAGGTGGAGAATATCAGTTTCTGCTGTTTCAGTGTTATAATCTTTTCTGAGATTCTGTTTCTGTAGCTTTAATAATGTTGTTGGAGTCTGTTGGAATTTAAAGACCATCACACACACTAAACCACTCGAGTTGGTAATGAGAGGAAGGGGAAACTCAATTCAAGAACAAACAGATAATGAGAGAACAGTTATCAGTTTTATAAATTCAGTTCAGTTTCAATTTTCTGAAACTTTTGCCTCAGTATAAGCTTCGGTAAGTTTAACAGGTTGCTTTGGGTTGTCTTAAGCTAAAACTGTAATATAACACATAAATACGTAACTGAAGCAGGTGAGGAAAAAAAATTAAGAAGTAGAATAAATAACAGAAGCAAAACAGAAATGAGTTATATCAGGTGGTGATGTCAGTTTTCTCCATTTTTGTGTTTTCTACAACAAAGGAGTCTCTGTATAGTGGTTTTCAGTAGCTTTAGCTGGGCTATCTTGGGTTGTTTTAGTGATTAAAACTGTGTCAAACATATAGGTAAGTAACCAAGCTAGTTGAGAGGAAACTAGGAAACCAAGAAACAGATTAGATAACCGAAACAAATTAACTGAAGAAGAAGATATCAGTTCTTCATTTTCAGTTTACATTTTTACTGAGAACTTAAGTTATGTGTGATTCTGTTACAAAGAACTATAGAAGGCTGTATTGAGTAGTTAATGAGTCTAAAGCATTCTAATGCACTTAAGTAAATCTGTAAGCACTGTGGGAAAGATAGAAAGACAAGTAACAGAAAAGAAATGTGACAGTCCATGGTCGGTTCCATTCAGTTCAGTGTTATGTTTCAGTTTTCAAGTTTCTGTCTGGTAGGTGTCCATGCCACCTTAGGGTTAGTTCTTACATTCTAAAACTGTATAACACACTAAGTCACGTAAGGCAAAGAAGTGGGAGGATCTGGAAGCCAAATCAGAAAACTGAGAAAAGAGTTAGGCAATGTTGTAGCAGTTTCTGTTTTAGTTCTTACAGGTTCTGTATAGAGTTTTCTCAAAGGTGTTGTGCCTTGCTATTTGGGTTGTTTCTGAATTTAGAATATTGCTAGAACCCTCGCTTAAACAAGTGAGTACCTTGGGATGAATTGAGAGACAGATTTATGGGCTGACAGAAAGAGAACAAGAGAGTTATCAGTTTTCAGTTCCTAGTTACAGATTTTATTTCTGTTTCACTTTTCAGTTTCTGTTCTGTACAGAAGAATAGGTGAGTGTTTATTTGTGAAGATTTGAGTTTAAAATGGAGATAAAACAAGTAATTGGGTAAGGAGTACATGGGGGTAAGATGGAGAGACAGATGGGCAAGTAACAGAAAGGAATAAACAGGAAAGATAGCACAATGTAATGCTTCAGTTTTATGGGTTGTTCTCTGAAAGTTGACTTCTGTATAGCTATGCGACAGGGGACTGTTTGGGTTGGTTTCGAATTTAAACTGTGGTATAATGCTCAACTATATAGGTAAGCACCTTGGGAGAGATTTGAAAGAAAGAATTATAACTAAACAGGGAAGAGTCAAGGAGAAGGCATCGGGTTTCATGATTTTCAGTTTCAGTTTTCTGATTGCTTTTTGTATATGTTTCTGTGTGATTAATTATAGATGTTATAGGGGAGCTCTATAAGTATATCCTTGAGTTTAAACCAAGCTTCACACCCCTAATTAGTGGGTAAACACGGCAGGAAAGAAACTAACCTAAACTGAACTAACTAACAACAATAACCAAGAGGGAATGTGTAGTTTGTGTTTCAGTTTCATTGAGGTTATAGTTTCTGTATAACTGGGATTCAAGGGCGTACTGAGTGTGATCCTAGTTTTATAAAGAGCCCAAATAATAGCCAATAAATGTAGCTAAATGAGCAAACATGCTGGGAAGGTTAAGCATCACTTTACTACACTAGGAACAAAGTTAGATAAGATGGTGCAAGTAGATTGTGTTTCAGTTTTGGAAGCCTGCGGGTTCTGCGTGAGCAAACTTTATGGGGTATTTTAAGGATTATAGTATTAGGATAATAAAGTTAAAACTCTTCTAACCTACCTAGTTAAAAAGAAATATATA
This sequence comes from Limonium bicolor, assembly GCA_023374045.1. Taxonomy (NCBI): domain Eukaryota; kingdom Viridiplantae; phylum Streptophyta; class Magnoliopsida; order Caryophyllales; family Plumbaginaceae; genus Limonium; species Limonium bicolor. The sequence goes on along the minus strand of CM041782.1, from coordinate 55,580,407 downwards.
TATATACACCTTATACGAGTTAAATCTACTTTATATAAACTTGTTACATAATTAACGCTTAAAATGCTCTAAAACATTAGCTAGGAAAAAGGACTTATTTAATGTGTGAGTTGTTTATGTGAATGTCCTAGGAGTAAGATAAGCCTAGAATTAATACATGGGAAGTTCTAAAGGTTAATATAAACTAAGCATTTAACAACACACCTAGGGAATAACACCCAATATAAAGTGTCATCACATGAAATAATAAACTGACACATTGTTTTAATTAACGCTAGGGCGTAGCGAACTCCGACCGGTACTTCGAGTGTGAGACAACTCGTGCTTTCGAATAAGGTGTGGACATGTGTCGTTCGTATGTTGCCGTGTTACACGGCTTGTTTGATGTGTGCTCTGTGTGAAAAAGACCATAAGATTAAAGCATGAAATTGGATTGCTTACTTATCGTGTTATATGAATTCTATATCATTATTGTATATTATTTGCGCGCACACAGTAGTTTAGGCCCTTCTCATTTATGGAATTTGAGATGAAACATTGTGAACTATGAAAACACAGAAAATTCTATAAAGGGGAACTCCTCTCTAACCATAGAGGACGTACCATGACACCCACTATGGTGTTTATTCATGAATGATAATGAAGAGCAAATCTCAATTGGTGGAACATGAGGATAACCCGGGAGGACAACATCTCGGGCCGCGCGGTATGGAATACTCAGGAGTTGGTATCTGCATCAGATCCTTCGCCCTTCTTTGTGGAGCACATCCTGGAGTCTAGAGGTGACTCCGCTTTCTCGACCCTGGGTGTTAGGAATGGGGGAGTGACAAATTGGTGGAGCTTATCCTGGAGTCTAGAGACGACTCCGCTTTCACGGCACACGACGTCGGAATGGGGGACTAGCTATGGAGGAGACGTCCTCCAACGTGCGGTGACAAGAGGACTCACAATTAATCCATAAAGAAGCAAAGAAAGATGGGCACCTATACTATATGGTCACGGGAACTAACTTACATCCCCAGACCTGGTGCAAGGAAAAAGAAAGAGAAGTACACACGGTGGAAACAAAGAAAAAGAAATGAAAACACTCAACGTTGAATGATCCCACTGTGAGGATCATCATTATTCAAACTCTTTTGTACGCTCTACTTGTTTTACATGCTTGAGGTGCTTGATGTTATCTGTATGCCCAACATGTTGAGTGTTGCTATGTTGATGTTATATATTGCGTGTTATTGTTTTACTATAGCATGCAAATTGGACTTAATCATATTCGACCAAGTAGTCGTGTAGCCCGGTAACATGCGGGCTACACACGTTCATACTCAGCATAGTTTTGCTGAGTCCTTTATTTTTACAGGTATGAAACTTGAAGCAGGCGGAGAGTAGGCAGGGTGACTACCATAGGGGTAGTCCATATGGGCAAGACTTTCATGTAGTACGTTTTAATGTATGGGTTGTGACTATGTAACACTAAACCCTTGTTGTATGTTTCGGTTTATGTTGTTTAATTAAGAACTTACGTTGTAGACTCTCGGTACTCGGTTTGTATCTCCTGTTTTGTACTTGGATTTGGTTATGGTTTTAGTTCCAGTCATTCAGACCATAGCTTGTTGTTGATAGTGTTGTTGTGTCAACCACGTGGGTGGTTGACGTCTGTAACACCCCTGATTAACCAAAGACGAGATCACAACTATGCTTATAACCGTTATTTTGGGAATAGGTGTTTGACCCTGGAGAGAGGGTATCCTGAGCATTCTCACACAGGCTCAAGCCGGCGATAGCGGCCACATTATCACTGGCACTTTCCCGGTGAATGGAGTTCCAGCCTCAGTATTATTTGACTCCGGAGCCTCACACTCATGCGTATCCCCGACATTAGCCGAGCAGTTGCACCTTGAGCCCGTGGAGTTGGAAGATTTCAGTGTGACGCTACCTTCTAAAGAAAGAGTTCATTGTACCTGGTATTTCCGAGGAGCCACCATCAGAATCCGAGAGGAGGATTTCCTGTTGGACCTGATAGAGTTCAGAGGCCTGGGTTTTGACGTCATTGTGGGCATGAATTGGTTAGAGAAACATCGAGGTCGTATATTATGTGCCGAGCATAGACTACTGCTAAAGAGGCCGTCCGGCGTAACTGTATCTTATCGCCAGAACCCCTGACAGCCGTCCGTGAAAGTCATTTCAGCCATGACCATGGCCAAAGAAATTCAGAAGCAGCAGAAGGTGTACCTCTGTTATGTACAGGATACTCAGCAAGACCCGGAGTTTAATCCGATGTACCAGTGGTTGGGGAGTTTCCAGACCTCTTCCCTAAGGAGCTTCCCGGTATGCCACCACCCCGAGAAGTCGAGTTCACTATTGACTTAGTACCCGGGACATGACCTATTGCCAAAGCCCCTTACAGAATGGCCCCGGCGGAGATGATGGAGTTGAAGGAGCAATTGAAGGAGTTGTTGAATAAGGGATTCATACGCCCGAGCGTATCCCCTTGGGGCGCACCCGTACTATTTGTCAAGAAGAAGGACGGCAGTCTCCGGTTATGCATTGATTATCGAGAGCTGAATGCAGTGATAGTGAAGAACCGCTACCCTTTGCCACGCATAGATGATCTGTTCGACCAGCTCAGAGGAGCGAAAGTATTTTCGAAGATCGACATCATATCAGGATACCAACAGATCCCAGTGAAGGAGAGCGACATCGAAAAGACCGCATTTAGGACCCGATACGGCCACTATGAATTCATAGTTATGCCTTTTGGACTGACTAATGCTCCAGCAAAGTTTATGGACTTGATGCATGAAATACCCCAAACTTAGATATGGTGTCTAAATGATAAAATAAGTTATAAGGGGACTAAATAATGCCTTAGAAACATTCCTAATCAAAGAAAATATAAGGAAACACCAAAAGAGCAGTTTAAGCGAAAACATGCTCTAAGATTGAAGAGACTTGGGTGAGTACCCAAATATTGTTCTAAGACCTTAGTAATATCCTAATGGTCATTTTAAATCAATTAATAAAGAAAACCAAGCTTGAAAACAAGTTAAAACAAAAATGTGCTTAAGGAGTCTTAAGCACATTTTGAAAAATTGTCTTGTAAATGGGTTTTGAGTGACTAAATGTCCATCATTACTCTTTAATTAACATGTGTACTAATTAGTATCACATTAGGAAGTCTAAATCAATGGGAAATCAAAAATTTCACAAATATGTGCCTTGGTTAGTGAATAGTAACTAAATAGTGCTAGTTTAAGACATTAGTCAAAGTAAGTCAATTTTATTTAGTTGGTCAAACAAGACCATGACTAGCTTAATTAAAGGGGGTGGCTGATTTTTAAGGTGATGATTCACCACATGAGCAAATAAGAAAGGAAATTATAAGATAAAGTAAAAACTACTATTTACTTTATACATAAATATCTCACTTTACTTACCTCTCTCCTCACCTCTTCATTCTCTCTTGTTCCCACTGGTTTTGAGTTGCTCTCTCCCTTCTCCATTGACGTGAAGAGCAGCCCCATGCTAGCTTCAACTTCCTTTGCACACATCTTGCTCATTTTAGCTCCAAAACCAAAACAAATTACATATTCTTCTTAGTTAGCTCAATTTCTTTCTTTCTATCTTTTCAAAACTTCAAGAGCTCCATTTTGGTGCCAAGCCAAGCCACCATTAGAGGAGGAAACTCAAGCTTGGAGACTCCATTGGCTTCTCCATTCTCTTAAGGTAAAGAAAGTGTAAGAAAATCTAGGTTTCCATCACTTATTCTTCATGACCGAAAATACATGCTCATGAGGCTTCATTTTAATGCCTTTTTCTAGCTTGTTTTCTACTCTCCAAAGGATAGAGGAGGTCCTTCTTGCTTCATATCCAAGCTTGTCTTGAGAAACCAAGGTAAAACAATCACCTTAATACCTTAAAGCACATTTTTAACCTAGGGTTTGTTCCTTAGGGTTAATGTATTATCTAGTACTCATTGGAGTCATTGGATATTGGTTAGAACATTGGCAAGGAGAGTTTAAGTGGTGACCGAGATTGAGCAAGGAAAAACCTAAGGAGGAAAGTTTGTGAGCTTGTGAAAGAATAAGGTAAATTACTTACCTTAAGGTGTTTTATTGTTTAAGGGAATGGGATTTAGATATGTGATGAGCTTAGTGTAGAGTTTACATTGGGAAAAAGGGGTTACAAAACCTAGAAGAAAGAACAATGACTATACTTGTGAACTTTTGACTAAGGAGCAAATGAGAAAAAGGAGATAGTTTAAGAAATATCAAGGTGAATTACAAGAAGCATTTTATTTCAATGGGGCATGTTGTGTGTTTCGCCAGGTTAAAGGCAAATATATGTGGAATTCAGTGGTTAAGATTATTGTCATTTAAGGGTCTAAGTGTCAAGCATTTAAGTTTATACACTATGTAATGATGTGGTGTAGTTTTGGGTAAATTGTGTGTTAAGGTGTTGTGATGAGAATTTGAGTGATATTGGTTGTTTGATGGTGAAAAGCCAAGTGTTTGGGTGTAACAATATACTAGTGAACCCATGGCAAAATTTAGTGAAGAACCTAAGTGTTTAAGATGTTCTAAGGAGATTTCATGACTAAAAAAGTACTAGGAAGTTCTAGAGGTTGTCTTGATGAAAAAGGGTGAGATTAAGGTGTTTTAATGACTTATAATGACTTAGGTATCACTATGAAGGATTTAGGAATCAAAAGAGTGTACTTGGGTATTTAGGACTTAGGTAAATGTTGGTAAACAACTAGGAAGGAGATAATGTGTTGATGGATGGAAGCATAAGCTTATGAAGGAACATTAAGTAAATGCATAAAAGAAGCTAGGAAACTTGTGTAAGTTTGATGTGAATGAGTGTAAAAACTTTGAGATGATTTGGGCAGAAACTAGAGTTTAGAATTTAAGGAAGGTTTGGAAAATGTAATAGGGGTGCAAGTGGTGTATATGGTGTGGTCAAGTTCTTAAGGAGGGAACTTTTGGCTAGTAGAAGTTCTAGGTGAAAGGGATGTTGAAATGTAGGAAAGAAATAAGTGTTAAGTGTTAGTAGTTGTTGTAAGAATTGAGTAAAGGATTGTAATGATCTTTGGAGGTTGTTTTATTGAGTTTGGAAGATGGTTTAAGGTGGGTTTAAGGGTCTAGATGATGTTAGAACACATTAGGAGGCTTGGGAAAAAATTTGGAATTGAAAGAACAATTTAAGAGTAAGGTCTGTAGTGGTCCGACCCAGGGTCCGACCCAGTTCTGGGTCGGACGGACCTCTATTAAGCCACCGTAGATGTTCTGGAATGGTCCGACCCAGGGGTTGGGTCCGACGGAAGAGTTTTTAAAGACGGGAGAATTTCTGGAATGGTCCAACCCAGTTGGTTGGGTCGGACATGGGTCGGACAAGTGGAGTTTTTCAAACCCGAAAGTTATTGGAAGGGTCCGACCCAGTTGGTGGGTCGGGCGGTGGGTCGGACGACCCTTAACACTTAAAAAAAAAAACTTTAAATTCTAAGGATGTTTAATGGTATTAATGGTACACCATTTAGAGGGCATTGATGATTAGAAACCTAAGAACCTAAGGGGATTAAGTTAAGTTAAATATAAGTTCATAAGTTTAAGGTTAAGTTGCAAGATTAAGTTATAAGACTTAAGAAGTGTTAATTGGGGACCACTAAGGGTTAAATAAGTTAACGAGGTGTCCCTCGGCTTGTGTGCTATCTGTTTACTTGCTATGACTAAGACAAGATAAAGCATGCAACCGGTTATATTTGTTCTCGTTGTGTATGTGTTTTCTTTACACTAACCCACGAGTCTTGAGATTGTTACTAACCAAGTTTAGTACTTACGGAGTTAAGAATAAGAGTTAAGTATTGGTGATTGTTGGTTAATACCCGTTAAAGTTTAACTAACACATGGTGTTTAAGATTTCTACTAACTGGAACTTGAGTGAGGAAACCCGGGACTGACTCCGGTCATGCATGCTAAGGAAAGGGGGACGGTATCTGAATCAGATCCGCCCTCCGCTTAAGGACTTGTCTTCGGACTTGTAGCCTAGGGCCGGTTGCCGGCTCAGCTACGCTGGACTCCCGTCCAGGGTAGGTGGCATTAAGATGGTGCGGTAGGATCACCTAAATCCTAGGTTTGAGATTAAGCTACAACCATTCCCTTCCAGGAAGGTTTGTATACTGAGAATAAGATAAGGTTAAGACTGAGGTAAGATAAGGAACTGAGGTTAAGAAATCAGGACTAAGGAGGGGGTTACTAACCCACTTGATAAGGGAACGCTTGTGTCGTTCATTGTGTGTGAACTATGTATGTTCATCTGTGGATTGTTGTTTATTGCACTTCATATCATGCTTGTGTACTTAATCAATTTCCATGCTATCGACAATTAGTCGTCGTAGCCCCGTTAGCTTGGGGGCCATGAGAGGGAGTACCAGCATTCGTGCTGACCCCCTTTGGGGGCTGTTTTTACACTTGCAGGTAAGAGGCCCATGAAGACGCACCACGAGAGTAGGAGCGGTTAGACTTAGGATGGGTTGTTTATTTTGAGTACGGGTTGCGCTTGTGCTCCCGTCTGTTTATATTGAAACTGATGTAAGGTTGTGATTATGACTTAGTACTTATACTCGGTTGGTTGGTGGTATTTTGGTTGGTGGTGATTGGTCGGTTGTTCATTTTGGATAAGTGTTGTAATATTATAAGGCCGGTATGTTCTAACGATCAGACCGTGGCAAGGTCCAGGTGTTTGTTATTTCCGCTGCGACGAATTCGATTAAGCGTTAAGTTTAGCGATAACCACGATTGGCTTTGGATGGGGTGTTACAAAAAGTGGTATCAGAGCGTAGTTACGCTCTGATCAAGAAATACCGGACATAAGAAACCACCGAGTTAGGATATAAGATAAGATATAAGTGATGGGTTAATGGTGTGAGAAGTTAGAGTGAGTAGAGTCAGATGACCACTAATAAGTGTGGATCGTCTTTACCGTCTACGGACGTTATAAATTCGTTAACCGAAACAGTGGTGGATACGAATCTAATGTGAGTTATGCTTGTTCAGATGGCAGGACGTCCTAGAGGAGGCCGAGGTCGTGGCCAGGGCGATGATGCTTCAGGGATACCGGGAGGGCAGACGATCGCCGAGATCGTGGCTGCCGCATTAGGGAACATGGGCTATCAGCCTGGTGTGGGTGCACCACCTCCACCGCCACAACCCAGGGAACCAAATTGGGTGAAGAGTCTTGCAGACCTTCGACCCGCACACTTTAAGGGGGAGACCGATCCCGCCAAGCTTGAGGCGTACATCTCCGAGCTGGAGACCGCCTTTGAGACCCTTGATGTCCCTGCTGGGATCAAGGTGCGTCTGGCTGCTTTCTATCTGAAGGGGGCGGCAGGCGATTGGTGGAAGCTGGTGAGGGCCGAGCATGTGGCCAATCCAGAGTTCGGCTGGGAGCAGTACACCGCCTTGCTACGAGCAAAGTACTACCCCGCCCATGTCCAGACGAAGAAGCGCTTGCAGTTGGATGCGCTTAAGCAGACCGACAAGATGACGGTGGACGAGTATTACTCAGAGTTCACCGCCTTGCTCCGTCTTCTGCCAGGTCTTGGATATTCAGACCAGATCCTGGTGGACCGCTTCTATGGCGGGCTTAGCCATCGACTCCGCTACGGCATGGGGCCGACGAGTTACACTACCTTGCAGGTAATAAGAATGATGAGATTTGAGTAAGTAAATGAGTAAGATTTAGATTATGGAAATAAGAGTGACTAATACTGTGGAAAGCAGGAGTGCTATCATGCCGCTGCTAAGGTTGAGATAACCGTCCAGCTGAGGGACGAGGAGAATGCTAAGAGGAAGAGTGCGGTAAGAGCACGGAGAGCCAAGGGCAAGGTGGGTACAAGAAACAGAAGTACCAGCCTCAGGCCCAGAAAAATCAGAACCAAAAGGGGAAGGAGGAAAAGGAGAAGGCTCCGGAAGAGCCATTGAAGTTGACGTATGCTTACGCAGCTACCCCCTGCGCTCTAGGGCGCCAAAGGGTAAGGGATTGGTATTGAGTGAGTTAAGAAACAATTAGTAACCGTTTGAGATATGAGTATTGATATTGTGAATGATCAGGATCTGAGACTGAGAAGGGAGCCGGTGGTGGCTACCAGCGACGCTACATCTGTAGGTGGTGTCACAAGGACCACCCCGGGCTCGATTGCAAGGGGAATAAGGTGGAGTGCAACTATTGTGGGGTATACGGACACCGAGCATATGAGTGCTTCCGGAACCCCGCTAGCAGAGCCTATAGGCCCGATACTAGGGGCAAGGGCAAGACCGATCAGGGAGCTGGATCTGACGGTCAGAGGAAGGTGCAGCAAGCTGCAGACAAGAACCCACGGGTGACCCAGAAGTCGGGACCCACACTACACTTGGTGGACCGGGACGATGAGCCTGAACCCTCATCGAGGCCAGGTACCGCTATAACCACTTAGTAATAAAATTGCCTGCTTACCGCATTATCATGCATGTTTGGTGAATAATTGAGTTAAGTAAGAATGAGATGAGATTAGAACTTAAGTAAGATATAACCTACTACCACTTTAGGAAGCTTCAACATCTGCTATCCAATACCATTTACACCTAACCCGGAGCACACCGACATCGAAACCATAGACTTTCCAACCGAACAATGTCAGGTTATCCGCCCAGGTATGATTTTATTAAGGGGATACCTGACACCCGAAGCGCAAATAGCCATCATCAGGAAATGCAGTCAACTAGGAATGGGACCGGGAGGTTTTTACACACCGGAGTACCCAGGGGGAGCAAGGATGAAATTAAAAATGATGAGCTTAGGCAAGGATTGGAATCCGTATGCCAAGAACTACCAAACCACGAGGATGCAAGATGGAGTCTCACCACCGGGGATACCCGAAGAGTTCCATCCAGTTATTACACAAGTCGTGGAAATCGCTCAGCAATTGGAAGCTGAACCGATTCCAGACATTCAAGCAGACATTTGCATTGTGAACTTCTACGAGAAGGATGGGCGACTTGGACTACACCAGGATAAGGACGAGACAACGGAGTCTCTCGAAAGAGGGATACCCGTAGTGTCTTGGTCCATTGGGGATGATGCAGAGTTTTTATACGGCGAGCAGAAGCGTGCGGACCGTGCGAATAAGTTGGTACTTAAGTCTGGAGATGTATTATTATGGGAGGAGAATCAAGGATGTTATACCATGGGATTAAGAGAATCAAGTTGAATACAGCACCGTCAGCAGTAATCAATGCGACGCATATGAGACCTGGGAGATTAAACCTAACCTTTAGACAATATTAGTCATGTAATGTTAGAATGAGATGAGGAATGAGATGTAAGATTGAAGCACATGTTGTAAACAGGATGGTTATGAATAAAATAACAGTGTTGTTCATATAAATTGTTACGACTCTTGTTATACCATCAATACTCATGAAGCTTGTGAACACAATTAGGTTATGGACTCGGTACGGAAGGTGCTAAGCATACTTACAGAGGCACAGGCCGACGCCAGCGGTACTATCCTCACCGGCACCTTTCCGATTAATGGGATTGAGGCATCAGTTCTCTTCGACTCAGGGGCCTCGCATACCTTTGTCTCGGCATCTTTCGCGAGCAGGTTGGGGCTAGACGCTGATGAGCTACCCGACTTCACGGTTACGCTCCCGTCTAAGGAGAAGGTTCGTTGCACTCGTTACTACCGAGGAGCCATTGTCAGAATTAAGGGGAAGACTTTCCAGTCAGTTTATTGAGTTCAGTGAGCTAGGATTTGATGTTATCTTCGGGATGAACTGGTTGGAGCGGCACAAGGGACGTATCCTCTGCGCCGAGCATAGACTGCTGCTCAGGAGTCCGTCTGGGGTAACAATATCATACCGCCAGAGGCCCAGAGAGCCTTCGACTAAGATCATCACCGCCATGGCAATGTATAAGGAATTGAGAGAAAGGAAGAAGTGTACCTCTGCTATGTACAGGACATAGAGAGAGACCCGAGTTCGACCCCGACTTACCGGTAGTGTCGGAGTTCCCCGACCTATTTCCACGGGAACTGCCCGGCATGCCACCCACTCGGGAGGTAGAGTTCACCATCGAGCTGCTACCTGGTACCGGACCGATAGCCAAGGCACCATACCGCATGGCTCCGGCAGAAATGAATGAATTGAAAGAACAGTTGAAAGATTTGTTAGATAAGGGATTTATAAGACCAAGTGTGTCACCATGGGGAGCGCCAGTCCTCTTCGTGAAGAAGAAGGATGGTAGTCTCCGCCTCTGCATCGACTACAGAGAGCTGAATGCAGTAGTAACAGTGAAGAATAAGTACCCACTACCCCGCATTGACGATCTGTTCGATCAGTTGAAGGGAGCATCTGTTTCTCCAAGATTGATCTCAGATCGGGGTATCATCAGATAGCCATTAAGGAGGGAGACATTGAGAAGACGGCATTCCGGACACGATACGGCCACTATGAGTTTACAGTGATGCCGTTCGGTTTGTCGAACGCACCGGCGAAGTTTATGGATCTGATGAACCGCTTGTTCCGGGAGCAGCTGGACAAGTCGGTTGTGGTGTTTATTGATGACATTTTGATATACTCGAAATCTAAGGTTGAACATGAGGAACATCTGAGGAGAGTATTGGAAATATTGAGGGAGAACCAGCTATATGCTAAGTTCTCCAAATGTGAGTTTTGGCTTGACCAGGTCTCTTTCCTAGGTCATGTCATCTCGGATGCTGGGATCTCAGTGGATCCAGCAAAGATTGATGCCGTACGTACTTGGCCAAGGCCGAAGACTGTTACCGACATCCGGAGCTTTCTCGGTCTGGCAGGTTACTACAGGAGGTTTGTTAGGGATTTCAGCAAGGTCCGAAGCCGATGACCAGTCTGATGAAGAAAGATGCACCGTTCTTGTGGACGACTGACTGTGAGAAATCATTTCAGAGTTTGAAGGACTCACTGACCACTGCACCGGTTCTGACCATTCCAGACGGTACAGAGGGCTTTGAGGTTTATTGTGATGCATCCGGCAGAGGGCTGGGTTGCGTGCTCATGCAACATGGCAAGGTGGTGGCATATGCCTCACGCCAGTTGAAGAAACATGAGGAGAACTACCCCACACATGATTTGGAGCTGGGAGCTGTAGTCTTCGCTTTGAAGATATGGCGCCACTACTTATACGGGGTTAGTGTGACGATCTACACCGATCATAAGAGCTTAAGATACATATTTACTCAGAAGGAGTTGAATCTCAGACAGAGGAGATGGTTAGAGTTCTTGAAAGACTATGACATTGACCTCCAATACAAAGAGGGAAAGGCCAATGTTGTAGCAGACGCCCTGAGCCGTCGAGCACACTCACTCCATTCGCTAGTCTCTTTCTCCAGCTTGGTTGATGAGGTGCGAGAGGCTCAGAGGACAGATGAGTACATGAGAGAGGTCAGACAGAAGCTGACAGATGGTACCTTTGAGAGTCAGAAATATGACTTCAGACTTCACGACGATGATCTGATCAGACTTAAGGGCCGGTTATGCATACCACGGGGCAACACGGATCTGAAAGACCGTATACTTAGGGAATCACACTGTTCTTCAGTTTCCATCCATCCGGGAGCCTCTAAATGTATAAAGACATGAAGAGATACTTCTGGTGGTCGGGGATGAAGACAGATGTTACCGAGTTCGTCTTGAGGTGTCTCACATGCCAGAAGGTAAAATTCGAGCACCGACGACCGGGCGGAATGGTACAGTCGATGCCAGTTCCGGAGTGGAAGTTCCATGATATCTCCATGGACTTTGTAGTTGGACTCCCACCTGCTAGGGGAGGTCTCAACATGATATGGGTGGTGGTGGATCGCCTTACCAAAGTAGCCCGATTCATACCGATGAAGGATACTTGGAAGGTGACCAAATTAGCTGAGTTGTTTGAGAAAGAAATCATGAGACATCACGGGATACCAAAGACCATAGTGTCAGATAGAGATACCAGATTCCTTTCGAGGTACTGGAGAGCTACCAGAGAAGCGTTGGGTACAGAACTCAAGCTGAGTACCGCGTTCCATCCTCAGACAGATGGTCAGACTGAGCGTACGATTCAGACACTCGAGGACATGCTGAGGGCATGTGCCTTAGACTTCCAGGGCAGTTGGATTGACAGACTACATCTGATCGAGTTTTCATACAACAACAGCTATCACGCTTCGATCAAGATGGCACCTTTTCAAGCGTTGTACGGTAGACCATGTCGTACACCGCTCTGCTGGGATGAGTCGAGTGAGACGGTCATTATAGGACCAGAGTACTTAGAGCAAGTTAAGGCTGAAGTTCAGCAAATCAGGGAGAACATGAAAGCTGCTCAAGATAGGCAGAAGTCGTATGCTGATGTTCGACGACGGGACCTGGAGTTCGCAGTGGGCGACCAGGTATTTCTGCGAGTTTCACCGATGAAGGGTGTATTCAGGTTTGGGCAGAAGGGCAAATTAAGCCCGAAGTTTGTTGGTCCTTATGAGATTACGGAGCGGGTGGGCCCGGTTGCTTACAGGTTGAATTTACCTGCTGAACTGGGTAAAGTGCATGATGTTTTCATGTTTCACAGCTAAAGAAATATATGCACCACCCCTCCCATGTGTTAGAACCTGAGAGGTTGACTTTAGAACCAAATATGAGATTCGTGGAGACTCCTCAGAGAATCTTGGACAGTAAGACTAGGGACACTCGCCACAAGTCAGTGCGACTGGTGAAGGTTCTCTGGTCTAACCAGGATGTCGAAGAGGCCACGTGGGAATTAGAGGATAAGATGAGGGCGAAGTACCCTTCTTTGTTTACTGACTAGATCGTCTGTATAGGGTACGGGGCGTACCCCTTTTTAAGGGGGGTAGAGCTTCCTCGCTTTTGAGTTAGGAAACGAACTTGTTGTCGTTTGTTTGGTTGTTTAAGATGTGAATTTGTGTAAGTTGCTACACTTTGGTGTTAAGTTTGAGTTATGTATAATACTTATGTATTGTATTTGAGATTGACCTTCGAGTCTTGAGATGTGTGAATGTGAATATAAGATGTGGTGTTAAGATTAAGGGAATTGAGTACCGTGAATGGTTAAGCATATATGTGAACTTTGGGGACAAAGTTCTTTTAAGGGGGTAGATTGAAATACCCCAAACTTAGATATGGTGTTTAATGATAAACTAAGTTATAAGGAGGCTAAATAATGCCTTAGAAACATTCTAATCAAAGAAAACATAAGGAAACACCAAAAGAGCAGTTTAAGCAAAAACGTGCTCTAAGCTTGGAGAGACTTGGGTGAGTACCCAAATATTGTTCTAAGACCTTAGTAATATCCTAATGGTCATTTTAAATCAATTAACAAAGAAAACCAAGCTTGAAAACAAGTTAAAACACAAAATGTGCTTTAAGGAGTCTTAAAGCACATTTTTGAAAAATTGTCTTGTAAATGGGTTTTGAGGCTAAATGTCCATCATTACTCTTTAATTAACATGTGTACTAATTAGTATCACATTAGGAAGTCTAAATCAATGGGAAATCAAAAATTTCATAAATATGTGCCTTGGTTAGTGAATAGTAACTAAATAGTGCTAGTTTAAGACATTAGTCAAAGTAAGTCAATTTAGTTTATTTAGTTGGTCAAACAAGACCATGACTAGCTTAATTAAAGGGGGTGGCCGGTTTTTAAGGTGATGATTCACCACATGAGCAAATAAGAAAGGAAATTATGATAAAGTAAAAACACTATTTACTTTATACATAAATATCTCACTTTACTTACCTCTCTCCTCACCTCTTCATTCTCTCTTGTTCCCACCGGTTTTGAGTTGCTCTCCCCTTCTCCATTGACGTGAAGAGCAGCCCCATGCTAGCTTCAACTTCCTTTGCACACATCTTGCTCATTTTAGCTCCAAAACCAAAACAAATTACATATTCTTCTTAGTTAGCTCAAGCTCTCTTTCTATCTTTTCAAAACTTCAAGAGCTCCATTTTGGTGCCAATCCAAACCACCATTAGAGGAGGAAACTCAAGCTTGGAGACTCCATTGGCTTCTCCATTCTCTTAAGGTAAAGAAAGTGTAAGAAAATCTAGGTTTCCATCACTTTTTCTTCATGACCGAAAATACATGCTCATGAGGCTTCATTTTAATGCCTTGTTCTAGCTTGTTTTCTACTCTCCAAAGGATAGAGGAGGTCCTTCTTGCTTCATATCCAAGCTTGTCTTGAGAAACCAAGGTAAAACAATCACCTTAATACCTTAAAGCACATTTTTAACCTAGGGTTTGTTCCTTAGGGTTAATGTATTATCTAGTACTCATTGGAGTCATTGGATATTGGTTAGAACATTGGCAAGGAGAGTTGGTGACCGAGATTGAGCAAGGAAAAACCTAAGGAGGAAAGTTTGTGAGCTTGTGAAAGAAGGTAAATTACTTACCTTAAGGTGTTTTATTGTTTAAGGGAATGGGATTTAGATATGTGATGAGCTTAGTGTAGAGTTTACATTGGGAAAAGGGGTTATAAAACCTAGGAGAAAGAACAATGACTATACTTGTGAACTTTTGACTAAGGAGCAAATGAGAAAAAGGAGATAGTTTAAGAATATCAAGGTGAATTACAAGAAGCATTTTATTTCAATGGGAGCCTTGTTGTGTGTATTCGCAGGTTAAAGGAAAATATATGTGGAAATTCAGTGGTTAAGATTATTGTCATTTAAGGGTCTAAGTGCCAAGCATTTAAGTTTATACACTATGTAATGATGTGTGTAGTTGTGTGTGGTGTAAATTGTGTGTTAAGGGTTGTGATGAGAATTTGAGTGATATTGGTTGTTTGATGGTGAAAAGCCAAGTGTTTGGGTGCAACAATATACTAGTGAACCCATGGCAAAATTTAGTGAAGAACCTAAGTGTTTAAGATGTTCTAAGGAGATTTCATGACTAAAGAAGTACTAGGAAGTTCTAGAGGTTGTCTTGATGAAAAAGGGTGAGATTAAGGTGTTTTAATGACTTATAATGACTTAGGTATCACTATAAAGGATTTAGGAATCAAAAGAGTGTACTTGGGTATTTAGGACTTAGGTAAATGTTGGTAAACAACTAGGAAGGAGATAATGTGTTGATGGATGGAAGCATAAGCTTATGAAGGAACCTTAAGTAAATGCATAAAAGAAGCTAGGAAACTTGTGTAAGTTTGATGTGAATGAGTGTAAAAACTTTGAGATGATTTAGGCAGAAACTAGAGTTTAGAATTTAAGGAAGGTTTGGAAAATGTAATAGGGGTGCAAGTGGTGTATATGGTGTGGTCAAGTTCTTAAGGAGGGAACTTTTGGCTAGTAGAAGTTCTAGGTGAAAGGGATGTTGAAATGTAGGAAAGAAATAAGTGTTAAGTGTTAGTAGTTGTTGTAAGAATTGAGTAAAGGATTGGAATGATCTTTGGAGGTTGTTTTAATGAGTTTGGAAGATGGTTTAAGGTGGGTTTAAGGGTCTAGATGATGTTAGAACACATTAGGAGGCTTGGGAAAAAATTTGGAATTGAAAGAACAATTTAAGAGTAAGGTCTGTAGTGGTCCGACCCAGGGTCCGACCCAGTTCTGGGTCGGACAGACCTCTGTTAAGCCACCGTAGATGTTCTGGAATGGTCCGACCCAGGGGTTGGGTCGGACGGTGGGTCGGACGGAAGAGTTTTAAAGACGGGAGAATTTTTGGAATGGTCCGACCCAGTTGGTTGGGTCGGACATGGGTCGGACAAGTGGAGTTTTTAAAACCCAAAAGTTACTGGAAGGGTCCGACCCAGTTGGTGGGTCGGACGGTTGGTCGGACGACCCTTAACACTTAAAAAAAACTTTAAATTCTAAGGATGTTTAATGGTATTAATGGTACACCATTTAGAGGGCATTGATGATTAGAAACCTAAGAACCTAAGGGGATTAAGTTAGGTTAAATATAAGTTCATAAGTTTAAGGTTAAGTTGCAAGATTAAGTTATAAGACTTAAGAAGTGTTAATTGGGGACCACTAAGGGTTGAATAAGTTAAATAAGTTAAGCAATGTATAGATACTTAATCATTTAAGTTGGATGGATATTTTAGGACTTGAAAGTTGGAAACTGTAGGAGTATTAAACAACCGGGACGATCGACGATGAACGGTACAATCTTTCTTGTGACCTGCTTGCTAACGAGGTGTCCCTCGGCTTGTGTGCTATCTGTTTACTTGCTATGACTAAGACAAGATAAAGCATGCAACCGGTTATATTTGTTCTCGTTGTGTATGTGTTTTCTTTACACTAACCCACGAGACTTGAGATTGTTACTAACCAAGTTTAGTACTTACTAAGTTAAGAATAAGAGTTAAGTATTGGTGATTGTTGGTTAATACCCGTTAAAGTTTAACTAACACATGGTGTTTAAGATTTCAACTAACTAGAACTTGAGTGAGGAAATCCGGGACTGACTCCGGTCATGCATGCTAAGGAAAGGGGACGGTATCTGAATCAGATCCGCCCTCCGCTTAAGGACTTGTCTTCGGACTTGTAGCCTAGGGCCGGTTGCCGGCTCAGCTACGCTGGACTCCCGTCCAGGGTAGGTGGCATTAAGATGGTGCGGTAGGATCACCTAAATCGTAGGTTTGAGATTAAGCTACAACCATTCCCTTCCAGGAAAGGTTTGTATACTGAGAATAAGATAAGGTTAAGACTGAGGTAAGATAAGGAACTGAGGTTAAGAAAATAAGGACTAAGGAGGGGGTTACTAACCCACTTGATAAGGGAACGCTTGTGTCGTTCATTGTTTGTGAACTATGTATGTTCATCTGTGGATTGTTGTTTATTGCACTTCATATCATGCTTGTGTACTTAATCAATTTCCATGCTATCGACAATTAGTCGTCGTAGCCCCGTTAGCTTGGGGGCCATGAGAGGGAGTACCAGCATTCGTGCTGACCCCCTTTGGGGGCTGTTTTTACACTTGCAGGTAAGAGGCCCATGAAGTCGCACCACGAGAGTAGGAGCGGTTAGACTTAGGATGGGTTGTTTATTTTGAGTACGGGTTGCGCTTGTGCTCCCGTCTGTTTATATTGAAACTGATGTAAGGTTGTGATTATGACTTAGTACTTATACTCGGTTGGTTGGTGGTATTTTGGTTGGTGGTATTTTGGTTGGTGGTGATTGGTCGGTTGTTCATTTTGGATAAGTGTTGTAATATTATAAGGCCGGTATGTTCTAACGATCAGACCGTGGCAAGGTCCAGGTGTTTGTTATTTCCGCTGCGACGAATTCGATTAAGCGTTAAGTTTAGCGATAACCATGATTGGCTTTGGATGGGGTGTTACAATGCACCGAGTTTTCAGAGATCTGTTGGACAAGACAGTCGTGGTATTTATTGATGATATACTGGTTTATTCGAGAACCAAGGAAGAGCATCACCACCATCTCAGACAAGTACTCGAGATCCTTAGAGCCAACCAGTTGTACGCTAAATTCTCTAAGTGCGAATTCTGGTTAGATCAGGTAGCATTTCTTGGACATATCATTTCTGTTTCCGGGATAGCAGTTGATCCGGCTAAAGTGGAGGCAGTACGCACATGGCCGCGACCGAAGTCTGTGACAGATATAAGAAGTTTCCTTGGTCTAGCAGGCTACTACCGACGTTTTGTTAAGGACTTATCCCGCATCGCAAAGCCAATGACAAACCACATCAAGAAAGATACCCCTTTCACATGGACAGGAGACTGTGAGGCAGCATTCCAGAAGTAGAAAGATGCATTGATCTCAGCCCCCATCCCAACAATTCCCGAAGGTACCGATGGATATGAAGTCTACTGTGATGCATCCGGTATGGGTATGGGATGTGTCCTCATGCAGCATAGGAAGGTTGTCGCCTATGCCTCCCGTCAGCTGAAGAAGCACGAAGAGCACTACCCCACACATGATCTTGAGCTTGGAGCAGTCGTGTTTGCACTCAAAATTTGGCGCCATTATCTTTATGGTTCACAGATCACCATCTACTCCGACCACAAAAGCTTAAAGTATGTGTTCACCCAAAAGGAACTGAATATGAGACAGCGCAGATGGATGGAGTTCTTTAAGGACTACAATATTAACCTTCAGTATAAGGAGGGCAAGGCCAATGTAGTTGCCGATGCACTTAGCCGCAGAGCTCACACATTGCATACACTCATAGCAGGCACCAGCCTAGTTGAAGAAGTGCATAATGCTCAGCAGAACGACAGAGTAATGGCTGATATTAGACGGAAGTTAGTCGACGGCACACTAGATAAGAAGAAATATGACTACCAGCTTCATGAGGATGGCCTGATTCGTGTGAATGGCAGATTATGTATTCCCCACGAGAGCGTAGAGCTCAAGGAGCGCATCATGAGAGAGTCTCATTCTTCTACTACCTCTATTCACCCTGGAGCTTCAAAAATGTATAAAGACATGAAGTGATATTTTTGGTGGGTTGGCATGAAGAACGACGTCTTGAACTTCGTTATCAGATGCCTCACCTGCCAGAAAATAAAATTTGAACACCGAAAACCTGGAGGCACAGTGCAGCCAATGCCTATTCCAGAGTGGAAATTCTATGATCTATCGATGGACTTTGTAGTTGGACTGCCACCGACCCAAGGAGGATTGAATATGATATGGGTAATTGTTGATCGCCTTACTAAGGTAGCACGATTCATTCCAATGAAGGACACATGGAAGGTATTGAAACTAGCCGAGCTTTTTGATAAAGAGATCTTAAGACACCATGGAGTGCCAAAGACCATAGTGTCGGATAGGGACACGAGATTCCTTTCGAGATACTGGAGAGCTTAACGAGAAGCGCTAGGCACCGAGCTGAAGCTTAGCACTGCTTTTCACCCGCAGACCGATGGCCAGACCGAGAGAACCATCCAAACCCTAGAGGACATGCTTAGAGCATGTGCCTTGGACTTCCAGGGCAGTTGGTTGGATAAGTTGCACGTTATCGAGTTTGCATATAATAACAGCTATCACACCTCAATCAAGATGCCACCCTTTCAGGCATTATATGGTAGACCTTGTCGTACGCTGTTGTGTTGGGATGATTCCAGTGAAGCTTTCATCATAGGCCCAGACTATTTACAGCAGGTTCAGGCTGAGGTGCAGCAGATCAGAAAGAACATAAAGGCCGCGCAGGATAGACAGAGAGCGTACGCAGATAATAGACATCGAGACCTAGAGTTCGCCGTAGGAGACCAGGTGTTCTTACGAGTGTCACCGATGAAAGGAATTTTCAGATTTGGGCAAAAGGGAAAGCTGAGCCCGAAATTCGTAGGCCCTTACAATATTAGGGAGCGTGTGGGCCCAGTTGCTTATCGACTTGATCTACCCTCAGAGTTGGGAAGAGTTCATGATATTTTCCACGTCTCTCAGCTAAAGAAATACATGTCTGATCCCTCACACGTACTACAGTCCGAGAGGCTAGCCCTAGAGCCCACATTGAGATCAGTGGAGACCCCTCAAAAAATTCTAGACACTAAGACCCGGGAGACCCGGAACAAGTCAATTAGACTAGTGAAGGTGTTATGGTCAAACCAAGATATAGAGGAAGCCACATGGGAGCTGGAAAATAAGATGAGAGATATGTACCCCCATCTTTTCATCGATACTACGGTTTAGTGTAGGGTACGAGGGCATACCCCTCTTTTAAGGGGGGTAAGCGAGTTTCGTTTTGGATGCTTTGCTGTGTCACTGTGTTGTAATCCTATAACCACACGTTGATGGTTGGTAGACTTGTGTGTGAAAATGTTATGTACGTACATGTACGCTCTGTATGAATGAATGTTGTGTGCCATGGCTTGCACTTTAGCATGTTATACACATTGCTAGCTTCTTGGTCTACCATGAGAACTTGTGTGAAGCCACTGATGTGGCATGGTGCTTAGAAGCACTGAGCATTATAGTTATGGACCTAATCCTTTGGGTATCGTGAATGAATGCGGGACTGGATCCCTTAGATTACTTGGAGTGGAAAATATAAGTTAAGGAAGTAAGACTTCGGGACGAAATCTCTTTTAAGGGGGGTAAGTTGAAACACCCCTGAACATTTAAACGCATAAAATCATAACGTGTTTTATAATTCGGACATAAATAATAAAAACGAACAATTAAATTTAGTATATATACATGTCCGAACGCGTGACGACGTTATATATTAATATAGTCACGTACTTGTACGAAAACTACATGTACATAACGTTACGATATTGTAACATTGTAATAAGTAATAATAACGTCGCATAACTTCGTAACAAAAAAATATATAACATGATATAATATATGGTCTCACATATATAAATAAGCATGTATAACCTATACAAAAAAAAGAGAAAGAAAAAGGAGCAAAGTCGCTCCCACCGAGGTTCAAACCCCGTACCTCTCGTATGCCTAGTGAACGTCTTAACCGGTTGAGCTATGCTCGAATTCAGTAACTAGAAACAACAAATTGAAACTAGTATCAACTCAACTAAGGTAAATGAAAAACAATTAGAAACAGACACGCACTCTCTTAGCAGTGCCGATTTCCTTCTTCTTCTCCCTCGATCAAGAACCAGATCGAACCAAATAAAAACAGGAGACAGAGAATTCAAACTCTCAGGTGACAGAATGGTTATTTATTCTAATGCCCATAACTTCCCTGGTAACTTGTGACAACCCATCATTATTCCTTCCTAAATATCCCACCCTTTCAGTTTTCCCCCTGCAATGTGCTTGAACTAAGTGAACAATGTCGGCTAGCACCGGCTCTGCAGGAATTCACTCCACGACAGCCCTGTTTAATCCGAGACCAACATCCATTGCCCAGCATTCATCTCCATGCTCCACTGCTACTCTCTGTGGCATCGTAAGCCAGGAAGACAACTCCAACAGAGAGCACGGGCACCAACCGCACCTTCAGTCAGCAGACAAAGTCTGTTTATGTTCAAAGTTTTATGCACAGAGTTTGTTTTACAAACTCCCACGCACCAAGTACTGCCTGATTCAAACTCTCATAACAATTCTCATTGGAACTTGCCACCACTAATGACTGACTTAACTCCTGCCTAATTCTTAAACCCATATCCCACCTCCTTCACTCCTGAGGTGTACACCGTTTCTGCATGGGCAGGAACCACCCTCACCCTCTCTGATTCCTGATGCACAAGGTAAGTGCTATTGGATTACACTTCCTCTTCTGTTTCCTCGACTTCTTTTTGTTCCTGGTCAAAGAGAGTAACTCCACTTCTTTCGCATAGCAGAAGTCCCTTGGTAACCTGTGGCATCCTCCTCCAAAGTACAGAGAACTGATAAAGAACCAGTTTCCTGTTGTGAATATCGGTCCCAGGTAAGTCACAACCAGTCTTGCTTTTGTTGTCTCAGTTTGAAGAGAAAACTGACACATTACTCCTGCACTCCTCCTTGTAAATCAGTGAACTTCAAACCTCTTAGTCCCTCACCTGTCTGTCTGATCGAGTTGGAGTCCAAGCTCTTGGAAACCTGGAGCAATAAACTCCAAGAACTAACTAGGTGAAAAGACTGCAACAAGTTCCCTTCTCTTTTCT
This sequence comes from Limonium bicolor, assembly GCA_023374045.1. Classification (NCBI taxonomy): domain Eukaryota; kingdom Viridiplantae; phylum Streptophyta; class Magnoliopsida; order Caryophyllales; family Plumbaginaceae; genus Limonium; species Limonium bicolor. The sequence continues at coordinate 55,558,827 of CM041782.1, read as the reverse complement.
GTTCCCGTATTTTCAGTCATTGGTTATTCTGATTCTGTCAAGTCCAACTCCTAGGAATTCTCTCTAGTGATTGTCGAGTGACTAAGGAACTGAAGTCCCCTCCTACACTAAAGGACTGGCCAAGAAGAACCTGTCAAGTTACTCAACTGGTGAGTATTCTTGAACTGGTTTCAGAATCAGAAAAAAAAAAAGAAGAGCAGACCTGTCAAAACTGATAACCATGTCAAATCTGTAACATGTAGTCCCGGTGTATCAACTGTCCTAGGATAGCTTTGAGTTGTTAATACATTTACAACCTAACAGTACACTTAGCTGGGTGGGTAATCAAATGGAGGGAAGACTTAAAGAAAAAAACAGCCACGTGAATAACAGAAGAGAATAGGTGGAGAATATCAGTTTCTGCTGTTTCAGTGTTATAATCTTTTCTAAGATTTTGTTTCTGTAGCTTTAATAATGTTGTTGGAGTCTGTTGGAATTTAAAGACCATCACACACACTAAACCGCTCGAGTTGGTAATGAGAGGAAGGGGAAACTCAATTCAAGAACAAACTGATAATGAGAGAACAGTTATCAGTTTTATAAATTCAGTTCAGTTTCAGTTTTCTGAAACTTTTGCCTCGGTATAAGCTTCGGTAAGTTTAACAGGTTACTTTGGGTTGTCTTAGGGTAGAACTGTAATAGAAAACATAAATACGTAACTGAAGCAGGTGAGGAAAAAAATTAAGAAGTAGAATAAATAATAGAAGCAAAACAGAAATGAGTTATATGAGGTCGTGATGTCAGTTTTGTCCGTTTCTATGTTTTCTACAACAAAGGAGTCTTTGTATAGTGGTTTTCAGTAGCTTTAGCTGGGCTGTCTTGGGTTGTTTTAGTGATTAAAACTGTGTCAAACATATAGGTAAGTAACCAAGCTAGTTCAGAGGAAACTAGGAAACCAAGAAACAGATTAGATAACCGAAACAAATTAACTGAAGAAGAAGATATCAGTTCTACATTTTCAGTTTACAATTTTACTGAGAACTTAAGTTATGTGTGATTCTGTTACAAAGAACTATAGAAGGTTGTATTGAATAGTTAATGAGTCTAAAGCATTCTAATGCACTTAAGTAAATCAATAAGCACCGTGGGAAAGATAGAAAGACAAGTAACAGAAAAGAAATGTGACAGTCCATGGTCGGTTCCATTTAGTTCAGTGTTATGTTTCAGTTTTCAAGTTTCTGTCTGGTAGGTGTCCATGCCACCTTAGGGTCAGTTCTTAAATTCTAAAACTGTATAACACACTAAGTCACGTAAGGCAAAGAAGTGGGAGGATCTGGAAGCCAAATCAGAAAACTGAGAAAAGAGATAGGCAATGTTGTAGCAGTTTCTGTTTTAGTTCTTACAAGTTCTGTATAAGTTTTCTCATAGGTGTTGTGCCTTGCTATTTGGGTTGTTTCTGAATTTAGAATATAGCTAGAACCCTCACTTAAACAAGTGAGTACCTTGGGATGAATTGAGAGAAAGATTTATGGGCTGACAGAAAGAGAACAAGAGAGTTATCAGTTTTCAGTTCCTGGTTACAGATTTTATTTCTGTTTCACTTTTCAGTTTCTGTTTTGTACAGAAGAATAGGTGAGTGTTTATTTGTGAAGTTTTGAGTTTAAAATGGAGATAAAACAAGTCATTGGGTAAGGAGTACATGGGGGTAAGATGGAGAGACAGATGGGCAAGTAACAGAAAGGAATAAACAGGAAAGATATCACAATGTAATGCTTCAGTTTTATGGGTTGTTCTCTAAAAGTTGACTTCTGTATAGCTATGTGACAGGGGACTGTTTGGGGTTGGTTTCGAATTTAAACTGTGGTATAATGCTCAACTATATAGGTAAGCACCTTGGGAGAGATTTGAAAGAAAGAATTATAACTAAAAAGGGAAGAGTCAAGGAGAAGGCATCGGGTTTCATGATTTTCAGTTTCAGTTTTCTGATTGCTTTTTGTATCTGTTTCTGTGTGATTAATTACAGATGTTATAGGGGAGCTCTATAAGTGTAGCCTTGAGTTTAAACCAAGCTTCACACCCCTAATTAGTGGGTAAACACGGCAGGAAAGAAACTAACCTAAACTGAACTAACTAACAACAATAACTAAGAGGGAATGTGTAGTTTATGTTTCAGTTTCATTGAGGTTATAGTTTCTGTATAACTGGGATTCAAGGGCGTACTGAGTGTGATCCTAGTTTTATAAAGAGCCCAAATAATAACCAATAAATGTAGCTAAATGAACAAACATGCTGGGAAGGTTAAGCATCACTTTACTACACTAGGAACGAAGTTAGATAAGATGGTGCAAGTATATTGTGTTTCAGTTTTGGAAGCCTGCGGGTTCTGCGAGAGCAAACTTTATGGGGTATTTTAAGGATTATAGTATTAGGATAATAAAGTTAAAACACTTCTAACCTACCTAGTTAAAAAGAAATATATATATATACACCTTATACGAGTTATATCTATTTTATATAAACTTGTTACATAATTAACGCTTAAAATGCTCTAAAACATTAGCTAGGAAAAAGGACTTATTTAACGTGTGAGTTGTCTATGTGAATGTCCTAGCAGTAAGATAAGCCTAGAATTAATACATGGGAAGTTTTAAAGGTTAATATAAACTAAGCATTTAACAACACACCTAGGGAATAACACCCAATATAAAGTGTCATCACATGAAATAATAAACTGACACATTGTTTTAATTAACGCTAGGGCCGTAGCGAACTCCGACCGGGACTTCGAGTGTGAGACAACTCGTGCTTTCGAATAAGGTATGGACATGTGTGGTTCGTATGTTGTCGTGTTACACGGCTTGTTTGCTGTGTGCTCTATGTGAAAAAGACCATAAGATTAAAGCATGAAATTGGATTGCTTACTTATCATGTTATATGAATTCTATATCATTGTTGTATATTATTTGCGCGTACACAGTAGTTTAGGCCCTTCTCGTTTATGGAATTTGAGATGAAACATTGTGAACTATGAAAACACAGAAAATTCTATAAAGGGGAACTCCTCTCTAACCATAGAGGACGTACCATGACACCCACTATGGTGTCTATTCATGAATGATAATGAAGAGCAAATCTCAATTGGTGGAACATGAGGATAACCCGGGAGGACAACATCTCGGGCCGCGCGGTATGGAATACTCGGGAGTTGGTATCTGCATCAGATCTTTCGCCCTTCTTTGTGGAGCACATCTTGGAGTCTAGAGGTGACTCCGCTTTCTCGACCCTGGGTTTCGGGAATGGGGGAGTGACAAATTGGTGGAGCTTATCCTGGAGTCTAGAGGCGACTCCGCTTTCTCGGCACACGACGTTGGGAATGGGGGACTAGCTATGGAGGAGACATCCTCCAACGTGCGGTGACAAGAGGACTCACAATTAATCCATAAAGAAGCAAAGAAAGATGGGCACCTATACTATATGGTCACAGGAACTAACTTACATCCCCAGACCTGGTGCAAGGAAAAAGAAAGAGGAGTACACACTGTGGAAACAAAGAAAAAGAAATGAAAACACTCAACGTTGAATGATCCCACTGTGAGGATCATCATTATTCAAACTCTTTTGTACGCTCTACTTGTTTTACATGCTTGAGGTGCTTGATGTTATCTCTATGCTCAACATGTTGAGTGTTGCTATGTTGATGTTATATATTGTGTGTTATTGTTTTACTATAGCATGCAAATTGGACTTAATCATATTCAACCAAGTAGTCGTGTAGCCCGGTAGCATGCGGGCTACACACGTTCATACTCAGCATAGTTTTGCTGAGTCCTTTATTTTTACAGGTATGAAACTTGAAGCAGGCGGAGAGTAGGCAGGGTGACTACCATAGGGGTAGTCCATATGGGCAAGACTTTCATGTAGTATGTTTTAATGTATGGGTTGTGACTATGTAACACTAAATCCTTGTTGTATGTTTCGGTTTATGTTGTTTAATTAAGAACTTACGTTGTAGACTCTCGGTACTCGGTTTGTATCTCCTGTTTTGTACATGGATTTGGTTATGGTTTTAATTCCAGTCATTCAGAACGTAGCTTGTTGTTGATAGTGTTGTTGTGTCAACCACGTGGGTGGTTGACGTCTGTGACACCCGGATGGAGTTGTGAATCCGCTGCTTAGACTTATTGTGATCTCGTCTTTGGTTAATTGGGGGTGTTACAAGAATTATGGAAGAGTTTATAAATAGATTTAGATAGAAAAGGTTTGCAGAACAATCCGGGGTGCTTCTTTTAGGTTTAAGAGTTTTAATCTTTATTACATAATTTAGTTTGTTTTAATTGTTTTATTATTTTATGTTTGTTTATTGAGTTAGTATTTTAGTTATATTAAGAAAACCTCAAAAAGTGACACTTCTTGTTTTCTTAGTTTAGTTTAGTTTCTCAGTTAGTTAATAAATTATCAATTAATTGAACGAGGTCCCTGAGATCGCACTTAATTCACTATTCCACAAAACGATAGGTGTACTGCCTAGGTGGTATAGATATAGTAACATATATTTTTTCTGCTACAGTATTTTAGACCTCCCTTGTTTATTATTTATAGTAAATTACTCATAGCCCCCTTGAGATTTGGCTATAATACAAATGATCCCCTTGTAGTTATCAATATAATTTTGGGAAAATTACATCGCCCACCCATGACGTTTGGCGAAATTACATAGCCCACCCATGAGGTTTCAAAAATTACTTTGCCCACCCATGTGGTTTCCACAATTTTACATCCAGCAACTTTTCTAATATTTGATCAACTTAAAAGATGGTTAAATGATATCCAAATTTGATGAAACTTTACATGGACGATATTAAAGTGTTATATTTTGGTAAAACGTGAAATCCAACGTTTTTAAGCTCATATATGATCTGTGGGACCCAATGAACGTGTCTCATGTTTCATTGGGTCCCACAGGTCATATATGACCTTAAAAAACTTTGGATTTGGCATTGAACAAAAATATAACACCTTAGCATCGTTCATGTAAAGTTTCATCAATTTTGAACAACATTTAACCATCTTTTAAGTTGATCAAATATTAAAAAAGTTGCTGAATGTAAAATGATGGAAACCACATGGGTGGGCAAAGTAATTTTTAAAACCTCGTGGGTGGGGTGTGTAATTTCGCCAAACGTCATGGGTGGGCGATGTAATTTTCCCTATAATTTTCGACCCCCTCAAAGTTAGGGGGTGTGACTATGGACCCCCAAACAGTAACTCTGTCATTTTTAACGTTAATCTATGCTTACCTATTTGCTTACCTATATTAATATTATCACATCATATAGTTAATGTGCAACAGACGTTGGATTATTATTATTATTCCCACCCAATAAGTCTCTATTTATGCGAGTGTAAGAATTTGGAGATATGGAATGTGTAGTACAACTGTAAATTAATGGGCTTTGTTTTGTATAGTTTCTTTTTTCAGCAATAAATTCCAAATTCTTGGCAACTCTTTAAATTAATGTAGCAATATATGAATAAATATATGTATACATATTCAATACTTGTAAATTGTACTTAGTATCTATAATGTACACTTCAAATTTTAATGTTTTAGAAATTGTATTTAATGTAAATGCAATGAATAATACTAAGTATGGAGAGGAAGAAGCCAACCCAAATGGTTCGATGGAAAGTGTCCCTCAAGGGTCCATTGATCTAGAGGCGATGGAGGAAGGGAAGATCTCAGAAATATATTTGATGAACCGAGTTTCTTCCAGGTTCTAAACCTAATAGAGAGAGAGCTCAAGGTTTCGATGTGAAGGAGTTGGTGGAGGAAGCTCGAACAATGTCTGAAGTGAATAAGAAGGAGGAATATGTGTAAGAAGAAGCGAGACAAACCTTAAAGCTTGCAAAAGAGCTTGGATGTACCGTCTCTGGTGAAAGGTGTGCGCTTAGCAATCTTAAAGAGATCTTTCTTAATTCTAGAAAGAGTGCATCCTAATAATGTCCCGCCCTGAAGAAAGACAAGATGGATAGCATCTTCGGACAGAAGAAGCCGCCATCCATAGCAATTATTAGGAAGGTCCGCGGTAGCAATATAAACTATATGAGGTTTAACAAACCCTCCCAGATTAAGAAAATAACATGTAAGGAGAAAATTAAGGATGTATCATAATGTAAGGTACCCATCTGGGGTTAGGGTGGAAAGGTTTTTGCAAAGATAAATAAGTATGACTTCATAGTTAATTGTTGTTGCCATCCACAATTGTGGAATATTTGGCTACGCGCCTCGAATGATAAAAAAAACTTAATGTACATATTGATTTGTTAAATAGTACATAAGTTCACAATGACTGTACTTTTAATGTATACAAATTGTACTGTTATAAATGTAGACAAAATAAATACATATAGTTGTAGTTGATAATAATTATTAATGAAAATCCAAATGGCACAAAAAATATCTGAAACTCTATTTGCAGTCACCAAATTACTTGATGCAGTCACTTTTTCATACAAAGAAGGCAGCCGAAAACATGCAGGGACAGGGATAGCCACCTAGCAGCTAACACTATTGTGGCAACATAGCCGCCCAGCGGCTATAGCCCTTGTAGCTGCCTAGTGGTTGTAGGTGTTGTAGCCTTCTTGCGGCTGCAGGTGTTGTAGCCTACTGCTTGCTACCCTAAAATGCATTATTTGATATTTTAACTATCTTAAGGTGGTTTTAGGGTGTGTCTTCAACGTTTTAACTTTCTTACGGTGGTTTTAGGGTGTGTGGTGTAGAAATATTTTTTTAACTTGTTTTGTACTTTAAAATGTCGTCACTGACTCGGCAGACCCTAAACCCTCCAATACACCCTAAAATAACCCTTTGACATTTTTATTTGTCGTATGGTGTGTGGTCTAGGGTAATTTTTTTAATTGTTTTATACTTTATAATGTCACCACTGACTCGGCAGGCTTTCAGGGTTTGTGGTTTAGGTTATAGGGTCATTAGACCCTAAACCCTCCACTACAAACCCCTAAAATAAGACTTCGACGTTTTTAACTTTCCTTGGGTGGTTTTTAGGGGATATGGTGTAAATTAATCTTTTTTTTAACTCGTTATGTACTTTATAATGTCACCAATGACTTGACAGCTTTTTAATGTTTATGGTATAGGGTTTAGGGATGTTAGAGTCTAAGCCCTCCGCTACAAACCCTAAAATAAACCTTTGATGTTTTTAACTCACTATGGTGGTTTTTAGGGTGTGTGGTGTAGGGTAATCTTTTTATAACTCACTGTGTACTTTATAACATTGTTACTGATGCAGTCGGGGAAAAACACATTGTTGGATAACTTTAACTTATAAAAAAACAAACAAACAAAATTTGGGCTCCCCAGCGGCTGGCTCTAAAGGGAACCGTCGGGCGACTACAAGGTTAACAGCCGATGGTTGACTGCAAGGTCTCTGACCGCTAGTCGGCTGGAGGACTTATAGCATACTGTCGGTGACTATATGAAATAATTTGGTGACTGCAAATAACAATTATCAAAAAAATATTAATGAATCACTTAAGTGACATTTATTATTTTAATTAATGTTTGATATTTATTGATCTCTCTTTGTCGTTTGCTCACAATTTCATATTGCAAAACAAACTTGGACCATGTTACTAGGGTCTATTTGTGGACATTTTTTGGTTTTGATAATTTTTGCCATCAATTTTTGTGCCGATTCCATAATTTATTCTCTGTTTTATTCAAACATTTGTTTTTGAAAGTTGTTTTGACAGCTAAAATCAATTTCAATGTCACTCCCAATTTCTCTAATGCTTTATTCTGACAGTTGCATTTAAAAGTTGACCATAAACAAAGTCGATTGCAATCAGCTACCAAGTTAAAAGAAAAAACACCAGAATGACACTTATAAGTACAGATAGAAAGCACATGGTTATGTTCATATTGCCTAAAAAATTATCTGAATGACAATGTACCTGATCAGTGGCGGAGCCACATTATGTATTAGGGGGGCCCGGCCCCCTAATTGTCCTGATTACATCATTTTTTTATTACTAGTTTTATATAATATAGTTTATTTTGTTATAAATTAAGTTGAATTTAGTAAAATTGTTCTAAAAATATCTATGAATTATTATTTTTAATTAACATGAGTCCATTTTAAATTGTTTAGTGTTAAAATAGAAATAATAAACTACACTTAATACAATAGTTGATGTTATTAAGTGTCTTATATTTTATACATTATTATTTTTATAACCATAATTTGAACTGAAACTTGTTTTAAAATATTAATTGTGTTTATCACATTTTAGTTTAAGTAAGTCAACTGAGTCTTGTAATTATCACTATGCACTACCTTCTGTTGTTAATAAATGATGTTTTGAAAGTTGCCATTTTTTTAAATATAAGATGTTTTGGACTTTTTTACCACTCAATTTTCATATACCCTCCTATTTTTTTCTCTCACTCACAACTTCTCTATTCCTTATGAAATAGTAAGGATAAAGTAGTCCAAAATTTGTCTACCTGTAAACCATATTATAAGTATTTTTATTTTAAAATTTTATTATTTTTTTCAGAATATATTTAGTATTAATATTAAATATATAGCAAAAAATGTAGCCCCTAAATTTGAAATTCGCAACATGATATTTATTATGAATGATTGGCTCAGTATTTATTATCAACATCACTTACAGCTGGGCCGGGTACTTCAATTAATCCAGAAATTTCACACTATCTGGACACCACGGACTCTTCACCAGGAACCTACTATTTATGTACTGATTTACGAGCATGATAATTTCAATGCACAAACAGTGATATTTCAAATCATGAAAAAAATTATCAATGAGTCTTAGGTACAACCATATGTAGTCATCTTTGGTTACATTTTTCATGGTACAGTTTGTGTAGAGTAGATGTACATGTTTTATAAGTTTGTTGTACAGTTTATAAAGTTAATATGTACATTTAGTACAAATTCAGAAATATCACAATTCACTGTATACATGTACATATATATCCGTACAGTTTTGAATGATCACATGTACAGTTTTCGATGACCAAATATACATGTATGTAGCTATCTATAGCTACATGTGGTTGTAGCCAAGAAATTGGGAAAAATTATAATGCATATCAGTAATGCACGGATTTGAGAATCTTTATCCTACACCTATAGTAGTAAATATTAATTGAACAGTATACACAATGAAACCTAAATTATAGCCGGCTATGGCATTCAACATTCTCTTCCTATCACCTTTTGATTCCTATTCTATACATATGAAAATCATATAGTATTTGTTGCTCTTGCACATGGACAGACACAGAGACAGGGACGCCCCCTCTTGCCCATTGGTATAAGATGCTATCTACTAGGCAGAAAGTGTTGAAATTAATAAAGTTAATTAGTTGATAATAAGGAAAGATTCTAAAGATTTGTATTTATGTAGGTAATAAGAAAAGGGAAAGGTTTAGGAAAGATTCTAGAGGTTTGTATTTATGTGGGTGATAAGAAAAGTAAAGGTTATTAAGGGTTGCATTTATGAGGGGAATATGAAAAGTGCAAGGATAAGGAAAGTGTCTAGATTTAATATTATTCTAGAAAGTTCTAGATTTATTAGGGAGAAGTCCAGAGTCACTTATCTCACTATATAAAGGGAGTCATGTACATAGTTTTTTCATCAAGCAATACAATATCCTATCTTCTCTCAATATTTCAACAGCGGAATGGAGACCTTGGCGCTACACCAGGGTAGAATATGGCTTCTCACGTGTTAGCATATGTTGGGAGAAAAAGAATAATAGAAAAAAAAAAGAAAAAGGCTAGCGTGTGTCATCCGTTGTGTGCAAGGGAATTAGACTAGGAGGAAAGGGAGGGAAGAGAGAGAAATTATTTTTTTTTTCAAAATGTTATTACTCTCAAAATATAAGTGTAAAAATAAAAAAAATTATACCATTGTTCATCATTTTTCATGCTCTTCAAAACAAGATGCATCATGTAGATATTTCGGTAAACTTAAAATTTTATGTTTTTAAAATAAGTATATATTAGGTATTTTAAAGTGAATCTTACCCATTAGTAAAATGAATTTTCTTTAATAATAAAATGACTCTTACCCCAAACACTCTAAAAACACCATAGTAAAGTTAAAAACGTCGAAGGCATTTTTATGGTTTGTAGTAACCCTAAACCCTAAACCATAAACCCTAAAAATTTGTCGAGTCTGACGACAATACAAAGTGTAGAACTAATGCCAAAAAGATTACCCTACCCCCAAACACCCTAAAAACCACCATCGCATAAGTTTGTGGTAGGATTAACTTTTACTAGTATTAAACAAATATATTCCTTCTTAAACCTTCGATTCACCTTTAAAAAATCTTTGATTCACTTTTCTTAAACCTCTGATTCACTTTTTTAAACCTCTTATTCACTTTAGTTAAAACAATCTCTATTTACAAGAATCACTTTTCTTAAACCTTTGATTCACTTTTCTTAAACGCATGATTCACTTTATAAAAACCTTTGATTCACATTTCTTAAACCTTTTAATTTCTTTAGTTAAATAATCTATGCTTACGAGATTCACTCTTATTACTCTGATTCACTTTTCTAAAACCTCTAATTCACACTAGTCAAACAATCAGAATCACTTTATTTAAACAATCTTGTTTATGAGATTCACTTTTTTAAACCTCTTATTCACTTTTAAGCAACTCTTTGATTCACTTTTAAGCAACTCTTTGATTCACTTTTTAACAACCTTTGATTCACTTTGTAACAACCTTTGATTCACTTTTCTTAAACTTATGATTCACAATGAATCTTAAAAAATATGTACATACAAAAAATAAAAAATAAAAATTTATCAAAACATATTCGTGTTTGGTCTTATTTTGAAGAGCACGAAAAATGCTGAACAATGGTATAATTTATTTTATTTTTGCACTTTTATTTTGTAAGTTATGACATTTTGAAAAAAAAAATTATCTCTCCTACCCACCCACTCATCTCCCCTACAAGTGACTTTCCCTCTTATTCCCTCTTTTTTTTTCTTTTTCCTTTATTTTCCTCAAATAAAGTACTGACATGTGGCACCATCTCCATATTAGAATATGGCACAATCACCATCTTCGAAATTACGTTTCAACAGTACTTATTATTGACATTTTTTACAATGGGGAGGGGAGATGTATCCAATCTTTAAGAACTCTATATATATAATAAGGATTTTAATTAAAAAAATCTGACTTTGAGTACGACTTGTAAACAGCAAGTTCCATTGAATGCAATTTCACCGGATCTTTCGCACATTCCTTGACTTGGTTTTCTGAGCTCCAATCTTATATTTTTTCACTACAGTTGTCAAATCAAGTGAATTTAGTGTCTCTTTTGTTGAGGAAGATTCGGGTGATATGTTTACAAACATAACTGTCTTCGAGTTTCCAAGGAGGTAAGGCTGAAGGAGTTGGGTCAGCTTGGAATTTCTAAAAGTGACATGTTCGTTTTGCCAGTGCATTAAGGACTTCATTTAAGCAAAATAAGCTCATAGTGATAGCATTTGTTTCCGTACTGTCACCAACTGACTGACCATCTGAGAGCCATTCACCACCACCAGCAAGATCAATTAGATTTAATACTCCTTGTATTGGTAGATCTTTTTTCTCATTGAACCCTTCAATTTGTAGGGTGAAGACAAATTAATTGTCTCCTAGATGAGCACTTGTTCGTGTCAGTCTTGCCAACAGTCCCGTGTGAAACAGCTTTCTAAAGGTGCAAAAGAATGTCATTCAAACTACGTACATTGAGAGAAGTAAGATCTGAGATAGAAGTGTTTTCGTTAACGTGGCCGTGTGCTATCCTATATTTAGAAGAGTTTTCTGCACTGCTGCTTGCTGATAACAACATATCTCTAATCGACTCATTATATGTTGTTATCAGCAAGCAGCGGTGCAAAAAACTCTTCTAAATATAGGATAACACACGACCATGTTAACGGAAACACTTCTATCTCGGATCTTATCTCTCAATGTACGTAGTTTGAACGACATTCTTTTGCACCTTCAGAAAGCTGTTTCACATAGGACTGTTGGCAAGACTGACACGAACAAGTGCTCATCTAGGTGCCACTTTGTCTTCACCCTACAAATTGAAGGGTTCAATGAGAAAAAAAGATCTACAAGTACAAGGAGTATTAAATCTAATTGATCTTGCTGGTGGTGGTGAACGGCTCTCAGATGGTCAGTCAGTTGGTGACAGTTAAAAACAAATGCAATCACTATGAGCTTATTTTGTTTAAATGAAGTCCTTAATGCACTGGCCAAGAAAAAAGAACAGGTCACTTTTAGAAATTCCAAGCTGACCCAACTCCTTCAGCCTTACCTCCTTGGAAACTCGAAGACAATTATGTTTGAAAACATATCACCCGAATCTTCCTCAGCAAAGGAGACACTAAATTCACTCAATTTGACAACTGTAGTGAAAAAATATGAGATTGGAGCTCAGAAAACCAGGTCAAGGAATGTGCGAAAGATCCGGTGAAATTGCATTCATTGGCACCTGCTGTTTACAAGTCGTACTCAAAGTCATATTTTTTTAATTAAAATCCTTATTATATATATATGGTTCTTAAAGATTGGATACATATCCCCTCCCCATTGTCAAAAATGTCAATAATAAGTACTGTTGAAATATTGAGAGAAGATAGGATATTGTATTTCTTGATGAAAAAACTATGTACATGACTCCCTTTATATAGTGGGATAAGTGACTCTAGACTTCTCCCTAATAACTCTAGAACTTTGTAGAATAATATTAAATCTAGACACTATCCTTATCCTTGCACTTTTCATATTCCCCTCATAAATGCAACACTTAATAACCTTTACTTTTCTTATCACCCACATAAATACAAACCTCTACAATCTTTCCTAAACCTTTCTCTTTTCTTATTACCCACATAAATACAAATCTTTAGAATCTTTCCTTATTATCAACTAATTAACTTTATTAATTTCAACACTTTCTGCCTGGTAGATAGCATCTTATACCAATGGGCAAGAGGGGCGTCCATGTCTCTGAGACATGCAATGCAGAGTTTTATTTTTATCATTGAGTCATCGATCTGTTTTTGTAACTCCTCGAAAGGCTGAACATTGCACTTTTTTTGACATTCCCTGGGTAACGCTTCTCGTAACGGGCCGTCTTGGGCCTGTAGTCTCCATGGTGTAATGGAGATAGTCCCGTGACACCGCAACAATCACCCTCTTCAAGCACATCATCAACTCCCTCAAGTGGAAGCTCAAGTGAAGGGCCAATAAGAATGAGAAGCCTTGAAGATGTATATGCAGAGTTAGATAATCAAAATGCTGATGATGAACTCACTCTTTATTGTCATGTTGTAGATTATGAACCTCTAAGATTTGAAGAAGCGGTGAAAGAAAATAAGTGGAGAGTAGCCATGGATGAGCATCGAAAGAGAGTTGCAGAGGGAGAGAGCAATAACTTCTCGCCCAACCACACCAAGCGAGTCGATAGCTTCAAATCCGTCCAAGTTTTGAAGATGAGCTATTAGCGGAGACTCAGAACTTCCACCAAGTCGAGCGGTGCACTTACGGGGATTCCGGTGCTCCTCAGCACGACTATGTCCAAACTGATGTGCAGGTCACTAGGGAGTATCGATCTCAGACTCCCACGCTTGGCTACGGGTCTAATTCTAGAAACTCCAGTGGACCTTCCGGCTGGAAGACCTATGAGGGAACCAAAGTTTACTATGATAACAAAGGGGATTCGCACACTGGTCAGTGTGTGTACATGCACTATCTCAAGGATGGTGGCGTCAAACCAAGTAAGAAATGAAGGAGTCTGACAAGTGTGAAGCTGAGTACGTATGTAACACCCCCGAATAAACATCCAGCAATACAAACGTCGCGCCTAAATAACATCACGGTTAACTACGCAACAATATAAACTTCATCCGGGTGTCACAGACGCCAACCACCCACGTGGTTGACACAACCATACTACCAACATCAAGTTACGGTCTGAATGACTGGAAACCGCCCTCAACAAAACTCATATACAACTCAAAATACAATTCCCAAATACCGAGTGTCTACAATAAAAATACCAAATCATAATTTGAGAATTTCATCTCGGGTTTAGTAACAACCCATACACTAAACATACTACACAACTCAAAGTTATGCCATGATGGACTACCCCCATGGTAGCCATCCTGCCTACGCTTCGTTATCGTCCGGCACAATACCTGAAAAAAAATTGGGTGTAAAGGACTCAGCAAACGCTGAGTATGAACGTGTGTAGCCCGCATGTTGCCGGGCCACACAACTACTTGGTCGAATATTATTAAGTCAATTTACATGCTATAATAAAGTAGTAAAGCACACCACAACACATCATTATATCATACACACTTGAAGGTGGCATATCAAGATTAACAAGCAACCAAGCACAACTTGCAAGTAGCATAGCAACGTCAAACACGCCATCCAGCATAATAAGATGTTAATGTAGCAACAACAATCAAGTAATTCATTGGACGTGTGTGTGGGTACCTTATACCAATGATCCTCACTATGGGATCATTCAAGAGGTTACGTATTGTTTTCTTGTTCTCATTACACAAGTTTGCCTTCCTTTTCTTGCACCGAGTCAAGGGTTATAGGTTAGACCCCGAGACTTTATTATGTAGGTGCTATTCAGCTCGTGTTTCTTAAAGAATCACATTTGTGAATTTTCTCATTTGCTTGGTCTCATTACACATGTTTTCCTTTATTCTCTAGCACCAAGTCAGGGGATATAGGTTAGATCCCGAGTCTTTATTATGTAGGTGCTAATCATTCCTTGTTTCTTTAAGGATTATTTGTGAATTCTCCTATCACCACAATTTGGAGAACGTCTTCTCCATAGCCACTCCTCCATTCCCGACGTTGTATGTCGAGAAAGAGGGGTCATCTCTAGACCCCAGGGTGTGCTCGCTAATCCTCCAGTCCCGACGTCATACGTCGAGGCAGAGGGGTCATCTCTCGACCCTAGGATGCGCTCCTCAATAGTCGGTCGAAGGATCTGATGCAGATACCAACTCCCGAGTGTCCAAACCGCGCGGCCCGAGAATCCTTCTTCTTGGATTATCCATATGTTCCATCAGTTGGTACTTACTTATTATTTATCTTTTTTTTTTGTCTGCTCGACACCATTGTGGGTGTCGATAGTAGTCCTCGATAGGGTATTCACTTATCATAAATATCTTGATACCATAGTGGGTGTCCTTCGGAGTCCTCTATAGTTAGAGAGGAGTTTTCTCATTGTAAAGTTCTTTTGTTTTGTTTACGTAGTTCGTCAAGCTTCATCTTAAAGCTCCATAAACGAGAAAGGGACTAAACTACTGTGTGCGCGCAAGAAATATGCAACAAGGATATATAACAAGCATTTAAGCATGTCACAACAAGCAATCCAATTTTCATGCTTTAGTCCTATGGTCATCGTCAAACAAAGCACACAGCACACACGCACCTAATTACCTCCCCTAGTTCCTTAGTATTATCTCCCCGACACATTCACTCAATATTTACAGAACCATAACATGAACCCTCGACACTTACTAGTATAGGGCTTCAACTCACACCAACCGGTGTATTACACTTCTCTTCACTACTTCCCCTAACTGGTTTAGCATATTAGCAATGTTGTAGATTCATTAACAAGTCACTACCACTTCTTTACCACCTCTGTAATTCGTTTATACCAAGAGCACTTGTTACAGAAAGCTGAAACACCTTTTCCAGTGTTCCACCTTATTTAATCTCGGTTTGATTTCCTTAACTAGTCTTAGTTCCAATCCAATCCGTTTTTAGTTCACATTGAGCCCTTCAATTTTCTAACCCTTTCATTTTCGTCCTAGACTCTTCTCCGGTTCACCTTATTATAATCTTAGACTCCCATATTATAAATCTTTCCCCTAAAGCTTAGGAACTAACGTTTAAACTCTAGTAAATTATGAAGTCATCATTTTACCCCAATTCATATACTAACTTATACCATTCATTTATTCCCCTTTCTATCTCGGTTAACGTCTCAATTCTACCTAGGCTATTCTGATTCTACTCCTCCTTCCCCTAATTCTTACTATGACCGAGTAGACAGTGTATTTCCAAAGATTACTATTTAACCTTACTATGTTACAGCTTTATCCCCTAAACCTCAACATACATTTCCACCGGTTAAATGGGTCCTAAGCTTTGGCCTTCGTTTAGTGTAATAGGTGACAGGTCTGATCTACCATCCATATCTAATTCCCATCCAAGTTTTCAGATTACTGCACGGGTTTGTTTTTGGTACTCATGTGGTTAAGTTTTCAACTCCCAATACTTCCTTATCAACCCGGTTTTGCTTGGTTATTTTGTTTAGCAACCTTATGACGTCACTTCCTAGTCCACTAGTCTTGACCTAGGTCCTTGTTGCGCTCATACTTCACTCATGACACCTCTGATTACTAACTATTTAAAGATTACAAGTTGTGGGTTTTAATAGCATTAGTTGTTGTGTACTTACTCATATAACCTCACCTTCTTTAGGCACCAAACAGCTTTATAACCCCTTTCCAACTGTGTACAGACTTAGTGGGGTACCTTAGTACTGCTTCAGACACGACAACCAGTAAATACCACTCTTATACACCTACTTAGAATCTGTTATACTGAAATGCAGCAACCTGAAAACGACAATAGGTATATCTCCTCTTCACTCTATCTTTTAGTTCCCTAACTGACTTCTATTTTTCCCCAAGTGTATTACCCCTTACCTAAGTGTGTTAGCAATGTTCTAAACCCATTATAACAACAATACAACCTTTTGAGCACCTCTGAAAATTTGTTTTACAGAAACCAAAACTACAGAAAACTGTAACACTAATTCTGTACAGCTTCTTTTGAACTTCTCTTTTAGTTAATTAAACTGACCTCCATTTTTTTCCAAAGTATCTACCCACTTAGTTAGGTGTTCCAGCAAGGTTTTAAACTAAGAATCTAGCCAACTCAACCCTGATAACATTCCTAAAACTTTCCCATACTGAAACGTAAAACTGTAGCAAACTGAAAACAAAATTTTGTGTGTCTCCTCTTCATTCTTTCTTTTAGGTTGTTAATCTGTCTTCTAATCCCCCCCCCCCCAAAGTGCTTCCCCTCTTAATTAAGTGTTTTAGCAAGATTTTAAACTTAAAAGCAACCCAAAACTACATTGATAAATCCTCTGAAAGTTCATTATACAGAACCGGTAATAATCTGTAAAAAATCAAAAATTGAGTTTCTGCATTCTCCTACTTCTACTACTCTTTTTTTAATGTGCTACTTGTTTTCCTAACACTACTAGATGGTTTACTACTTAGGTAAGTGTGTTAGCAAGTTTCTAACCTTATCATTAAGCCAATACAATCTCTATATTGTTTCTGAAAACAGGTTACACAAAGGCATACGTTGCAAAATTTAACCCATTTCTGCACTAGTTTCTTAGTTAGTTTATACAGAATTTTTCCGAACCATTATAACTTTCTGTCTAACTTTAAGATGGCTGGCACATTGGTTGCTCAATGCATCAGATTTTACTACCTATTAACCTAGAGCAATCCCATATATATTTGACGCTAGAAAGACACAGAGTTTCAGCCCAAAAGCATTAATTTCCTTGCTGTTACGAAAGCAGTTCCCAAACAGATCTTGTCTTAGTAACTATCAGCTTATTACCTATGGACTTTCTCATTTGTTTTCGGTAACTCTCAAGCATGTTTTTAGCTTCTTTAAACTTGGTGTTTAGACCACCATTTCGCCAGTACAATAGCAACACAGCACAAGGAATTTCCAGCTCATTGTTACCAGATTTAACAATATATTTAGAGCAGCATTTTTACACTTGCTTTAGTGCAGTTTTTAAGACATGAATTAAGCATGAGTTTAGACACAACCTTAAGGCTCTCCAGTTGGGTTTCTTTGCTGTTTTTCCTTGGTCCTTCTTGGACAAATTTTCGGTCCTAGTTATGAAGGAATCAAGGGTTAGTTTTCTGTGAAGAAATGTGCATAGGTGATCATAATGTGTCCGGCCCGGCAGCCCGGTCCGACCCGGCCCGTAAAAAAGCCCGACAGGCCCGAGCCGATTGGGCTTCCGGCGGGCCTGGACATAAAACCAGGCCCGAAAAAAAACCGGGTCGGCCGCGGCACATTTTTTGAGCCCGTGGCAAGCCCGGCCCGGCCCGATTTTATATTTTTATTATTATATTTTAAAATTTAATATATACATATTTAATTTTATTTAATTTTATAATATATACAAAAATTATATAATATATAAATTTAATTAAGTAATATATATATATATGAATCTATATTAAAATATATTAATTAAATTTTTTTTATTAATTTATATAAAAAAAATTAAAAACCGGGCCGGGCTTCGGCAAAACCTGAAAAAAAACCGGGCCTAGCCCGGCCCGGCCCGAACATGTAAAAAACCGGGCTTGGTTTTTTAAAATAGGCCCGACGGGCCTAAAATTTTCCTCCGACCCGGCCCGAACCCGGCCCGCCCGCCCGAATGATCACCTCTAATATATACGTATACATATTTTCAAACTAAAGGTTAGTACTCGGGCAACCTCAGTTGAATTTACCTTGGTTTAGGGATTAACCCTTCTCTGGGTATCCTCTCAGTTGGGCTGCGATTTTTGACTCAGAACCTTGGCTTACCGATTCTCACGGTTGGATTGGGCAGACTTGATCAAGTATATTCGAACCCTCCCAAAAGGGGAGTTGTTTGGAGCGAACATCACAGACAGGAGAGGACACCCGAGTGAGTACAGAAGTGAGATCGTTGATGAAAAGACAAAAGAAAACCAGAAGGTGACAGAAAAGGTTTAAGATCTTACCTTGGGATGATTTCCAATCGGACTTGGGCTAGTTTTCTTATGGAGTTTGGTGTAGCCTGGTGAATATTTTCCAGAGGTGCTCATGCATGCCCACAGAAAAGTGAAGAGGGAAGTCAGGTACTAGAATTTTTTTATTCGGACAAGAACAGAGGGAAGGAAGACGGTTGATCAGACATATTTTGGGTTGTTGCTCTTACCTCCAGGAGCTTGGAGGTGTCTTCCTCCCCGGGTCCAGGAGTACCACCGGAGAGTTTGCATGCGTGGTTCATGCTTAACAAACGCGGAAAATTACAGAGGTTAAGCAGGGTCGGACACCACTGAGCAAGGGCCAGAAAACGCGATGAAAACAAGCAACCAAAAACGTTTACCTTGGGCTAGAATTTCAGAAGGTTGGCGTGGGTTTTTGCTTGGGGGTTCTCAGCACCGCTTCAAAGAATCATTCTCAGACGAATGCATGTGGAAAAAGGAAGGAGGAGGAAGGAGTTACACATCCAGAGTTTTGGAACTAAGCAGATGAGGAAAGAAAGGAAGGTTCACTTACCGACTCGCCTTGTTGGTTGGACCTGTGTCATTCCAGGTTTTCGAGACCGGTAGCTCCACAGGATTTCGGGCATGCAAGGAGTATTAAAGGCTTGAATTACGAGGGAGATGCGAAGGGGAATGCTGGAACAACCAGGATAAATCGGGAAGAACAAAAGGAGGAGCTTACCCTGCGCAGCAGTTACGAGGGGTTGGTCTCCTTCTCTGGACTTGCGCCAGGTGCGCGACCATGGGCGAGGTGAACGACAGCGTGAGCTTCTCAATCGACACACATATGCGAGAAGGAAAGCAACAAGGCAAGGGTTGGAGAACATAGGAACAACTCGCATGGGGAAAATGGAAAGGCTACAGGGTTTTTTTTTTAATAACATCGGTATAGCACAAGACTGATTGAGTATGGTTCTAAGTTAATGGACTTGCATAATTCTCTTGTGTTACACGGGTGTCATTAAATATAACTTAGATGATACAGGTCCTCATATTATAATGTTACTAGCACGCGGTCGTATTGGTTACGTAGTTAGTATATTATGTTTTCGTATTATATGTTATTTAGTACCATCATTATTCGTCAATGAGTACCCGATTTATTTTAGTTTGCATAACGCGCTACACTTGTGTCGTTTACAGATGTCCCAACCTGGGACAAAAATTTACTTCCGCTTGGTTGTATTGATCAACGTCAAAACCGGTGAGCACGCATGCGGATATTACAGGGTCACTCGCTATCACACCCCGGACCTATGTCCGCCCCTCAGTATATAGGTTATAAGCTATAACATGATTATATTAACGTGCCTAACTCACTTAAACACTCCTCATATATTCGTGATTTTATGCGTTTCAGATATTAGGGGTGTTTCAACGTAGTTGCTACCTCATGAGTTTGTCAAGACACTTGACCAAGTTGCAAACATTTTTGCGAAGCCAATAAAGCAAGATGTTTTTATGAAGATGCGCACTATGCTTGGAGTTCAGAGGAATTAATTTTAAGGGGGTGTGTTGAAATTAATAAAGTTAATTAGTTGATAATAAGGAAAGATTCTAAAGATTTGTATTTATGTGGGTAATAAGAAAAGGGGAAGGTTTAGGAAAGATTCTAAGGGTTTGTATTTATGTGGGTGATAAGAAAAGTAAAGGTTATTAAGTGTTGCATTTATGAGGGGAATATGAAAAGTGAAAGGATAAGGAAAGTATCTAGATTTAATATTATTCTAGAAAGTTCTAAAGTTATTAGGGAGAAGTCTAGAGTCACTTATCCCACTATATAAAGAGAGTCATGTACATAGTTTTTTCATGAAGCAATATCAAGCAATATAATATCCTATCTTCTCTCAATATTTCAACCATAAAGGCAATGAATTGTGCCTCTCAAAAATTAATTAACAGTTCTCCAGATGGACTCTTACGTTTTTACAGGAATATTAATATATATAGTTACAGCGCCCCTTTTATTCAAATTGATAGAGGTGAATGTATGTATAATATATCAGAAACAATTCAGCTATCCAAAGCTACCGTATATGTGTAATTATATATATGTATGTCCTCTTCTCATTTTATCTGAATCGTCCAATCTTCAATGGAAGCTTTTTCCTCTCCACTAAGCATATATAATAATGACATCTTACTCGGATACGTACAATATACATACATTTGAGTGTGTCACTCAAGCATATGTCTATATATATATATATACACATTGTAAAGCGCACTCATAAAGAGTACTTTATTTAATGGGAAAGCAGCAGGTGCCAAATCCCATTGGGTATACAAGTATCTCCTGTTTTTATAAGCATTTAAACAAAAGAAAGAGAGAAGATGAAGGGGACAGTCAGCAAGTCACCTGTGAATGTAATTGCCCATCAGAATTTCTATTTATGGCCTTTCTGGGGTTGGTGTTATAAAGGTCCCCCTCTATGTAAATGTGTATAAGTGTTGTATAATTTGTCTATACATTGACTGCGCGCCATGACCAACGCCAAATGGTTACAAGTTAATATACAACTGTATTTTTCATTTTCTTTTCTTTCAGTACTTGTGAACAGATTGATGTATAAATTCAGTTAAAAAGGAAATCAGATATTTATTATCGATCTGTTCTGCCTATGCTCATTATTACTATGTTATGAATGTGTTATTAATGGTGCCTATATAATTATTAAGTCTTATGAGAATGTGACATTAAAGAGTTTTTTTAAAGTCATACTTTTATATTAATTAAGCGATTACATAGTATGAGGGTGTAAAAACCCTTAAAACAAGTCAGGCGGGTAGTCTTGGGGACATATCGCACCAATAAAAATTCGAACAGTATCAACATCCATGACACCGTCCTTACTGACTTGAATCGTCAGGAGCTTAACATGCTCCAAAGTACTAACATCATAACACTTAGGATAGCTAAAATAAAAGGAAAATTGGGTATAAGCGGAAAACCAACCAACTAGGTAACTAAAGAAGTCACAGGACTATGTAATATATTAATTCCTAGTTAAAAAGTAAACAGTTGCGGTAGGAGCTTCGCAACTGATATTAAAAGAGAACCTAAAAAGACAGTACCATGAAGTCAACAAGGTCAGCATTGCATGAGCTGAAAGCTCAAAAGGCATAGTCATCGGGACACAATGCATGTCCTATAGTGGCTATGAACTTCATGGATCATGGCTTCATGCAGTCCCTGGATGGTCTAGGGACAACCACTAATCCTTCAGTAGCCAAAGCCGGAGTGGTGGATTCCTTTAGTGGATCAGTGCAACAGTAAGACTTGGTTCAGCCCTTACTTGTGGTTTCTTGCCTTTCTTCGTCTGAAGAGCCTGCTTAGTTGGTGCTCCCACATCATCCTGTGAACACCCAATAACCATACGATTGAAGTTTCTCTTCTTATTGCTACAAACCATACTAGAGTAAGTCTTCTCTTCGGGTGAAAGAGGGGTTTCCTCGACTCTCACGTCGCCCGAAGATCCACCATCAAAGCATGAGCAGTTTGGGGAATTTGGTTGAGGAAAACTATAAGCCTTAGTATTAGCCCTTGGGTGCATGCCAAGATTCATACTTGGATTCTCATGACTTTGGAATCCCACAGACGGAAATAAAGAAGTAGTGGTCATACGGCAATCAAGACCACAGATGAGTCGCCAAGCGTCACCTTTCTCAACCTGAAGAAGTTTTTACCGAACCACTGCCCGATTTCCCTAAGCCATGGCCTATATGGGTAGACAATGGTTGGTGGATTAGAACGGATTAGGCAGTCCTTGGTGATGTGAGTGAACTATCTGCACCAAAAGCAAATACTGGGCATCTTTTCATACGTAACTCGGAGCACTGAATCATAACTTTCAACTGATACTTTGTTTGATACACTCTAAAACTTGTTTGTTGATGACTAACATGACCTTAAAGCGCAAAAGTCTCCCGTAGAACATCCTCCCTCGTTGTTGTACTCCAAAAAGGATCCAAATCTACTAAGCCTATGGGCAAACTCCTAGTTGAGAAAAATAAGTGGAACATCATAGATCCTTACCCATATACCCAACCATCTGAACTCAAGGTTAGTTGGAGCTTTCAGCGCACGATATGTTGGAAAATGAGGAGATATCCATCAAAAGACAGGGCCGCGGTAAAGGATCTCTTGCATGAGATCCTGATTTGTAAACTCAAAGAAATATGGGCTCCTTCCTACACCACAAACCTTGAGATATTCTTTAATCTGCCAAACGTGACTAAGTGTGTTCTTAATAGCTTCTCACATCCACCGTTTTTGGTGAGAATCATTTGCAAAGGAGACAACGTTCAGAGGGAAAGGCGTGCTCAAACGTGAGGTCAACCAAAGAGGTGGTCACGCCTTCCTCTAAGGTTAGTGTGAGTTCCTCGCATCTCAATTCGATGTCATCAACTGATGCTTGCTTCTGTATCTCAGCCATGTAGCATGAGGGTGATCGAGCCGGCTTAAAGGCCGAAGGTTTTGATCAAAGAGGTTGGGGTGCCACCGGGAGGGAGAAGTCAAAGAGAAGAAGGAATACGACAAATGTGACAAGCAATTTACCCAGACTTTCTTGCAAATCTAGAGAGGAATTACCCATTCCCTAGGCAATATTCAGAGATTCAGTGTCTTGGGAAAGAGCACCACCAAGGATACGTAGAAAAATACAAGAGAATGTAGAGGAAGGGAGTACCAACGAAGGAAAATTAGCGGCAGACAAGAGGAGAAACCTCAACTAGAGAGAAAAACTCCCATCGAGGGGAGACAATAGAATGCTGATTGTGGCTGACGTCAAAGAGTTGATGATTGAAAGTTTTCCCTATAATCTCACAATATCATAGTTAAAGTTATTCTTGTTCTAAAAAATTTAACTTAAATTGAAGGAATTTTTCTTATAATTTTTAATCACTTGTTTTATTCCATGTTCAAACTTTGTGTGCGTCGAATTATGGTATTCTACCGAGGGTTGCTATTTGTAGTACAAAATTACTAATCACTGCAGTACAAAATTATTTAGGAAATTTCATGAAATGCCACTATATTTTTGGCCAATTCATGAACCGCCACTAAAAAAAAGAAAGTCACGAAATACCACTATATTTTTGTGAAAGTCCATGAAATGCCACTATTTCACCCACCATAAAAAAAAACCCTTACTAGTTAACAAAGTATATTAAAGTTCACAATATGCCTCTAAGTGTTAAAAAATTCACAAAAATTCACAAAAAATGTAAAATACTATAAAAATATAGATAACTATAAAAAAAATATTTAAAAATATTATAAAAAATATATGAAAATATCATAAAACATCATAAAACATTGAAAAAAAGTAAATATATCTTATATTTTTTTTCAAAATTATTTAGTAAAAAGAATATAGAGTTTTAAATACATAATTTATACTAACATCCTACAAATTTAGACCAATATAGTACCATACATTTTTAAATTATTTTTTTCTACCTATTTGAATTATTTATTCAAAATAATTTTTTATAATTTTTTAATTAATATTTGGAAAAAATTTATTTAAAAAAATTGTATTCTATTTACAGATGACTTTATGACATAATATTTTCTCGATAACAACAAATATTATGCTATAAAGTTATTTGAAAAATAGAACATAAATTTTAAAAAATAAAATTTCTAAATTTAATTTAAAATAATTAATTTGAAGATATAAATAAAATTGATAGAAATTAATAATTAAAAAATGTATAATAAAAATTATGGTACTTATTTGGTAAATTTTGGTACTTAACTAGAATTAATTGGTATAAATTATTTGTATAGAACATTATATTCTTTTTATGGTACTAAATAATTTTTATAAAATGAAATATTATTTGTTTTTATATTTTATGATATTTTCATTTTTTCAATTTTTATAAATGATTTTAATATTTATATATTATATATTTTTATTGCATTTTTAATTTTTGTGATTTTTTATGAATTTTTTAACACTTAAGGGCATATTGTGAACTTTAAAAGTACTTTGTTAACTAGTAGGGGTATTTTTGTCTTTTTTCCGTCTGGTCATTGACAATGGTGGCATTTCATGGATTTTTACAAAAATATAGTGGCATTTTGTGACTTTTTTTTTTTTAGTGGCATTTCATGAATTAGCCAAAAATACAGTGGCATTTCATGAAATTTCCCAAATTATTTTAAATCATATTCATTATGTAAACATGTAACGAAGTATGGGTGCAACTTTTTTTTCATTAATTGATATCCACTTATTATTTAATTAAATAAGTTTATACTTGATGAATAGTGATTTTACTAACTGTTGTACAATTTTTTTTTTTTGCCAAACTATCTGGAATACATTGCAATGTGTTATGACGATCTTTTTTCATTGAAAAATGCAAATGGACGATTGAAACAACTTAACAGTCGCTTATTGAACATCTTGAATCACAACTAAGTTACATAACATATTACAAGATGACATTTGATGTGGAGACATCTTTTTATGGGAAAAAAAACATAGTTGACATTCTCAAACATCATGACTACCAATCAACTCATCACTCCCGCCTTCATATGAATCGGGGAGGGATTTGAGTTCCCATAATATGGAGCTGTCATACACGCCCACTCACTCATCCGTATCGCGAGGAGATTCGGGCTACCACATCATAGAAACATCATTACTGCCAACCGACTCGCCCTGGTTGGGGAGTGATTAGTCCTCCAATGTCATTGAAATATCACTCTTGCCTTCATATGAATCGGGGAGCGATTCGCGTTCCCATAATATGAAATTTTCGTACACGCCCATCCACTCATTACTGCCTAGAGACTCATCCTGGTTGGGAACTGATTCGTGCTCCAACGCCATTGAAACATCACTCTGGCCCAATGACTCTTCAGTATCAGAAAGAGATTCATGCTCCCATATGATATTAGAACTGTTTTCGTCATTTGATTGTGACTCATGATAATGTGAATGGGTTGTGAATTTGAACGAGCTGGTGGTGTGGAACTATGAATTGTGAAGAATCAGTAGCAACTCTACTCCTTTTATAAGAAAGCACAAGCTCCAGATTTTTGATTTTTTTTTTCTCAAAACATGGTGATACTGAAGCCCAATAGCCATGTAAGAAGCAACATCCTTGTATTCCCCATAAAATTATGAAATGTCATTTCGTACCTTCTGTAGTCCTATAAGGAATCTTATGGATTGGCATGGTAAAACCAGAATGCACTAGCTTTGATTTTTGCTTAAAACACGGTGGTTGTGTGTGATCAAGTCTGATAGTGACTGTGTCCTTACAGGTGATGCTGAAGCTCAAAAGCCATGTAAGAAGCTACATCCTTGTATTCCCCATAATTGTGAAATGTCATTTCGTACCTTCTGTAGCTCTACAAGGAATCTTATGGGTTGGCATGGTAAAATCAGAATGCACTAGCTGTGTAAGAATGTACATGGATGTCATCTCCTTAAAAAAATAAGCAATTCACACACACACACACACAACACACACACACACACACACACACACACCACCACACACACACACACACACACACACACACACGCACGCACGCACGCACGCACGCACGCACGCACGCACGCACGCACGCACGCACGCACGCACGCACGCACGCACGCACGCACGCACGCACGCACGCACCACGCACGCACGCACGCACGCACGCGCGCGCCGCACGCACCACGCACGCACCACGCACGCACGCACGCACACACGCACGCACGCGCGCACACGCACGCACACACGCACGCACGCACGCACGCACACACACACACACATACACACACACAGACACACACGCATGCACACACACACACATATTATGACACTTATTGTCACGAGTTGAGCTAGATCGTGACATTAAGTGTCACGAGTTTTGGCATCTCGTATTTCCAGTATTTTGTTATACAGTTGAGTGATTTTAGGATCTAAGAAACCTTCTAACAACTCAAAATATATTTTTACGATTGTTTTCATCAGTGAAAGATGGTTCTCAAACTACCATTGATGAAATCCTTCCGAGGTTTTCAATCTCGAAACAACGACCTCGTCTTATATCCTACTTCTACAGAAATGGAAGAAAGACTAAGTTCAACCAGACTGATACAGCTAAACCCCCCAGCATCGGATAATGTACTCATTAATTTTATACTTTTTGGAAAATGTATTTGTACTCATTACCTCGCAATGTAACTTAGGATCAAGAAAGTGTTTCTAAAGTCAAGCCCTCGCAACACTATTAGTGGCTGCTACTCAGAATTTCTACATTTGAATATATTTAAGTTCTCGTGGCAGTAACATTAGGTTTGTTCTGCGTGGTAGATGTTTGGATTATTAGATATTCGTTTGATAGATGTTTTGATCCATAAAATTTGGTAATGAAGCCTCACTTTCAATTCTCTAAAGCAGGGGTTTGAATTTTAGGGCTTTTGTGAGGAAACAATCCCACATAACATAAATCAATGAAACTTCTAACATTACATAAGTTAAGGTCGTACAAATGAAGGTCCATTACAACTATAAACAGTTTAGTCAAACAAATGTAGAAAGTCAACAAACCATTTAAATTGTATCTTAAAACATCAAAAACATAAAACCCTAAACTACGACACGATGTACTGGTGATAGTATGAATCCAATACAAGTAAGATGTTGAAGGCCTCATATATCCCCTATTATGTTGCCCTTTGTTCCTCATCCGGCATCTCCTCATGGTAGTAACGCCAGTCCCAGCTACAGTTCCCGGGAATGTAAGGCCTACCAATCTCAGTTGCCTCACTCATGAGCTGCAACATAATACATGTATTAAGTTAGCCTAGTATTCACAAAATTTTATAATCAACTGATATTATATTAAAAGTGCAACTTACTAGGGCGGGATCCGGGTGATGAACGAAGGTGTTATTGTACACGTCAAGATTCAGAATCTTTGAATAGCTGTGTTTGACGTACCAATCCAGATAATCTCCGTCACATGCGTGCATCACTGCCCTTGTCTTAGTGCCCTAAAGTAGCAGCACACTCGTGTGTGGTGTCCCACACACTATACATAGCGGGGTACACACATTTATAGGATCCCTTTCTCCCTCTGTTTTCGGATCTAATGTTTGGTCTAATAGGAGCAGGTGGGATACACTGAACGTACCCGAATTGGCGAAGACAGCGCTCCGAAATATATGGCTCATTCACCCCCATGTACTGCAAGGACCCCTGTACCAAGTGTGGCCCTTGTTCTCATTCACCTTCTCTCGACCGTAGGGCAACCAATCAATCTACATTGCATCACAGGGAAATGTGAGCATCAATAAGAAATAATAATGTTAATAATATAAATTACAATTTTTGTACCAATTATATTTCTTGTTGTCAGAGCATCTAGATGATTGCGGTAGTTCTCCAGCGACTCTTTATCTTTCTGCTGGGAGGTGGACCTGACCCATCTCATAGCCCACGGTTTATCATCCCTATCACGCCAATCAGCGCTAACTATTAATGTGAATTAATGAAAATTCATTAGACATTGTTGTACATTAAAACACTTACCTTGAGAATCGTCAAACAGCCAGCAGTCCCAGTAGAGTCGGCACGAGATGCTATCCCCAGCCGGCGATACAACCATGCAAGAGTACCTGCTCCCCATGCGTACTTCGTAACCTAAACATGTCGGCTCATGGGAGTGACTAACCAGAACGATAGAGGACTTATGCGTCCATGCCCCTTCCCAGCAAAGATGGTGGTACCGATCGCATAGTAAAGTCAACCACACGCCTGCTTCATAGGTAGCTTCTGCCCGGTCGAACTCCACTCAACCAGTATGCCACATGTAATCTGTCATCACCTGAACGTGTCGTCAAACTCTAAACACTTAGCCATCGTCTCTTTAAGCTCAGTGTTTGACGGGTCCCCAAGAACCAGATGACCAACGATAGGGATCCTCAATGTTTGCCACACATCATGAAGTGTGATCATCATCTCTCCAACGGTCATGTGGAAAGAGTTGGTGTCCGGCTGCCACTCTCCACAAAGGCAGAGATCAATGACATGTTATTAAAAAGCCATGTGATCTCTAGCAGATGATGCAGGCCTGAATGCATAAGCATATTCCTTACCCTTTTGCAAGAACCTCGTTGAACGGCCAGTTCGTGATCAAGCTGTTTCAGGATTTAAATCCCAAAACACCTGATCCTAGATAATTACCAGTACGGGGTAAAACGTATTCTCAGCAAGTGTACTGGTCTATCGTAGCAAGTTTTCCTAGGTAGTATTCCCTAGGTTATCGAACCAAAGGAGGTTGTGTCTAGTTTAATCTTTAATCTATCTAACTAATAAACTGAAGGAAAAAATAACAATAATAGATTGGGGGTTTGATTGCAGAAATTAAATAATTAAATAAACTGAAAACAAATAAAAATGATTATCTAATAAATCTAAAAGGGTGAATCCTGGTTTACTATTTCTCCCTAGTTTATTAATTCCCTTCCTGAGTGTTTTCTATATTCTAGATTGCAACCTCAGATCTAAATTAATCTAAAACCGGTCTCCCGCAAGATAGATTCTCACTAGCAATTCACAAATCCTAACTCTCGTTACGAATTTACAAATTAACTAATAGCATTAATGATTCACCTGGTTTCTAGTCAGCTAATCCCCAGGAATTGCCATCTGTAGTTTCACTGGTAATATTCCTATGGTCTAATGAACGCCGCAGTTCTCACTTGTAAGCAATTCATACCAAATAAACTCATGCAATAAATAATCACAAAAGAATTCAATAATAAACAAGGAATAAAACTACAATCTGAATAGAATTTATATTTAACAACTCAGAAAGAAAGATAATAAACTAGTTGTCCATAAAAACCAGAATTCTAACAATTACTTAGACATCGGAGACAAAGAAATAATAACAATATTAAAGAGATTAGAAAACGTCATCTAATTGTTGTAGAACCGATGACGTTTCCGGTCTCTGACTTCTGCTCCGGTCTGTCTGAACTGTTGTTGTTCCCCTTCTTCTGTCTCGAACAATTCCAAGAACTGCTCTCAATTCTCCCTCTGCTCTCGGGTTTGAATGACTGTAGCGGCTAGCTCTAGAATTCTGTTCTATCGTGTTCATATATATACTTCCGCTCTTGAATATTTAGAAAACAAACAATTCTTTTGTTTTCTCTAAACGCAGCGTCCATGTCATAATAATTAGCACATAATGTATCTTCCCCTGTAGCCGACCTGTACATTGCATGCGCCACCAAAATTGAACCGACGAGCCCATGTGTATCTGCGCCTCTGTACTCTGGCCTTGGTCGGCCATCCAGCTATTATATGCATCGAATTATATATATGCTGCCACATGTTCGACCAAAGTAATGCGCCTCATGCATGTATATCATGCAGCCCACCATTGTAAAAAGAAGACATCCAGCATGTCAAATGTGTCTGCGCCTCTATATGTCTCTACAAATTATCTGCTCCTCTGTATGTTTACTGCGCCTCTGATTTAATGGATGCAAGATGTCAGCCGCCCCAAGCTTTCTTTCACGTGCATGTGCCCAGGTGACTAATGATGATTTTAATCATCAATTGTATACATGCGGCCCATCGATTGCTTCTTTCCAATATGAAAAGGATACCATCGGAATATGAATCATCTCCACGTGTGCATGTAATGTTCCTTTCTAAAATATTAGCCCAATGCTACTCCTGCAAGCCTACGAGAGCTGTTGCTTCTGATTTGAGATGTCGGTCAACAAAAGTGGCGCCTCTGATCAGTCGAGCAAAGCAGGTTTCTTTTCTCATGCATGATGTGCGTACATGTCCCATGCCCATCCATGCTCAAAGTTGTCTGTGCCTCCAATTTATCAAACGCGGCCCACTAATAAACGATCTTTAGATGCAGCCTTCTGAATTGCTTTGTCGGCGCCTCTGAAGACTCGAAGAGCATGTGAAGCCCAACAAAGTTGTCTGCTCCCATCGGTCGAAGATTTCTGTCGGCCCAGTAGAGTCCACAGCCCACGTCATGCTAGTCATCTGCATGGGCTTGTTTTGGTCTATAGGTCCACGTAAACTCCAGTTAGTATGCACCGAAGACATATAAATGTCGTCCCAAGATTCACTTGCAGTTTCATGCGGTAATTATGTTAAGCCCATATATCTGCGTGGATCTTCATATGCATGAATATATATACTCATCGTGAGTGAGATATATAAAGTGATGATAATCGATTGTATTGACCGCGTGATTGACTGCACTGGTCCGGGTTATTTCATACATGTAAACCCGGACCACATGTCTGGACACACCATAAAGTGTATTAGAAATGTTATTTTTACTCTTGTTTGGTTCCGGTTTGATCGTTAAACTCTTGACATATGTTCCTAGACCTTTTCTTCAGTGTTTTTAACCTGTTT
This sequence comes from Limonium bicolor, assembly GCA_023374045.1. Lineage (NCBI taxonomy): Eukaryota > Viridiplantae > Streptophyta > Magnoliopsida > Caryophyllales > Plumbaginaceae > Limonium > Limonium bicolor. The sequence goes on along the minus strand of CM041782.1, from coordinate 55,527,465 downwards.
TATCATAAAACCACATGTGAGGAATAATCTAAACATTTAACATAATTAAGCATATAAATAAGGAATTTATCATATAAACCAATAAAATATTAATCACATTAAGCGTAGAAATATAGATAAATTCCGCACTTATCAACTACCCCACACTTAGCTTTTGCTTGGCCTCAAGCAAATAAAGAACATATCTGCTCCAAACCAAAACATCAAACTCCAGGATCAAACATTAGCAGAAGGAAAACAAGCAAAATGACAATCAGAAAAATCAATCTGCTCTAAGCTATCAGTTATCGCAAACAGTGAATAGAGAATAATTTTAATAAAAGCATGAATAAACTAAATTGCAGAAACTGAAACACATATTAGCTTAGGACCTTCCACCAATTTCTTTCCATTACCCTTTGGATGACAAGGGGTGTGAAGTAATGCCTTATTCCGCAATACCTTTCAACACCACGCACTCATGATCAGAAAAAAAACTGCAATTAAATACTTCACATGTAAAAACTTTTCTTCTTCGAGAAATAAAAACAAATGATTTATTTAATTAATTGCACAGTTGTTCCTTCACCCAGACTTTTCTCTTTATCCATGTAACGGCTTTGGGCCAACTATCCCAGATCACAAGACCTTAGGTAGATAGGTGATAAAGCACCCCGAGGACTTAATAACCAGATAAAAGAGGCCTGATTCGGTTTAGGAAATTTTTGATCAAAGGAGTACCTTGCCTTATCCTTTCATTCCAAACATTCATATCATTCCCAAGATCCAAAGCTAAACGCATTTAGTCTCCACAATCAGCCAATCCATCAAATTTTAGTGAAAATAGAGTACAATTAAGAAAAACAATTCCGGAATGACAACTTTTAAGCAGAAAGATTTTTAAGGTTGTCATCAGGCTCAATTTCAAACTTCCACAGATATTTTCACCTGAAATTCAACATTTATGATAAAGAGAAGCACATTATTCATCACCTGAAAACAAATAAAAACTATTGGTCTGAAGTGATAACTGAAGGTCACTCCCTACCCCACACTTAAAATTAAACAATGTCCTCATTGTGTGACAAGGCAGGAGTGAAAAACTTTGAGCACGCAGAAGAACATTTATGTCCAAAGGAAACACATCAGAGCAGTCAGAAAGAAAACTTAAAATTAAAATAATTCAAACTGAAACTCCCTTGGATTTTGTTGTTGCTGCAGATGTAGAATGACCCCACCCCACACTTGAGCTTTGCTCAAGTGTTGCAGCCTGGTTGCAGTATCACCATGAAGAATTCATCTGACAAGAAAAACACCAAAAGCAACCAAAACTATAAAACGGAGTTAAAAATTATAGACAACAAAACCAAGAAGAATAACTATAAAAAGAAACTAAAACAAAAAAAATTGAAAACTAACGGAATAAGATAAAAACACTGGGTTGCCTCCCAGCCAGCTGCCCTTCGTTAACGTCTTTGGCTAGACCATACCTCCCTAAGGTCAACCAGGATCTAATATGAATGTCAACGTGAGTGCCAAAGGGTGGGTGGGACGGGCATCATATATCTTCATAAAACGTCCCCGATCAAATGGAAAATTAACCTCACATTTAAGATGTAAAAGTGTAAACTCCAACGATCATGCATCAGGTGGTTGTGTTGAGGTGGGTGATCCTTGATGTGAAGATCACACTTTGGCTGGTCCTCCTTCTCAAATTCAAGGATGTAAACATCCTTGTCATCCGGTGGAAGCTCAAAGGAAAAACCAATAGGAAGATCAACTTCAACAGGAATTAAGGGCTCCTTGAAGTCAATGAGATAACTCTGCTCTTGTAACACCCCTACCATTAATAAATCATTACCGCCCAATCTCCTCGTACTTTCAGAGTCATGCAGCGGATACATACTTGCATACAGTGGGTGATACAATGCCGTTAGTCACCCACGTGACTAACAAGGCTACTACTTCTATATACGGCATCGGTCTGATGGACCGGAATCCCGAGTATTACACATCTACAATTCACACTCCATTTATCAATCAAATACAACAAGGCTCCATTCAATACTTTACTCCTTCATAATCCATACAATACAATTTACATAACCGAGTTTACTAAGTTCCAATACAAATACAATGCTTCTTCCAAGTTTATATGTACTCATTAAGAGTCTAACTACTACCCATTCCTCACAAACTACTTGCTCGGTGTAGGGGGTGTGCTACTTAGTACACCTCTACATTCTACTACAAATGTAGTCACTGGTCTCGTGCCTTGACCATATCCTCTTCGGGTACCTGCACACTAAAAACGTTCCCCCGAGGGGGCCAGCTTTCGCTGAGCATGATAACCGCATACCCCGCGTACTAGTGAGGGTACGCCGACCACTTGGTCGAATACATGCGATTGATTTCATTCAACATACATGCATACATGCTCTTATACACAATATTACAATATTTTACAAGACATACATACATACACACAGTACCATACACACAAGGAAGACAATACAAGTCCACCAAATCCCTACTTACCTTCTTCCGGGCTACACATACACGATACATACATAGTACTTACGCAATACATACACAATATTCCATACTTGTTAGCTTCATTGGTCCACCCGGGTTAATCGGGTGGAGATTACTCTTTTACTCGTTCCACAGTACTTACGCATACATACTCATACTCATACATACTTACTTACTCAAGTCAAGTCGTCGGGACCTCCGGCCCGGGGAACTATTCGGTCCCACCACCGGGATTTACTTGGTTCACCAATCCAGGATGCTACCCATTTAAGGGATTTGGGCCGTGGACCAGTTTAAGAACCAGGAATCGGATCCAACCTCTTGTGTCTCCTCATCCTCACGCGTGGCCGAAGCTATATCGGACTTCTACTCATTCCAATTTACTTAGTACTTTTGTTAGGAGTTAGGTGGTTAGGAATTAGTAGAAGTCATTCACTCAAGCCACATACACAAATACATTGCTCAATACACATTCATACGGAATACAATACAATACTTAAGTACAATACAAGATTCGAATGCCGTTCATCATCATTCATATATTTCATGAATTATACAAACTATTGTTCAAGACAAATATCAAGAACAACGTAAACAAACACAAGTAAGTGCAATATAGTCCGATTCATGCATTTATCTTATTAGGTGATCAAATAAGCACACAAATCGGGTAACCAGATTAGGATACAGGGCATGAAGAAATCATACCTTTTACTGAAATTTACTTTACCGGTGTCTCCTTGTTCTTAGTCCTACTTGTTCCTCGAGTCCTAGTCTCGAACTAACGACTACATGCCAAATGGTTCAATCAATACTAAGTATTATAATACGTACATAATTACTACTCCCATACTTACCCCGTTATCCCGTTGTTTCGGTTTAACGTAATGTTCATATACTCACAACTTTCTTACCTACTTCTTCAACTTGTTTATACCTTTAATGACCCTTAAACATCATTAATCAAGTACTAATTACCTTATACTAATATTACCATTCACTTCCTTACCTTAAAAGCCATTTAGTAAGCTTAATTTTATAGTTTTTGGTCGGTCCGGGACCTTTCCGGATCTTAAGTCCCGGACCAACACATGGTCACTACTCTCGGCTCATTCTGGTGCCTGGTCCGGGTCCTTGTACAGGGGTCAAGTCCCGGACCAGTAGGTATGTCTAGTCTCGAATGGTTTTTAGTTCTGGTCCGGTACCTTATATGTAATGCAAGTCCCGGACCAGGACATGGGCAACTCTCGGTCATTTTTCAAGGGGTGGTCCGGGTCCTTGTATGGGATTAAGTCCCGGACCACCCACTATCCTTCACTCTCGGCGTGTTTTTGTATACTGGTCCGGGACTTAGTCCTGGACTTAAGTCCCGGACCCTGCTACCATTTTGACAGTTTTGACATTTTCAAAATCTGTTACATTCCATACTTTGCCTAATTAATTCCCAAATGTTCCTACACTTAATCTCACATGTTTAAGCACCTAATTAAGCTTCTAAACATGCTCAAATCCATTACTAATTCATTACTCCTTTTCATACCAATTCACACACATATCTTCCACATTTTCATTCCAGCACTTACATTATTTCTCCAAGTGGTGTTTGCTACAGATTTTGGTCCTTATTTTCCATACCTAGTTCCCTCTCCTAATGCCAATCTACCATCCCAATCCATTTCCCAGCAATTAGAATATCTATACCCAAGTCCAACACTCTTTTTACCAATTCTTGCACATTAATTTTTCCTAACTTCTCCAATGCATTTTTATGCACTTTGCTACAAATTTCACACTTCTTATTTCTCATACTATAACTACCATTCCATAATTACCAAACATCTCTAGTAACTCCAATACACACCTTGGTTCTCCCATTCACCAAGTCATCCATAATGCACATATTCCTACCAAAATTTTGCCATAGTTTGCCTACAATTCTAACTTCTCCACATACACACTTTTTCGTCAAATTCATTCCTAATCTAGCCACACCCATACAAGGGTCCTACCACCACACAAAGCTATATAAATCCATCTCAATACTCCATCAACATCAATATCAATACTCATACACAATATACTTGGCTCTAAGGCCTACAATTCCCTTACTAGTTCCAAAATACTCAAAACTTCATAACTTCAATACTAATACAATAGTTTAGGTTCTTTTATTTGTTTACCCATTCCCTTTACTCTAATGCAATAGAATTTTAACATTAGGAAGGAGCTCTTACCTTGAGCTTGTTTTCCCTTCATTTCTTTTCCACTTTTCCTCTTCTCTCTTTCTTGCCCAAATCGGCCATATGGGGAATGGAGTTGCCAAACTCCATTCCCATCATCAAAGCACACAAAACAATTGCAATTAATATACTAGCCCTTATATTAATGCTAGTTCATTGAAATTCTTAAAGCAAGATTTCTAGGGTTTACCTTTGGAGTGGTTTAGGAGGGGTTTTAGCCCTTGGTTCAAGAAGGAGTATCCACCGCCATTGCAAGGTGAAGTTGATGCTCAAAAGAGAGAGAGAAAATTGAGTGTTACAAGGAGGTAAAAATCGGTTATGAGCAAGGATGGAGAAAACATGGGATTTTCATGAAGATTTTTACCTTAGTGGAGAGGGGACTCCAAGCTACACATTGGTGCCATTTTCTCCTTGAATGGGATATACCCACGAAAATAAACTTCCTCATTTTTGGATTTTGAAAAGAGAGAAGTGTAGAGGATGATGAGGGGATTACAAATATGTAATTATTTTTGCATTTGGGGCTCACATGAGGGTAGAGCATGGGGAAGAAGGGAGAGCTTCCATTGTTGTTGTTGAGAGCTCCAAATCACAGGAAGAAGGGAGGAGGAAGAGAGAGAGTACGGTGGGGAAAGAAGAGAATGGGAGAGAGAGTAAGGAAATGAGAGGATGGGAGGTGAGAGAAAAGGTAAATACCTTTTTACTTTATCACTTTTGCTTTTTGATTTCTTTACTTATTTAGCTAGTTACATGTGTGTGAGAGGGGTTGTTTGACTGATTAAAAACCGGCCCCCTACTGTTATGCTAGCTGGAGCGTTTTTTGTCTCTTACAGAAAGCGCTCGTTATTTTACCCGGTTTCGGTACTATTCACTAACCGGGCCCGTTTTCCGGGATTTCTCATTTCTTTAATTTTTATTGGTTATTAAGCTTCCATAAATGCTTAATAATTGTTATTTAATGATTTATAATTTTTACGGGTTCGTTTGACCACTTAAAATCATGTTTTCGGGTTTTCTCGAAAAACGTGCGCTAAAGCTCTATTAGCGTTTTAATACATTATTTGGATCCGTTTTCTTCGGGAGTTGTTCCCATATATTAATTTAGGCCTTAACAAGGCTTTAGAATCCATATAACTTGCTAACCAAGGTCTCATATCCCCTATGGTTACTTAACGCTTATTTAGCGTTTTACGTTTTTAAGTTTATTTATTTCCTTTGGATTTATTTTTCCTTACCAATATTTCTTAATCATTATTAGGCTCTTAAATACCTATTAGGATAATTTAATCGCCATATTTAAGGTCGGGGTATTTCAGCTCTGATGGCTCATCAACAGGTGCAGGAAGAAAGTCAACTGGAAGACTCTCAGGCTCATGTACGGGTGGAGAAGGAATAGACTGGATAGCTTCATGAATTATATTATTCTCTAACTCTATAGATTCAACACATTGCTCAATATCTAGCTCTGGTCTCTCCATGATCTCCACCTCAGGTGTGTCTACAACTTCAGGGATCGAATGATCAAGCTGCGTATCACTCCACTCAGCTACTGCAGTAGGTTGTTCGATCTCAGGAACCGGTTCACATCCAATCTTTTATGATATTTCATCTAGATGGGCTAAAATTCTTGCATTACTTTCCCGTATTTCCTTCATATCCATCCTGAAGGACTCATGCCAACCGGGGTTTGATTCGCCATGTTTTTTGTTAAAAGCTGCAAGAGCAGCTACCAAGCTAGATAGATTACTTTGACATTGTGAACTCTCATGATCCCCTCCGCATGTCTGGCAGATAACCCACTGGTTGTAACTTTGTGTAGGGTAATAGTGTTCAGGAGACGATCGTGCTTCAGGAGGGCTAGACAATATAAAACTTCTTAGAGCATCCTCCAAACTAGAAGAAATAACTGGACAATAAGCACGCTCGTGGTCTCCTCCACACCTTTCGCATATAACCCATTGATTGTAATATCCAGGCCAACCTCCTGGTGGATTGTAATATCCAGCCATCAAATCAAAGTACCTCGAAATAAAAAGAAAAATAAATTATATACATAAAGAAGAAAATAAAATAAAAATATGTACATAACAATAAAAAAATAAAAACAACAATGAACGAAAAGGTAAATAAAAGTAAATAAACAAATTCCTATAAATCAAAGAAATAGAAATAACAAAAAATATACAAAATAAAAGAAAAACTATAATAAAACAAAATCAAAATAAAAAAGAACGGAAACAAATAAAAAAATAAACTAAACTAAACAGAAAATTAAACTAATCTAACAAAATTAAAATCTCATAAAAAAAAAAGATAAACCCTAAAAAAAACTAATCCTAAAACAAAACTATAAAAAATAAAATCAAACAAATGAACAAAATTAAATATCAGCTAATCAAAAACAACTAAAAAAAGCTAATCATAAAAAAATAAATAAATAAAACAAACAAAACAAAATCAAAATAAAAGAAGAGGGAAAAAAATACGAACCAAATAAACTAAAAATAAATTTAAACAAAACAAAACAAAAATAAACTAAAAGAAACTAAACAAAACAAAATAAATAAAAGAAAAATAGAATAAAGACTAAACTAAATAACCGTGCCTCCCCGGCAACGGCGCCAAAAACTTGTACGGGGTAAAACGTATTCTCAGCAAGTGTACTAGTCTATCGTAGTAAGTTTTCCTAGGTAGTATTCCCTAGGTTATCGAACCAAAGGAGGTTGTGTCTAGTTTAATCTTTAATCTATCTAACTAATAAACTGAAGAAAAAATAACAATAATAGATTGGGGGTTTGATTGCAGAAATTAAATAATTAAATAAATTGAAAACAAATAAAAGTGATTATCTAATAAATCTAAAAGGGTGAATCTAAGTTTACTATTTCTCCCTAGTTTATTAATTCCCTCCCTGAGTGTTTTCTAAATTCTAGATTGCAACCTCAGATCTAAATTAATCTAAAACCAGTCTCCCGCAAGATAGATTCTTACTAGCAATTCCCAAATCCTAACTCTCGTAATGAATTTACAAATTAACTAATAGCATTAATGATTCACCTGGTTTCTAGTCAGCTAATCCCCAGGAATTGCCATCTGTAGTTTCACTGGTAATATTCCTATGGTCTAATGAACGCCGCAGTTCTCACTTGTAAGCAATCCATATCAAATAAACTCAAGCAATAAATAATCACAAGAGAATTCAATAATAAACAAGGAATAAAACTACAATCTGAATAGAATTTATATTTAACAACTCAGAAAGAAAGATAATAAACTAGTTGTCCACAAAAACCAGAATTCTAACAATTACTCAGACATCGGAGACAAAGAAATAATAACAATATTAAAGAGATTAGAAAACGTCATCTAATGGTTGTAGAACCGATGACATTTCCGGTCTCTGACTTCTGCTCCGGTCTGTCTGAACTGTTGTTGTTCCCCTTCTTCTGTCTCGAACAATTCCAAGAACTACTCTCAATTCTCCCTCTGCTCTCGGGTTTGAATGACTGTAGCGGCTAGCTCTAAAATTCTGTTCTATCGTGTTCATATATATACTTCCACTCTTGAATATTTAGAAAACAAACAGTTCTTTTGTTTTTTCTAAACGCAGCGTCCATGTCATAATAATTAGCACATAATGCTATCTTCCCCTGTAGCCGACCTGTACATTGCATGCGCCACCAAAATTGAACCGACGAGCCCATGTATATCTGCGCCTCTGTACTCTAGCCTTGGTCGGCCATCCAGCTATTATATGCATCGAATTATATATATGCTGCCACATGTTCGACCAAAGTAATGCGCCTCATGCATGTATATCATGCAGCCCACCATTGTAAAAAGAAGACGTCCAGCATGTCAAATGTGTCTGTGCCTCTATATGTCTCTACAAATTATCTGCTCCTCTATATGTTTACTGCGCCTCTGATTTAATGGATGCAAGATGTCAGCCGCCCCAAGCTTTCTTTCACGTGCATGTGCCCAGGTGACTAATGATGATTTTAATCATCAATTGTATACATGAGGCCCATCGATTGCTTCTTTCCAATATGAAAAGGATACCATCAGAATATGAATCATCTCCACATGTGCATGTAATGTTCCATTCTAAAATATTAGCCCAATGCTACTCCTGCAAGCCTACGAGAGCTACTGCTTCTGATTTGAGATGTCGGTCAACAAAAGTGGCGCCTCTGATCAGTCGAGCAAAGCAGGTTTCTTTTCTCATGCATGATGTGCGTACATGTCCCATGCCCATCCATGCTCAAAGTTGTCTGTCCCTCCAATTTATCAAACGCGGCCCACTAATAAACGATCTTCAGATGCAGCCTTCTGAATTGCTTTGTCGGCGCCTCTGAAGACTCGAAGAGCATGTGCAGCCCAACAAAGTTGTCTGCTCCCATCGGTCGAAGATTTCTGTCGGCCCAGTAGAGTCCACAGCCCACGTCATGCTAGTCATCTGCATGGGCTTGTTTTGGTCTATAGGTCCACGTAAACTCCAGTTAGTATGCACTGAAGACATATAAATGTCGTCCCAAGATTCACGTGCAGTTTCATGCGGTAATTATGTTAAGCCCATATATCTGTGTGGCTCTTCATATGCATGAATATATATACTCATCGTGAGTGAGATATATAAAGTGATGATAATCGATTGTATTGACCCCGTGATTGACTGCACTGGTCCGGGTTATTTCTTACATGTAAACCCGGACCACATGTCTGGACACACCCTAAAGTGTATTAGAAATGTTATTTTTACTCTCGTTTGGTTCCGGTTTGATCGTTAAACTCTTGACATATGTTCCTAGACCTTTTCTTTAGTGTTTTTAACCTGTTTTATCATAAAACCACATGTGAGGAATAATCTAAACATTTAACATAATTAAGCATATAAATAAGGAATTTATCATATAAACCAATAAAATATTAATCACATTAAGCGTAGAAATATAGATAAATTCCGCACTTATCATTACCACAACGTTTACACACGCATGAAGTAGTTAAATCTACTTGATAAAGTGAAAGATAAGAGAGTAAATACGTTAGTCATTGACCAAAGGTCAATGGCGACATGCCCCCCGAAACTGGTGATGACACTAGTCAGTAGCGGACCACCGGGTACAGGTACATCATTAAGCCTCCAGTGAGTGGGAACAACGGGCTCCATACAGAGAGTAACTTCCTCATCAGTCACGCTCTCATGATTACAGTCGTCCTCATTCTGGTCCTCGTCCTCATCTGTGTCCTCGGCCTCCTCCTCATCGATATCCATGTCAACCACTGCAGCATCTGAAGGGGTACGGGGGTCATGATAGCTACCCCCAGCAGAAGTTTGTGCCTTCACATGCTCCAAGTGGTGGCTACCCTCACCCTCTATGTCGTAGCTCGAGCTAGGGAGCTCGTCCCAATCAACAGAAGACCAACCACCACCAGAAGATGAAGCCACTGGCATGTTCGAGCGTGGTGTGTGTGCGTATGCGTCAGAAACATCCAATGACTGGGCAGCAGATGAGGCCAAGACAGACTGTTGTGGGTTAAAGGATGAGTGGCGTGGAGGGTCAGCATGACCCTGCTATGGATGGAAAGACGAGTGTCATGGAGGATCAAGTCCAGCACCGCGCTCACGACGGTACAAAGCCATCATTGGTTGCTCCACATTCCTCTCTTTCTTCTTTTTGGTGTACACATTTTTCATCACTTTCTTCAGCTTATCCATCACTGCACAAGTTGAACAAAACACAATTAAATATCAGCTATGCAAGTAAAACAAAAAACGCAATAATAAATCAACAAAACAATTATAGCGTGTGACTTAAAATAGTAGAGACTTATAATAATAAATCAACGGTATATTATTAGTTAAGGGGATTAATATTATGTAATGAGTACCAAATAATTATGATTGTGCCAATAAATTTGAAATATTTATTAAAAAAAAGCACTAACTCGCCCCGATAGGCGGGGCGAGACTAAGTAGCTCGTGTCGCCTTCAGGGGCAAGACACGCCAAGGCATGTCGACGACCGGGGCGAGGCATGACCGAGCGTGTCGATGCTCGGATTTAGAAGCTCCAGATCGTGTCGAGGCGCGGGGCGAGGTGTGAGGTGACGCAGACCTGCTCGTGTTGAGTGCCGGGGCAAGACGCTCTAGATCGTGTCGAGGCGCGGGGCGATGCGTGAGGTAACGCAGACCTGTTGTTTCGAGCTCTGGGGCGAGGACACGCAGCTCGTGTCGATGCCTGGGGAGAGTCACGGCCTTTCGTGTCGACAGGCGGGGCGTCTGGAGGGAAATAGTGTCGACGGGAGGGGCGAGCTCCAGAACTCCATTAATGGAGATTTCAAGCTTTTTTCAGAATTTTAATTTGTAGATCTAGCCTAAATTAATTTTTTTTCCAAAAACTTATACCAGATTCGGATTCACCACATCAAGATCTACAACTTACAAAAATTTTTTGAAAACTCACTGGAAATTTTTTCCGGCGGTGGTCCGGCAATGGTCCGGTGATCCGGAAGAGAGGATTCCGGTGACTGATTTTGGAGGAGAGATAGTGCGTGTGTGAGAAATGAAGATAGGAGACATGTCCCATTTATATATAACATGCACGTTTTCGACCGTGTTTTCACAACAACTGTCATTTTGATTTGTTTTCAATATACACATGTTGTTTTGTAGTAAATACATGAAAACATATATAACTAAACATAATAAATGTCAAGTTATATGTTTTAAGCCATATTCTAATGTTATACGCTTAAGAAACGTTTAAACGCTTTTACTGTCACCCGAAACTGGCTTTTTCAACTGCGATTTCAGTACAATGTTTTGTGTATTGAATGTACAACAATGTTTATAATTTAATGAAATGTAACATAAAATTTCATGAAATAATGTGGAATCACAATTAAAATGTTCAAACGTAATAAGAACGGGTTTAACGTCTTTTATTACCGCGAGAGCGTTTTTACAATTTATGTTGACGAAATGATTTTTTCAAAAAACAAAAGTTACAACAGTATGTTATTACATGTTTACAACGTTAATATGATTTGAAATAATTTTGTACTGCATTGATTAGTAATTTTGTACTGCAAATAGCAACCATTTTTCTACCCCATGAAATTACAATAGTGCGTTGGTGAAAACGTGATTATTGTGTTAACTAGACTAATACGCACGATCTTAACTTTTTGATTTGTTTATGCTTATTGTAATAAAAAAAGACGTAACTAACTGTAAATGTATGCGCTTTATACATACTTATGGTTTTTGATGTGTGACAAATTAATATACTGAGCCAGTCTTGCACTCAGTATATGTCTCTTTCGGTAATTTCCCTTGGACTGCAACAGAATCTGAGCAACGCTTGTGATGTTATATGCGCTGTTAGTTTGTTAAGATATACTCCTGATATATCTCTACTCAGGTGGTATTATGGTTACGTAAATATCCTTTGTAGGTAGTTTGTTTAAAGTTTAGGAAATCCCGATTATTTTGTGTATAAACATTGTATAGGTTTAGTATACTGTGTGCTTTTTGGGGTATTAACATCGATATACTTCTTACGGCAAGTCACCCTTTTGAGAGTTGAGAGAAACTCTTTATTCATTGTTTCTAGGTTAGTTACTATCAGTCAAAGAGTGATAGGTTGGAGTGTGATTGTTCAAGGTGTTGAACAGATCAGGTGAGGAGTTTTTCATGCTATTAATAAAGATTAGTAGCTGAGTTTTCTTCTATATCTCTGTTACATTTATCCTACTAGTAAACACGAAGTCTCAGATCTGGACTGAGTGTTCTTGGTAACCACACTACGAACTTACAAGTGGTATCATAGCAGGTATACCTTCGCACGAGGCTAACACTTCAAGGTAGATCGTGAAGATCAGTTCGTACAACGTCAAAGCTCCCATGTTAACCAAGATGAATTATTCCAAATGGTGCGAGCATATGGAGGCACAACTGATGTCGGTCGACTACAAAGTCTGGAAGGTGGTTACCAAAGGAGATTTCAAACCTACCATCGTTATAGAAGGGCGTACCCAGGACAAGCCTGAGGAACAGTGGGCCGAGGAAGATGAAAAATTGCTTAGCAAAAACAAACAAGCTTTACGAATTCTTGTATCTTCTATTTCTGATGAAGATCAGGGAAGAGTTCTCGGTATCCAAACGACAAAGGAGTATGGGACTTTCTCAAAATTGCATATCAAGGTACTGAGTCCATTCGAAAGACGAAAGAAAAACAGTTTAAAAGAGAGTTCAACAATTTTAAAATGACAGAAGGAGAGACACTGGTTGTGGCTATTGAAAGATTCAATCAGATCCTGATAGAAATCAAGATTGTTGGTGCCTCGCTCACAAGTGAACAGACTAACGAAAGATTCTTAGAGTCACTCACTAAGGATTGGTTGAACTATACTTCTATGCTAGAGAAGATGGACAAGGTGTCATCCGTATCTTTTGAGGAGTTGTGGTCTGACCTAATTGTACACGAGAGTAAGATGAAAGAGCAAACACTGGAGGGTGTTTCGGTTGAAAGAAAAGATCTTGCCTTGAAGGCGAAGAAAGTGGCGGAACATCATGACTGGGAGCTAGATGACGACTTTGATATGGAGATGAATCTTCTTGCTCAAGGTTTGAAGAGAATCATGAGCAGAAAAAGAGGCGGATATCAGGGGACTAGCAGTAACCGTCGTGAACCTGATATCAGTAAAATTGAGTGTTTTCGGTGTCACAAGTTGGGACATATGATAAAGGATTGCCTTTTGTCATCCAAGCCACCTCAGTATAGAAATCGAGATACTCGTATGGCTACGGCAGTATGGGGTGAAGAAGAGGAGGAGTCTGAGCTAACTGAAAAGGTGGAGGCTCATTATTACATGATGGCAATTCATCAGTCTCACTCTGATGAATCAGGATATAACGAGTCCATGTGTCTGGTTACGAAAGATAAGGAGCATCATTCTCTTGTGGGAGAGCAGGTAAGTATTCGAAACTTAGATAATTTTTGTAGGGAGTCGTCCAAAGATCAGATTTTTGATGCTTTAAGGGCAGCTCTATTAGAGGTTGACTTTCTAAAAGAAAAACTTGACAACACAATTAATAAAGATAGTCAAATAAAACAACTGGAGTCTGAGATAGTTGAGTTAAAGGAGAAAATCAGGAACTTGCAGGGAAGCTAGTAAAAAATTCTTCCAAAGGTATACAGTCCACATTCACATCATCAATTAAGAATAGGTTGAGTTCTATTCCAGAGTGGGCAAAAAAGAAATTCAATTACTCAAAGCAGACAATGAGTGGATTCGTCAAGACAATGCTGATCTCCAGAAACAATGCGATACTCTAGATAGAAGGCTGAATATTATTAACTTGGAAAATCCATCATGGTATACAGGGAAAATTAAGCTTAACGAAATTGTTAGCAAACCAAATCAAAATCATAGTGGATTGGATTCCGTGGGGTAGAAACAAATCTAAAACCGAGGAAACAATACACACAAGTTAAATCAGCAATAAGAAGAACTCTCTCGTTATATCCTACAACGTTAGAATGCAGCTATTGTCATAATCTAGGACATCACATCAACTCATGTTTTAAGCTACAACGGAAAACGCTAGAATTTTTGCTTCTCATACTGTCAAATATGCTAGTTTATATTCACGTTGACCCAAACAGCAATGGGTCCCTAAACGTTATTGACTCTGTTTTCTATTTATCTCTCAAAACTATGCTGACGGAGCTAATATATGGCTCATGGACAATGGGTGTTCTCGACATATGACCGGAGACCATACTTTGTTTCGAGAGCTAGAAGGATTACATGGAGGTTTTGTGACATTCGGGAATAATGGAAAGGGACAGATCATAGCTATAAGTACAGTGGTGTAATACCCCAACCCGAAATCCAATAAACTGAACGGCGATCACTCCCAAATAAAATACAACTGCAGCGGAAATAAATACAACAACCGGGCGGTATTACAATGCCGTTGGCCACCCTTGTGACCAACAAGGCTAAGTCCAAATACAATCCTCAAATGTCACGGTCTGGAATACAGATACAACCCGAGATACTAGGAATCAAACTCAAAGTAAAATACTGAAATAGAATAATTAACTAATAGTAGACTCCCACAGCTTGGTCTACCCCACCTACACTCAGTGTGGTGATCTTCTTAAACTTCAGGTACCTGAAAAATGGGGGTGCCCCCAAAGGGGCTCAGCAAACAATGCTGGTATGGAAAACGTGCAGCCCATCGTCTACCGGGCCACACCAACTACTTTGTCGAACACATGCAGTTCATTTTTAATAAGCTGTAAACAAGCATAGTCTGATAATAACAAGTATCCATACAAGGACAATAATGTCACATAGAACAAGACACAGAAGGTCGAGTTAGCTGAACTGAAATTCTTTACTGATAGTCGGTCCACACAATGGGACTGACCGTTATAACTGAATATCTGAAATAGTGGAGGTATAGTGACCTCGTTATAAAGAAGGGTTGGGTATAAAAACCCCAGGAGATAACGTAGTTAAACCCTGAACTGAATGGCGTGGGAAATAAGAACCCACTAGAGGAATAAAGTCTTCCTCGAACTGAAGGGCATTTGAATCCCGGAAGGAATAAAGTCTTCCTCCCAACTGAAAGTTCCGTCGCGACGTAGTAGGAGACGACCTGAGACAGGTACAACTCCCGTAGCATGCATGGCCAGATCCAACTGGGCTCCTCAATCTCGAAGTATATAATTGTTAAGTGTCATATAAAGACGTTAAACAAGAACACAATGTGTATTGTCAATTATCACGTTTAGGATAATGACGTATGTTATAAAGTGAAGTTAGTGAGAGACTTGAGTACAAGTCCTCGGTATACTGAAACGCAGGTATTTAATCCACTGGTATAGTAGTGTTTGTATGCGTGGGACATACACGTTGTAGTCAGCAATAATCACGCACATAAAATAATACAACAGTGCACAAGGGTAAAACAACATTTTACATTAATTATCTTGGTCGTTATTTCAAACAACAGATAGCACACAAGCCGGTGTAATCCGTTAGAAAACAGGTTGCAAGAATCCCATA
This sequence comes from Limonium bicolor, assembly GCA_023374045.1. Taxonomy (NCBI): domain Eukaryota; kingdom Viridiplantae; phylum Streptophyta; class Magnoliopsida; order Caryophyllales; family Plumbaginaceae; genus Limonium; species Limonium bicolor. The sequence continues at coordinate 55,511,622 of CM041782.1, read as the reverse complement.
CCGTTCACCGTAGACTGTACTTGTAAATTCCCGGTCAACGTCTGGTCAAACAAAGTCCTAGAATAGGATTAACTGAGAGGGTTAATTTATGTTACCCTTATATAATAATTCTATTGGATCTTTTAACAAATTTCATATTGTTATTTCATGTGAGGTTTATTTCTTTTAATCACCTCATGATTTAATGTATAACTTATTTGTTATCCCTTTTGATTTATTTATAAATCCTTTAATGCACATATGTGTTTATTGCATTTGTTGTTTATTTTATTTGTCTAGGTGACATAACAACTTATAATCTCTTAACATTTATATGTCATACATAGACATAAAATTCTTATAGTTTTATTATTCTCCTTTTAACCATAAATAATATTGATTGTTTATCTTTTAATTCCTTATAACCATGTAAGCCATAGTTTTAATTCCATAATTCCTTTAATCAAAATTCTTTCTTCTAAATTCCTCCAAATATCCATGTAGGACCTATATTTAATCTAAATTCTTACTCTTATATTTCGGTTATTTACAAAACAACCTCATAAGTTCATAAACTTTATATTAAATTTTAATCTCTTTATATTATAGAGTTTTAATTTCTTATTTAGCTAAATTAAAAGCCATCCCTAATATTTTGGTATATAGCTTTTAAATATTATAACTCTCAAGAATTACAACTTAGCCCCTTAAATTCTCGGCTTTAATAATTTACTTCTTATAATTACAATCTAACCACAAAATCTTATAACTTTTACATAATGACATGTAAACTATAGTTTTAATTTTAATTCCCCATAAATGCCGAATATATATATAAATTCTTAAATTACCAAACTAACCCCAAGGAATTCGGCTTTGGTCTTGAACTTTCCATTAATTACATTTTCACCCCAAAACTTTCTAATAGTTACTTAATAATTTATAAACTATAGTCTAAATATTTAATTCCTTAAAATTTCGAAAGTGAACCTAATAATTCTCTTAATTATGAATTCGCCCACTAATAAATTCTAAACTTTCATAACAACTTTTATAAATTACATAATAGCCCAAAACTTTATAAAAAGTTATTTCAAAGCTTGTTTAAATTATCTAAAATTCTTAAACTTAATTCCTAACCTTATATTATATTATAATTACACCAAACAGCCCTTTAGCTCTCGGTTTTTAATATAAGTACACTAAACTTTGTAAAAATTACATTTAACCCACATAACTTAATTAATTAGTCATTTAGACACTAATAGAATATTCTTAACTCACCAAACTTTATGATATAAATTTATATACCTAAGTAGCTCATTAAAATCCATTTAACACATAAACCATTCGGCCATATTTATTTGGTGACCATATAGTATATAAAAGTGGATTTATATGTCTAGATAATTATAATAAATTCATAGAGTTATATAACTCATGTATAAATTATTGTAATGTCTTATATAAATTCTAAGCTCAAAATAAAGAACTTTTGCCCTTGATAATTCGGCATAAAATGATATATAACATAACTAAAATTTGTGACACAAAAATGTGTCTTAAGGTAAATATTTTCCTTATATGTTATAGGTTATATTTTTGGCATATAAAACCATATAGCTTCGGTATTATTTAACCTAAGAGGTGTACATAATTTTTGTACAATTTTTAGAAGCTTAACAAAGCTTATAATATAAGGATTTACTTAGTAAACTTACTTCTTAACAAAGGTGGTTAAGTGCTTGAACTTCTTCTTGAATCTCCAAGCTTTCTCCAAGGTAATATAGATGCTCCACTTCGGTTATATGCAAGTGGTGAAGGAGTTTTAGGAGTTAGATCTTGAATAAAGATCTTAAGTAGATTTGTAAGTATTTTTACAAGAGTTTACCTTAGACTTTTCTCCTTATGAATTCGGCACTCCTAAGGTAGATGAAGAACAAGGATTCCTTCATGAAAATGAAGAAGGAAAGAACCTTAGAAGAAGTAGAACTTGGTTACACATAAAAATGTGCTTTAAGGATTTTCAAGCATTAAAACTACCTTAAGATAACCTTGAGATGCTCCTTGGTTTAATGTTGGTTTGGACAATCTCCTTGGAGAACTAATTGATGTCGAACACTTGTTGTTAAGCTAGGAAGAGTTTTGCTTCAAGGCTTGACAAGAATTGCTAAGAAATTACCTTAAAGATGAAGATAGAAGTTACATCTCCATTAATGGACTTAAGAGCTTCAAAGGAAGAAGATGAAGCTTAGAAGAGAGAGGAGAGAGCTTACCAAATTCGTAGGTGTGGAGTGCAAGAGGGGAAATGACACTAAACTTACGTATAAGGTAAGAGAGTGCCTTAGAATTTGATTTTTGTTTTGTTAATTTTTAATGTCAAATGACTATACTTTTTCCTTAGTTTATTACATGGTTTATTGGCTCAATAAATGCCCATGTTCTCTGCATAATTTCGGACATGTGGTGTGTGACAAGGCAAGAGTTGGAAAGAAGATGATTGTGAGCTAGAAGACAAGGTAATTTAGGTAAGTTATTCTTTTGATTTTTCTAAGTTAGGCTTGTCTTCTTCCTCCCTTGTAGAGTCACGAATTCAAGGGTCAAATGGGGTGTCTTAATTGACATTGAAGAGCCAAGGACAAGCATGTTAGGTCACATGGAAAAGAAGGAATCTAGAAAAGTGAATTCTAGATCCACTTTTTACTTTTTCTCATTTGTTTTTGTTCTAGCTCACATGGCCTTATTCCATGGCCTAATTTCGACAGCTTGCTGGTCAAATGAGGCCTACATACTTAGACATTAAGTAATATAACACATGGGAAGGTGAGTCACCATGTTCTATGCTTTTTATAAACTTTTAATGCAATTTTTATACTAGTTTTTGCTCTCAAAATCGGCCCCTATAGAGAGTCTTGTTGACTAGTCACACCAACTGATTTAGAAGGTCATTTTAACCCTTTTTAATATTACCAATTCGTGGTATGTCAAAAACTACAAGGCAATTGCGTAAAACGCGTTTTCGTGACACCCGAAGGTGTGTTTTTGTGCTCTAAGGAAATTTTGGGAAACAAATTGTTTTTATGAGTTCCAAGTGTTTGTAAACACTTATAATAGTAATTAAACATATATTAAGATGTTACATTGGGTTATATGAGGTTATATCAACCCGTGACATAATTTACGGGCCATCGGGACACTCCCGGCCAAAAAGGAGCGCTAAGAAATCCTCCTTTGGTTTTTGCTGAATTTTGAGAAACCACTTCGTGGGTTCTCTTTAGAATGATAAATAATGATGTTAGGAACTCTAGGAATTAATTTTATAGGAGTTCGTGCCACCTCGGCACTCCTCCGGACTTTTCGTGCTTTAAGGAGCGGGTGTGAGCACTCCCGAGCATTTTGCGTATTTGACTGAATATAGCTTAGGGAATATATTTGTATATTCATATAATAATTGTATGACCATTTAGTTTGAATATTAGAGGGTCATACAAGGTCATGTTTGACCATATGCTTCTAAGGCGTTTTAGCGTTTATGGTGAAACGACTGTTTTTTCGTAACGTTTTCATGCATGGGTTTGCATGCGTACGTGAAATGATTTATATTTGGATTATATTCCAATAAATAATGATTAAATAATATTATTTAGATTTGGGGTATTTCAAGTGGGTAGTCAAGCAAGCGTTGAAGATGTTTGCCTGGTGGATGGATTGGAGCACAATCTGCTGAGTGTGTCACAAGTATGTGACAAATGACCCTCCTCTATCACTTTTGATTCCTATGGTTTCATTGTCACAGATATGACTACTGGCACACCACTTCTACAAGGATATCGGAGGGTTAACCTATATTTGGTAGATGTTGATGATCAGAACCTGGACGCCACATGCCTAACTGTTTCCACAGACAGTGCAAATTTGTGGCATCAGCGACTTGGCCATGCTCACACTTGGTTGATCAATAAACTTCGCACACAACACGTGGTTGAAGGGCTTCCGTCATCAGTACTTCACGAAGACAGTCCATGTAGTGCATGTTTATTGAATAAACAGACTCGATCGGCGCATATTCCAAAAACAGTTGTTTCCACATCAACTGTGTTGGAACTTGTTCACATGGATTTGGTAGGTCCTATGCGAACCATGACTCGAGCAGGGAAGAAGTACATCTTTGTTATCGTGGACGACTACTCATGTTTTACTTGGATTTACTTGCTTTACACTAAATCTGATACATTTGATATGTTCAACGGCTTCTGTGTTCAAATACAGCGTCAATTGGGATTGGTTCTGTGCACCATAAGGTCTGATAATGGTACAAAATTTGTTAATCTGCAATTTCAACAGTTCTGCACTGGTCAAGGTATTACGCACACCTTTTCCGCAGTGAGAACACCACAGCAGAATGGAGTTGTCGAAAGAAAGAACCAAAATTTAGTAGAGATGGCACGTACTATGCTTAACGCTAGTGGATTAGCACCAATCTTCTGGGGAGAAGCCATCAACACGGCATGCTACATTCTAAATCGTGCACTAATCAGACCCATACTAAATCAAACTCCATATCAACTGGTGAAGGGGAGACCACCGTCTATCAGACATTTTAAGGTATTTGGATGTCGGTGTTTTATTCTACACAATGGTAAACAAAATACTGGTAAGTTTGACACAAGAGGAGATGAAGGAGTCTTTCTGGGTTATTCCACTACTAGCAAGGCCTATAGAGTGCTAAACAAACGTACACTTGTTGTGGAAGAATCGGCATATGTTCGGTGAGAAGGGAAGAAATGGCGCCGGACCAAAGCAGGCAACGTAGAGCATCCGGCCGCCCTGGCCGGATGAGATTAAAGGCACGTAGAGCATCCGGCCGCTCTGGCCGGATGAGATTAGAGGCTTGTAGAGCATCCGGCCGCCTTAGCCGGATGAAAATGGGACTTAAGCAAAGCAAAACGTCACTCGACCAGCCGCTTGTGGTCGGTCAAAGATACTAAAGAGGGGGTAGAACTGTACTTAAGCATGTAAAATACAGGCTGGCACCAAAGGGACCAGGCCCAAAAAACTAAAAATAAGGGTGTACCCCCATGAAATAAGACACGGTTTTTGGGCAATCAAACACACATCCGATTCTAATAGAGCTCTCTTTCTCTCTCTACTCTCACAAAGATTCTGGGTTCGAGATCAGGTAATGTAGGACCGAATGTCAGATCAGGCCATTTTAGGATAGATACACTGTTACATTGGGATCAAGGTCGGATCCTGTTAGGATAAATGCACTGTTTCATTTGGCGCCGTCTGTGGGAATCGAACAGCAAGAAGCAACCACGAGACCACCTGGAAACAGAGAAGTAATCTGCGATGATTTATAACGAAAGATCTGAATTAATGACGTTTTTGCAGGATTGGAACACGAAAGATGGCTCCGAGATCAAGGAAAGCATTGAGGAACGCTACTGAAGATAACAACCGCTCCGAGGAAGGAATGAGTTCGGAAATGCCAGAGGCCATCTCCAAAAAAGATCTTGAAGACATGCTGAAAGGGTTGGTCAGATCCATTGACGAAAAAATGTAGAGGGAAATGAGACTTTGCAGCAGGAGTTGATGCAAAGGGATGAAGAATATCAAAGAAAATGGGACGAAATGACGGAGGCAATTGAACAATTGAAAAACAGAGATTCCAGAGGTAGCAATGGGGAAGAAAGCAAGGATAGAAAGCGCAATTCAATTGCGGATGAAGAAGAGATGGAAGAAGATGATCAGATAGATATGAGCTTGTACCCCTTCTCAGAGCGGATAAGGAAGGCAAAACTCCCGCCGCATTTTGTCGCTCCGACAATTGAGAAATATGACGGGACTGGAGATCCTGCTCAACATATCAAAAATTTCATGTTCGCCATGAACACTCAGGGGATTAGCTCCCTCGCCCTCTGCAATCTGTTCCCCGGAACGCTTTCAAAGAGGGCATTGGGATGGATCTCCACGAGACCGCCACAGTCCATCACGAGCTTCAAGCAATTGACGAGGATTTCCAGCAATACTTTGCTGCGAGTAAGAGGGTTAAAAAAGAAACAATAGAGTTGATGGACATCAAGCAGCGAAAAGGGGGAGACTGTGAAGGAGTACAGCGAGCGCTTCCATAAGAAAGTCGCGGAGATCGATGATGTTGATGAAAAAATCTTGATTAAGGCCTTTGGAAACGGCCTAGCTCAGCCCCGACTGGCTGGAAAAATCGCAACGAAGGCGCCGAAAACTCATGGAGAGTTAGCTGAAATGATCCATGATTTTTTGAAATCCGAGATAGCGGAAAACAAGGCCAAGAGCCTAGCGGACAGCTTCAAAGCCGCAGGGGTGCCGGAAAAGAAAGAGGGGCATGGAGGGAACGCCGGAAGGGGAGGATCCAGGTACAAGCCATACTATGGCAAATCTACCGCCGGGTCTTCCTCTCAAGGGGCACAGCACCAGGGGGCAAGAGCCATTGTCTACATAGATCCGGGGAAGTATGCTGCTGCAGTAAGGGAGGGGTACCTTCCTCAGCCTAGGAGGCCGCCGCAGGGAGAAATTCCGGTTGCATTCTGTGAATATCACGGGAACCGCAGCCATCGGACCGTAAACTGTGCTACCTTGGCCAAAGAGCTCCGAGTCATTGAAGAAAATAAGAGGAAAGGAAAGCAGGCGGCCGGAGCACAAAGGCAATACGGCGGCCAGCAAGGTGGTACCCAGAATACACCCCGAGGGCGACAGGAGGAAGAGATCCACCCCAGGCTTGATCCCGGCAAATCAGTGGGGATGATAACAGGTTTGTAAAAAAGGAGAGTAAAAGTTTCTTTTCCCTTTATTCCGGATAAACATTTGGAGTACAATTTGCAATCTGTTTTAGGATGAAATTTTGTATCGCATAGGTTGTCAAAAATCATATTGCCAAAAGGAGAAATAAAATTTCCATTCTTTTCGCATTCTTTACTATTAACAAACCTCCTTTCTTTTCCAAAAGGAAAGCTAACAAAACTTCCTCTAAGAAAACTCACAGGACTTTTTTCAGAAGTAGGACCACTAACCCCTAATGAAAGGAAAAGACACATTCATCAAGTGCATCAAGAGCTCCCGGAGAGGAAAATCGCCAAAAAGGAAAGTTTTCCTCCAATTTTCTTCTCCGACGAGATGAAGAAGGAGTACTATACCCCCACAACGACCCACTCGTCATTCGTGCGCAGGTAAATGATCGAATGATGGAGGGAATTTTAATCGATAGTGGGGCCGGAGCGAATGTCATATCAGCTGAAGCGGTTAGGAGGTTAGAAGTGCCGGAAGAACGGATCAAACCCTATTCGGCGGTTCTAGGGGATTTGTGGGAGGCGTCTCTACCACGTCTTCCGGCAGTATAGATTTCACAATGACCTTGGGGCAAGGAGACGAAAGAAGGACAGAAAAGCTCACAGCTTTTATTGTACCAGGTCTTTCCGGGTATAACATGTACCTTGGAAGGCCAGGGATCAATGCTTTCAAAGCCATTCACAGCACCCATCACTTAAAAATGAAGTACTTAACCTCAAGTGGAAAGGTGGTTACGATAAGAGGAAGCCAAAAAATGGCACGAATGTGTGAAGTCCGCATCATGGACAGCCTTCCTAGTGAGGAAGTGATCAAAACTGTGGGATCGGACAAGGAGTTTAAGGGAAAGTTACCTTCTTCCCCAGGGCCGGATCAAGAGAAGGAGGAATGTCGAACAATCCAAGACTCCCCCAGAGAGGTACATTTAAAATCTGACCCTTCTAAATTTTTTAAAATAGGAACTGCGTTTAACAGTGGAGAGCAAACTCACTTAATGAGGTTCCTGGAAAAAAGAAGGACAACATTCGCTTGGAGCACGGACGAGATGCCTGGTATAGACCCAAGCGTTATCCGGCATGAGCTCAGGGTAGACCCTAAGCATCCGGCAGTCCGGCAAAGGAAGAGGGTAATAGGGGAAGAAAGAGATTTAGCCGCACGAACCGAGGTCCAAAAACTCCTTAAAGCCGGATTCATCAGGGAGGTTGCTTATCCACGGTGGTTGGCTAATGTTGTCATGGTGAAAAAAGCAAATGGAAAATGGAGAATGTGCGTGGATTTCACAGATTTAAATAAGGCATGTCCTAAGGATTTTTATCCCCTACCATCAATAGATAGATTGGTGGTCTCAACTGCCCAGAGTTCTGTGTTAAGTTTTTTGGATGCTTTCTCCGGCTATAATCAAATAAAAATGAAAGAGGATGATTCGGAAAAAACTTCCTTCATTACTTCAGCCGGAACATTCTGTTACAAAGTAATGCCTTTCGGCCTAAAGAATGCAGGGGCCACTTTTCAGCGAATGATTGACAAAGTGTTTTGTCAACAAATTGCCCGGAATGTGGAAGCTTATGTTGATGACATAGTTGTGAAAAGCCCGTCAAAGGAACAACACATGAAGGATTTGGAAGAAACATTTGACACTCTGGATAAATACCAAATCAAGCTAAATCCAGAGAAGTGTGTGTTTGGAGTAACCAAAGGGAAGTTTCTTGGCTTCATTGTTGGGCAGCGAGGTATTGAAGTTGATCCGGAAAAAAGTCAGGCAATCCTCGACCTTTCCCCACCAAGAAATATCAAAGATGTCCAAGCTTTGAACGGAAGACTCACAGCGTTAAGTAGGTTCTGTTCTAAGCTTCAGGAAAAATCAATCCCGTTCTTCAATATTCTAAGGAAGAACAGTAAATTCCAGTGGGGACAAGAGTGTATAGAAGCATTTGAGAAGATTAAGGAGATGCTCCGGGATTTACCTAAATTGGGTGTACCTGCTCCGGGACAGGATCTATACCTTTACTTGTCCGCAACAGATTGGGCGGTTGCAGCTGTCTTAATCATGGAAGAGAAAAGGGAGATACCAGTTTACTATACAGGCAAAATCTTGAGCCCGACAGAAGGACGGTACACTAATATAGAGAAAGTCTTGTTCGCACTAGTAGTGGCATCAAGAAAACTACGACCCTACTTCCAGTCGCACCGAATCTTTGTCAGGACCAATTGGCCGCTTAAGCAAATTGCGAACAACCCGAATGCCTCCGGCCGGATGGTAAGCTGGACAGTAGAGCTGACACAATATGAAATTCACTTCATGCCCAGAACGGCGATTAAAGCTCAGGCCTTAGCAGACTTCATAACAGAAACAAGCTTCGCAAAAGAAAGGAAACAAACTCAGAGTCCATATGTCATCTTGGTTGATGGGGCTCGATGTAAAAGTGGGGCAGGAGCTGGAATAGTGGTGCAGGCGCCGGATGGGCAAAGCTTGAATTACGCCTTCCGGCTGGACTTTGACGTCACTAATAATGAAGCCGAGTACGAAGCTCTTATCCAGGGTTTGAAAGTAGCCACAGCCCTCGGGGCGACAGAGTTAGAGGTGTATTCAGACTCTATGTTAGTGACGAGACAAAGTGACAACATCTACGAGGTTAAAGAAGAAAAACTATGGAGGTACTTGCTCAAGGTCCAGGAACTAAAGGCAAATTTCCAAAAATGCGAGCTAAAACATCTTCCACGTGAAGAGAATGTCGAAGCTGATGCCTTGGCCAAATTGGCAAGTATGGCCGAAAGAGTACCCAATGAGATATGGCTGGAAGTCAAAACCACCCCAAGTATAAAGGAGCTCAGGTATTGGCGGTAGGGGCAAATGATCAAGAAGAATCTTGGATGACCCGATTATAGATTACATACGGCATGGAAAACTGCCGGAGGAAGAAAAAGAGGCCAGGATAGTAAAGAGGCGGGCCGCATCATTCTTTATTGAGGATAACCAGTTGTATAGACGATCTTTTGCAAGACCTGCTCTGAAGTGTGTCACCATAGCTAAAGGAGCAGAGTTAGTAAGAGAGATACATGATGGGCTCTGCGGAAATCACCAGGGGGAAAGGACCACAACTCACAAAATCTTAAGACTCGGATATTTCTGGCCGAAAATGATGGAGCACTGCAAAGAATATATACGAAGATGTCGCAAGTGTCAAGAACATGGAAATAAGATACACAGTCCTCCGGCTGAGCAAAAATCTGTTCTATGCCCAATTCCCTTCGCTATGTGGGGATTGGACATCGTGGGCCCATTCCCGGAGGCTTCACCAGGAAGGTTCAAATTCATGTACGTTGCTATCGACTACTTCACAAAGTGGATTGAAGCAATGCCTACTATCTCCATCACAGCTAGGAAGTCACAAGAATTCATTTGGAAATATGTGGTATGCAGGTTTGGCATACCAAAAGCCATAGTAACTGATAATGGAACACAGTTCAATTGCGAAGACTTCCGAGAATTTTGTGAAGAATGGAAGATCGACTTGAGATTTGCATCAGTAGCCCATCCTCAGGCGAATGGGCAGGTTGAGAATGCAAATGGCCAAATAGTAAAGGCGATAAAAAAGGAAACTCGATGAGAAAAAAGGAAAGTGGGCAGAATTGCTACCCCAGGTCCTATGGTCGTACCGAACAACAGAAAGAGGACCGACAGAGAGACGCCTTACAGATTGACGTATGGTTTAGAAGCCGTCATTCCGGCAGAGATTGTGGTGCCGTCCATAAGATGGGAATCATATGACGAAGAGACCAACAATCAGGGGGTACAGGATCACCTTGATCTCCTTGAAGAAACCAGGACAGCCGCCGCAGTAAGGATGGCAAAAGATAAATCTAAGGTAGAAAGGTATTTCAACAGGAGGGTGAAAGAACGAAGTTTTGCCCCAGGGGAATTAGTCCTCCGAGAAGTTAAGCAACCCAAGAAGCTGGAGCCCAATGGGAAGGACCATACATCATACACCAGAAGACAGGACGGGCTTCATACCGCTTAAAAAATGCTGAGGGATATGAGTTGCCGCATTCTTGGCATGGAGAATGTTTGAAAAAATTCTATGTGTAAAATTTATAACTCATCAATAAAAGTATTATTTTTTGGAATGTGAAAGAAAAAGCACACCGGCCAACGAGCCGCAGGCTATCATGCCTTGAAAGTAAGCACCGGCCAACGAGCCGCAGGCTATCATGCCTTGAAAGAAGCACCGGCCAACGAGCCGCAGGCTATCATGCCTTGAAAGTAAGCACCGGCCAACGAGCCGCAGGCTATCATGCCTTGAAAGTAAGCACCGGCCAACGAGCCGCAGGCTATCATGCCTTGAAAGTAAGCACCGGCCAACGAGCCGCAGGCTATCATGCCTTGAAAGAAGCACCGGCCAACGAGCCGCAGGCTATCATGCCTTGAAAGAAGCACCGGCCAACGAGCCGCAGGCTATCATGCCTTGAAAGAAAAAGAAAGCACCGGCCAACGAGCCGCAGGCTATCATGCCTTGAAAGAAAAAGAAAGCACCGGCCAACGAGCCGCAGGCTATCATGCCTTGAAAGTAAGCACCGGCCAACGAGCCGCAGGCTATCATGCCTTGAAAGTAAGCACCGGCCAACGAGCCGCAGGCTATCATGCCTTGAAAGAAAAAGAAAGCACCGGCCAACGAGCCGCAGGCTATCATGCCTTGAAAGAAGCACCGGCCAACGAGCCGCAGGCTATCATGCCTTGAAAGAAAAAGAAAGCACCGGCCAACGAGCCGCAGGCTATCATGCCTTGAAAGAAAAAGAAAGCACCGGCCAACGAGCCGCAGGCTATCATGCCTTGAAAGAAAAAGAAAGCACCGGCCAACGAGCCGCAGGCTATCACGCCTTGAAAAAACAGCATCCGGTCAACGTGCCGCAAGCTGACATGACCTTTTTTTTTTCATTATCAAAACAAAACTGACCAACAAGCGGCAAGAAGATCCAGCTTAAAACCATAGATAACCATGCTCCAAAAGGAAAAAAGGGGGATCGCTGGAACAAAAATCCAAAGCTGCAAACCACGCCGGCATAACTTGCATAAGATAACTACACATGCATCATTTAAAAGAGAGGTAGAAGACAGGAAAAGAAATATCGCGACAATAGAAAACTCGGCTCAAAAAGAGTTGCTCCGGTAGACAAATAACAAGAGATGATAAAATATAGCTTATATTTCTCCCAAAATTATGGGGTAGAGACAATTACAACGTATGATCATTCGGCATAAACAGAAAATACATGTTGTAACAAGAACTTCTCTAGAAATAAAAACCTCTATTCTACTCTATTCTACTGCCTTTGCAGTTTCTTTGTCAGCAGCTTCTTCTCCAGCGGTTAATAATCTATCGCCGCTACCTACTACACTCCCGGAAGACTTAGACCTCCTGGCAAGATGCTGCATCCCTCCGGCGGACGGCAGGATGTTGCTTCCGGCTGGAAGGAATGAGGCTTCACCAGCACCAAAGCATGTCTCTCCGGGACTGTGGCAGAATCTCTCAAGTTCCAAGAAGAAGTTGGATTTCTGGGCGACAGCCTTGAATTCCAACTTATTATACAGGTCATCATCCAGCAACTCTCCTTTCTCGAGAGAGTGATCCGAGACGATCTGCTAGCAGATGTCAACTAACCGGCGGCATTGAGAAGCAAAGGACTCCTTTAAATGAGCGTTGATGGTGCCTTGCTTCTGTATCTCCTCCTGAGATTGCCGAGAGAATGACTTGAGCCTGGTCACTTGAGATTCAAGAGTCAGGACTTGGGCACGGTACTTGTCACGTTCAGAATTGGTGGATGACAGCTCCTCCTTAGCACGGGCTATCCGTCCACTCAACTGGGTGACGTGCTTCAATAAATTGGCAGCACTCATTCCTAGCCGGAACAAAAAGAATAAGAAGAAGAAAGGGCCAAAAAGAGAGGAAAAAAGTTGAAGGCCTGAAAGCTTACCATGACCTAATGGCTCGGTATTCTCCGCTTGAGACCGGGACTTGGCTTCCTCCAGCTCTCTCACTTTCTCCTCCAGCCTCGCTTTCTCTTCCATAAGGGCGGTTTTATCCGCAACGAGAGCTTTCTTCTCTTCTTCCAAAAGAGAACAATCCCGAGCAGAGACTGCTTCTCTTGATCAAAGGAAGACCTTGACTGCTCTTCCAGTGCGGCCTTTTCTTCCAGCAGGCGGTCGTGCTCTTGCATAAGCTTTTCTTTATCCTTAACAAGAGCTTCATTCTCCCGTTGAAGAGTCTGCTTCTCCAGAACAAGCTCTTCAGCCTCCTGCTTGAAAGATTTCCCCTCCTGGTGGAAAAAGACTTTCTCTGCCTGAAGGTTGTTTACTTCACTCCGAAGATTGTTTACTTCGTTCCGGTGCATGGAGCGAACCTGATCCAACATAATGTCCAGGTCAAACAAAGATCAAATTAGCTGGCCCTTATTCAAGGAAAAACGAGAGGCGATTTCATACCTCTATCAATGTATTATCAGCCTCCTTGATCCGGCCTCTCAGAGAGAAGTTCTCTTCCCGGAGTTTTTTCAGCTGCGCCTCATACTCATCGCGCTGACGCTCGCACTCACGCCGGGACAACTGCAGGTCTTTGTTAATCGCCTCAGTCCTCTCCTTTGCCTTGCGGTCGATCTCATATTCGACCTGGTCAATATAAGCGTCATGAGAAGAGCGGGACAGCTTCAGCTCCTCTTCAACTCTATTGGCTCGGCTTTCCTCATAGCGAAGCCTGGATTGGAGGCTGCCAAAGTGAACCTCAGCACTTTGGGCCATGGACATCACCTAAAAAAAAACAATACAATACATAAGTTCAGGAAACCCAAAAATGAAACGAAAGAAGAAGAATACAAGTGACGAGAATGTCAACCTGAAAGATTCCTCCCCACATCATGTCGAACGCCTCTTTTGCTGGGATAGAATGCCGCATGATGGCATCCGCCCCCCCATCCCCGATCCGCAGCCTCTTCTTGGTGGCAGTGAAGGTCGCCGGAGGAGCAAAGATCCCGTCTGGATGACCGGATCTCTTAATTGCCTCCTTCCAAATAGAGGAATACTTAGCGGCATCGCAGGTTATCAAAGGAAGAGGGTGCCCGCGATGGTAAAACCACCCTTCCTTTTGGGAGGGACCAGTGTAAGACTCCTGAGCAGGAGGGGGAGGGGAAGAAGAGGAAGAAGCTATGTGGCCTTCTCCCTGCTCACCCTGGGGCTCAGGACCCTCCGGCATAGGGCCCTCCGGCGTAGAGGAGGCCATGTAATCCTCCCTTTGCTTACTTCGAAGCTCAGGGTTCTCCGGCACTTGCCGATACTCCATTGCTCTTCCCTTGCCGCATCCACACCAGCCGCAGCAACGTCAATAGAGAATGATCCTGAAGCTTCACGGTCGCCGGAGGTTTGTCCTTCTTCTAAACCCCCTGGCTCTGCGGCCTTTGGCTTTGACGTGGTTTTCTTTTTCAGTCTTTTCTTGGCAGGAGCAGCAGGAGCTGCCGCAATTAAAAAGCAGTTAGGACCAAAAGGGTGAAGCTGGAAATAGAAAAGTACTAAAAACTAAGAAAAATAAAAGAATAGGGGGAAAGCGGCGAGGCAGCCGAAACCTTCTTTAGCCGGAGGACTGACGTGAAGGTCTGTGGCCCCCAAGGTATTTTCCTGAGCAGGATCTGAGGAAAAGTAACTCGTCAAGTCAGGAAATTGCTCGCAAATGGGAGTCGGATGACCGGACTCCCGCCCCGGGCGAGAACCAAAGTCTAAACCCGAACCAGGGGTGAGTGGAAGAAAGACACGGCGCCCAGACTTGGGGCTCACGTGCCATGTACCTGACAATCCGGCGTCAGCATGTACAGGAGATTCAAGCCGCTTCTTTTTCTCAAGTTACCGGCTTGGTCATCTCCAACTTCTCGTCTGGAACGCTTTGCCGGAGCAGCGTTCTCCAAAAGCTGCTCGGCCGCATCGGTGGCCGCATCCAGCGTGTCATAGTAGTTAATTTTTTCGCCCCCATTCTTAAAGGTGACGAAGTTCCAGTTATGGAAGGGACCGATTTTGTCCCCCTTCTGGAAAAAGTCTACGACAATACATCCAAACAATAAGGAGACCGAAAGAAACGACAGAATTCTAAACAAAAAAAACACTTACTGTGGTATGTCTTCAGAGAAGACAAGCGTTCTTTTGTAAAAAACCTCGACGGTCGTCTTGTTACTGCCCTCAGAACACGGCAGTTCTTGTTTACTTTACTGCCCTCAGAGCGTATGGGGCTGATCAACTGACCTTTTCCGGCCTCAGCAGCGTATGGGATGCCCAACACTCGGCCGGACGGAGGAAGGATGATGACGAACCACCGCGACCCCCACTCGTGAGCCTTTTTATAGTCGAAAAGGGAGTACCCACTCTTCGCAATGAGGGTTAGGCTGTCAGGATCCTTCCTAACCGTGAAGAATCGGACGAAGTCGGTACCCTCCGGCCGAATTTTGATATCGTCACAAAGGGAAACAAAAGCCTGAAGGTGTGAGATGGCTTTCGGGTGAAGATGAGCGAGGGTGCAGCAGCGACGGAGAAGGAACCCTAGCACGAAAGGGTGTGGGGGAATAGTCAAGCCGGATCGGAAGAAATCGGCGTAGACAACGTACCCGCGACCGAAATCGCTAGGGTGAGAATCAGAGGATGGCAAAAAAATTTGTGTCCCAAGTGGGGCTTCGACACCCCCGAGACAATCACAGAGGGAAGAGTAATTGAGAGAAGAAGGAGAGGGTTGACGCCCAGAACGGAAGGGTCTTACTGGCTTCAGGAGCGAAGGGCGAAAGCCGTTAGGAGACTGAGAGCCTTGTATCGCTCCGATGGCGGGCGGAAATTTGGCAGCAAGTTTGCTCTGTTTGGCGGAAGAGGAAGACATCGTCAAAGCTTGGCGAAAATTGAAGAGTGACGGCAAAGAAAGACGGGCAAGCACACACGGTAGGAAGGAAAGGGAAGAAGAGAGGTCGAAGAAACGGGCCAGTAGAGGAAAGAGGAAAGAACTCGAAGAGTTGGGCTTTAAGAGAAGTTTTTTCCCGCTCAAATAAAAATATATATATGTGCGAACAAAAGTGTCTTTTTTTACAGGGGAAGAGAAAGGGCCGCACGCTTCCTAAAGGCGCTACCGACGTCTAGTCGAAAGGAAGGCCCTGCATATTCTACATCGGTAACGGGCGGAAAATTCGAAAAGAGGAATACACCAAGACACGAGCTACGCACGTGGTAATAAGAAGTTCCTTTTCTCCGCATAGGAAGAAAAAGAACTTGTGGGACTGAGATAAGGAGACAACAAGGCTTGAGTAAACCAAAGAGAGGGCCCCAGAGCTGGCCGCAGCCAAAGAGAGGGCCCCAGAGCTGGCCGCAGGCAGTCGCGAAATTTTTTCACCAAAACACAAGACACAGAAGTTCTATTTTCTTCACGAAATTCAGAAAGATAGAACTTGTGGGACTGATGAGAAGGGAAGAAATGGCGCCGGACCAAAGCAGGCAACGTAGAGCATCCGGCCGCTCTGGCCGGATGAGATTAAAGGCACGTAGAGCATCCGGCCGCTCTGGCCGGATGAGATTAAAGGCACGTAGAGCATCCGGCCGCTCTGGCCGGATGAGATTAGAGGCTTGTAGAGCATCCGGCCGCCTTAGCCGGATGAAAATGGGACTTAAGCAAAGCAAAACGTCACTCGACCGGCCGCTTGTGGTCGGTCAAAGATACTAAAGAGGGGGTAGAACTGTACTTAAGCATGTAAAATACAGGCTGGCACCAAAGGGACCAGGCCCAAAAAACTATAAATAAGGGTGTACCCCCATGAAATAAGACACGGTTTTTGGGCAATCAAACACACATCCGATTCTAATAGAGGCTCTCTTTCTCTCTCTACTCTCACAAAGATTCTAGGTTCGAGATCAGGTAATGTAGGACCGAATGTCAGATCAGGCCATTTTAGGATAGATACACTGTTACATTGGGATCAAGGTCGGATCCTGTTAGGATAAATGCACTGTTTCAATAACATAAGTCTATATAAGTGAGACATTTGGTCAACAAAGACTTAAGTACCCTCATTTTTAAAAGGGGGCCGGTTTCTTAGGAGGTGAGTCACCACCTTCATGAGTTATTAAGCAATTAAGAAAGCAAATAAGACTTATAAAGCAAAAAGTACTATTTACCTTTAACATAAATATCACATTTTACTTACCTCTCTCTCATCTCCTCATTTCTTCTTGTTTCCCACGGTTTCTTCAAGCTCTCTCCCTTCTCCATTAACGTGAAGAACAACTCCATGCTAGCTCCATCTAGCCTTGCCCACATCTTGCTCATTTTAGCTCCAAATCCAAAACAAAATACATATTCTTCTTAGTTAGCTCAAGCTCCTTCTTTCTATCTTTTAACTTCAAGAGCTTCATTTTGGTGCCAAGCCAAACCAGCATTGGAGGAGGAAATTCAAGTTTGGAGACTCCATTGGCTTCTCCATTCTCTTAAGGTAAAGAAAGTGTAAGAAAATCTAGGTTTCCACCATTTTCTTCACATGTCCGAAAATTAGTACTCATGGGACTCCATTTGAATGCCTTGTTCTAGCTTGTTTCTACTCTTCAAAGGAGAGAGGAGGTCCTTCTTGCTTCATATCCAAGCTTGTCTTGAGGAACTAAGGTAAAGCAATCAATTCAAAACCTTAAAACACATTTTAACCTAGGTTTTATTCCTTAAGGTAAGTGTGTTGTTTAGTGCTCATTAGAGTTATTGGACATTGTTTAGAACATTGGCAAGGAGAACTATATTGGTGACCGAGATTTGGTAAGAGAAGTCTAAGGAGAAAAGCTTGTGAAGCTTGTGAGAGAACAAGGTAAAATACTTACCTTAAGATGTTTTATTGTTTAAGGGAATGGGATTTAGATATGTGATGAGTTTAGTAGAGAGTTTACATTAGAAAAGGGTTATATAAAACCTAGGAGAAACAATGAGCATATTTGTGAACTTGTGATTAAAGAGCAAATGAGAAGAAGAGATAGTTAAAACAATGTTGAGGTGAATTACAAGAAGCATTTATTTCAATGGGAGCCTTGTTGTGTGTATTCGCAGGTTGAAGGCATATATGTGGAAATTCAGTGGTTAAGATTATTGTCATTTAAGGGCCTAAGTGCCAAGCATTTTAAGTTTAAGCACTATATGATGATGTGGTGTAAATTGTGTGTTAAGGTGTTGTGATGAGAAATTGAGTGATATTGATTGTTTGATGGAGAAAAACCAAGTGTTGGGATGTACTATGTACTAAAGAACCCATGGCAAAATTTAAAGGAGAACTTAGGTGTTTAAGATATTCTAAGGGAATTGAATGACTAAGGAAGTACTAGGATGTTCTAGAGGTTGTCTTGATGAAAAAGGGTGAGATTAAGGTGTTCTAATGACTTATAATGACTTAGGTATCACCATGGAGGATTTAGGAATCAAGAGAATGTATTTGAGTATTTAGGACTTAGGCAAATGTTGGTAAACAACTAGGAAGGAAATAATGTGATGATGGAAGTTTAAGTTGTGAAGGAACATTAAGTAAATGCATAAGAGAGTTTTAGATAGTGAAAGATGCTTGGAGATGATGTTATAGTGGTGAGGAAAACATTTGGCATAGCGTTACATTAGGTATGAACCACCACCTAGAAACCTAGAGGAAAGCATTACAAGTGTTAGCATTATTACAAGGAAGATGTATAATGATTAAGGTGAATCTTGGTGAATGATTTAATGTGTTTGGAGGATGCTCTAAGGTGGGTTTAAGGGTCTAAATGATGTTAGAACACATTGGATGGCTTGAGGAAAGGTTTAGTGAAGATTTGGCAAAGTTTGGGCATGTTTTGGTGGCGTCCGACCCAAGTTTGGGTCGGACGGCCTCTGTTTAACGCCAGGGAAAGGTTCTGGAATGGTCCGACCCAGAGGACTTGGGTCGGACATGGGTCGGACGGGTGAGTTTTAGAGGGCAAATAAGTTTCTGGAATGGTCCGACCCAGAAGGTTGGGTCGGACGTGGGTCGGACATGGGAGGTTTTAGAAGACGGAAAGTTTCTGGAATGGTCCGACCCAGTTGGTTGGGTCGGACGTGGGTCGGACATGTAGGGTTTTCCAAACCCGAAAGTTACTGGAATGGTCCGACCAGAGGGTGGGTCGGACGGTGGGTCGGACGGCCCTTAACACTTAAAAAAAAAGAAATTTTGAATTCTAAGAATGATAAATGGTGATAAGGTATACCTTTGGTAGGGTGGTAAAGATTGTGACCCTAAGAACTTAAGGGCTTAAGTTAAGTTAAGTATAAATATTAATGTTTAAAGTTAAGCTTGTAAGCTAAGTGGCAAAGACTTGAGAGGTTATTGAATGGGAATCTTAAGAGACTAAGTGAGTTAAGCAAGATGCAAATAACTAATGACCTAAAAATGAATGAATGTTTTAGGTTTGTGAATTGGGACCCCGAAGAAGGTTAAACAAACAACGATCGACGGTGAACGGTACAATCCTTCTTGTGACCTGCTTGCTAACGAGGTGTCCCTCGGCTTGTGTGCTATCTGTTTAATTGCTATGACTAAGACAAGATAAAGCATGCAACCGGTTATATTGTTCTCGTTGTGTTTGTGTTATCTTTACACTAACCCGCGAGACTTGAGATTGTTACTAACCAAGTTTAGTACTTACTGAGTTAAGAATAAGAGTTAAGTTTGGTGGTTGTTGGTTAATGCCCGTTAAGGCTTAACTAGCACATGATGTTTAAGATTTCTACTAACTGGAACTTGAGTGAGGAAACCCGGGACCGATCTCCGGTCATGCATGCTAAGGAAAAAGGGGGACGGTATCTGAATCAGATCCGCCCTCCGCTTAAGGACTTGTCTTCGGACTTGTAGCCTAGGGCCGGTTGGCGGCTCAGCTACGCTGGACTCCCGTCCAGAGTAGGTGGCATTAAGATGGTGCGGTGGGATCACCTAAATCCCAGGTTCGAATTAAGCTACAACCAATCCCTTCCAGGAAAGGTTTGTATACTGAGATTAAGATTAAGATTGAGATTAAGGTAAGGTAAGGAACTGAGATTAAGGAAATGAGGACTAAGGAGGGGGTTACTAACCCACTTGATAAGGGAACGCTTGAGTCGTTCATTGTTTGTGAACTATATATGTTCATCTGTGGTTATTGTTATTGCACTTCATATTATGCTTGTGTATGTAATCAATTTCCATGCTATCGACAATTAGTCGTCGTAGCCCCGTTAGCTTGGGGGCCATGAGAGGGTGTACCAGCATTCGTGCTGACCCCCTCGGGGGCTATTTTTACACTTGCAGGTAAGAGACCCATGAGGACGCACTACGAGAGTAGGAGCGGTTAGACTAGGGTGGGATGTTTATTTTGAGTTCGGGTTGCGCCTGTGCACCCGACTGTTTATATTGAACTGATGTAAGGTTGAGATTATGTTTAAGATACTTGTACTCGGTTGGTTGTGGTATTGTGGTTGGTGATGTTTTGAGTTGGATAAGTATTTTGGATAAGTATTGTAAATGTTAAGGCCGGTGTATTCTAACGATCAGACCGTGGCAAGGTCCAGGTGTTATATATTTCCGCTACGACGTATTCGATTAAGTGTTCAACTTGCGATAACCACGAATGGCTTTGGATGGGGTGTTACAAAAAGTGGTATCAGAGCGTAGTTACGCTCTGATCAAGAAATACCGGACATGAGTAACCGCCGAGTTAGGATATAAGTTAAGGAATAAGTGATGGGTTAAGGGTGTGAGAAGTTAGAGTGAGTAGAGTCAGATGACCACTAATAAGTGTGGATCGTCTTTATCGTCTACTGACGTTATAAATTCGTTAACCGAAACAGTGGTGAATACAAATCTAATGTGAGTTATGCTTGTTCAGATGGCAGGACGTCCTAGGGGAAGCCGAGGCCGCGGCCAGGGTGAGGATACCTCAGGAATACCTGGAGGGCAGACGATCGCAGAGATCGTAGCTGCCGCATTAGGGCATATGGGCTATCAGCCTGGTGCGGGTGCACCACCTCCACCGCCACAACCTAGGGAACCAAACTGGGTGAAGAGTCTAGCAGATCTTCGACCCGCACACTTTAAGGGGGAGACCGATCCCGCCAAGCTTGAGGCGTACATCTCCGAGCTAGAGACCGCCTTCGAGACCCTTGATGTCCCTGTTGGGATCAAGGTGCGCCTAGCTGCTTTCTATCTGAAGGGGGCGGCAGGCGATTGGTGGAAGCTGGTGAGGGCTGAGCATGTGGCCAATCCAGAGTTCGGCTTGGAGCAGTACACCGCCTTGCTACGAGCAAAGTACTACCCCGCCCATGTCCAGACGAAGAAGCGCCTACAGTTGGATGCGCTTAAGCAGACGGACAAGATGACAGTGGACGAGTATTACTCAGAGTTCACACCTTGCTCCGTCTTCTGCCAGGTCTAGGGTATTCTGACCAGATCCTGGTGGACCGCTTTTATGGCGGGCTTAGCCATCGACTCCGCTACGGCATGGGGCCGACGAGTTATACTACCTTGCAGGTAATAAGAATGATTGAGATTTGAGTAAGTGATGAATAAGATTTAGATAATGAGAAATAAGAGTGACTAATACCATGGAAAAGCAGGAGTGCTATCATGCCGCTGCTAAGGGTGAGATAACCGTCCAGCTGAGGGATGAGGAGAATGCTAAGAGGAAGAGTGCTGGTAAGAGCTCAGAAAGTCAAGGGCAAGGAGGGTACAAGAAACAAAAGTACCAGCCTCAGGCCCAGAAAAATCAGAACCCAAAGGGGAAGGAGGAAAAGGAGAAGGCTTGGAAGAGCCATTGAAGTTGACGTATGCTATTGCAGCTACACCCCTGCGCTCTAAGGCGCCAAAGGGTAAGGAAACTGACAATGAATGAGTTAAGAAATAAATTAGTAACCGTTTGAGATATGAGAATTGATATTGTGAATCATCAGGATCTGAGACTGAGAGGGGAGCCGGTGGTGGCTACCAGCGACGCTTCATTTGTAGGTGGTGTCACAAGGACCACCCGGGCTCGACTGTAAGGGAAACAAGGTGGAGTGCAACTTTTGTGGAGTCTACGGGCATCGAGCGTATGAGTGCTACCGGAACCCTACTAGCAGAGCCTACATGCCCGATACCAGGGGCAAGGGCAAGACCGATCAGGGAGCTGGATCTGACGGTCAGAGGAAGGTGCAGCAGCCGGCGGACAAGAACCCAAGGGTGACCCAGAAGCCGGGACCCACATTACACATGGTGGACCGGGACGATGAGCCTGAACCCTCATCGAGGCCAGATACCACTATAACCATTTAGTAATAAAAACTACCTGCTTACCGCATCATCATGCATGTTTGGTAAATAAATGAGTTAAGTAAGAATAAGATGAGATTAGAACTTAAGTAAGATGTAACCTACTACCACTTTAGGGAGATTCAACATTTGCAACCCAATACCGTCTACACCTAACCCGGAGCACACCGACATCGAAACCATATACTTTCCAACCGAACAATGTTAGGTTATCCGCCTAGGTATGATTTTATTAAGGGGATACCTGACACCCGAAGCACAAATAGCCATCATCAGAAGATGCAATCAACTAGGAATGGGACCGGGAGGTTTTTACACACCGGAGTACCCAGGGGGAGCAAGGATGAGATTAAAAATGATGAGCTTAGGCAAGGATTGGAATCCGTATGCCAAGAATTACCAAACCATGAGGGAGCAAGATGGAGTCTCCCACCGGGAATACCCGAAGAGTTCCATCCAGTTATTACACAAGTCATGGAAATCGCTCAGCAGTTGGAAGCTGAACCGATTCGAGACATCCAGGCAGACATTTGCATTGTAAACTTCTACGAGAAAGATGGGAGACTGGGACTACACCAGGATAAGGACGAGACAACGGAGTCTCTCGAAAGAGGGATACCCGTAGTGTCTTGGTCCATTGGGGATGATGCAGAATTTTTATACGGCGAGCAGAAGCGTGCGGACCGTGCAGATAAGTTAGTACTTAAGTCAGGTGATGTGTTAATTATGGGAGGACAATCAAGGATGTTATACCATGCGATTAAAAGAATCAAGCTGAATACAGCACCATCAGCAGTAGTCAATGCGACGCATATGAGACCAGGAAGATTAAACCTAACCTTTAGACAATATTAGCCATGTGATGTTAGAATGAGATGAGAAATGAGATGTAAGATTGAAGCACATGTTGTAAACAGGATGGTCATGAATAAAATAACAGTGTTGTTCATATAAATTGTTACGACTCTTGTTATACCATCAATACTCATGAAGCTTGTGAACACAATTAGGTTATGGACTCGGTACGGAAGGTGCGTTAAGCATACTTACAGAGGCACAGGCCGACGCCAGCGGTACTATCCTCACCGGCACCTTTCCGATTAATGGGATTGAGGCATCAGTTCTCTTCGACTCAGGGGCCTCGCATACCTTTGTCTCGGCATCATTCGCGAGCAGGTTGGGGCTAGACGCTGATGAGCTACCCGACTTCACGGTTACGCTCCCATCTAAGGAGAAGGTTCGTTGCACTCGTTACTACTGAGGAGCCACTGTTAGAATTAAGGGAGAAGACTTTCCAGTCAGTTTCATAGAGTTCAGTAAGCTAGGATTTGATGTTATCTTCGGGATGAACTGGTTGGAGCGGCACAAGGGATGTATCCTCTGCGCCGAGCATAGATTGCTGCTCAGGAGTCCGTTGGGGTAACAATATCATACCGCCAGAGGCCCAGAGAGCCTTCGACTAAGATCATCACCGCCATGGCAATGCATAAAGAATTGAGGAGAAAGGAAGAAGTGTACCTCTGCTATGTACAGGACATAGAGAGAGACCCTGAGTTCGACCCCGACTTACCGGTAGTGTCGGAGTTCCCCGACTTATTTCCACGGGAACTGCTCGGCATGCCACCCACTCGGGAGGTAGAGTTCACCATCGAGCTTCTACCTGGTACCGGACCGATAGCCAAAGCACCATACCGTATGGCTCCGGCAAAAATGACTGAGTTAAAGGAACAATTGAAAGATTTGTTGGATAAGGGATTCATTAGACTAAGTGTGTCACCTTGGGGAGCGCCAGTTCTCTTCGTGAAGAAGAAGGATGGTAGTCTCCGCCTCTGCATCGACTACAGAGAGCTGAATGCAGTGACAGTGAAGAATAAGTATCCACTACCCCGCATTGACGATCTGTTCGATCAGTTGAAGGGAGCATCTGTGTTTTCTAAGATTGATCTCAGATCGGGGTATCATCAGATAGCCATTAAGGAGGGAGACATTGAGAAGACGGCATTCCGGACACGATACGGCCACTATGAGTTTACAGTGATGCCGTTCGGTTTGTCGAACGCACCGGCGAAGTTTATGGATCTGATGAACCGCTTGTTCCGGGAGCAGCTGGACAAGTCGGTTGTGGTGTTTATTGATGACATTTTGATATATTCGAAGTATAAGGTTGAGCATGAGGAACATCTGAGGAGGGTATTGGGAATATTAAGGGAGAACCAGCTATATGCTAAGTTCTCCAAGTATGAGTTTTGGCTTGACCAGGTCTCTTTCCTAGGTCATGTCATCTCAGATGCTGGGATCGCAGTGGATCCAGCAAAGATTGATGCCGTACGTACTTGGCCAAGGCCGAAGACTGTTACCGACATCCGGAGCTTTCTCGGTCTGGCAGGTTACTACAGGAGGTTTGTTAGGGATTTCAGCAAGGTCGCCAAACCGATGACCAGTCTGATGAAGAAGGACGCACATTCTTGTGGACAGTTGACTGTGAGAGATCATTTCAGCGCTTGAAGGACTCACTGACCACTGCACCGGTTCTGACCATTCCAGACGGTACAGAGGGCTTTGAGGTTTATTGTGATGCATCCGGCAGAGGGCTGGGTTGCGTGCTCATGCAACATGGCAAGGTGGTGGCATATGCCTCACGCCAGTTGAAGAAACATGAGGAGAACTACCCCACACATGATTTAGAGCTGGGAGCTGTAGTCTTCGCTTTGAAGATATGGCGCCACTACTTATATGGGGTTAGTGTCACGATCTACACCGATCACAAGAGTTTGAAATACATATTCACTCAGAAGGAGTTAAATCTTCGACAGAGGAGATGGTTAGAGTTTCTGAAAGACTATGACATTGACCTCCAATACAAAGAGGGGAAGGCCAATGTTGTAGCAGATGCCCTGAGCCGTCGAGCACACTCACTCCATTCGCTAGTTTCTTTCTCCAGCTTGGTTGATGAGGTGCGAGAGGCTCAGAGGACAGATGAGTACATGAGAGAGGTCAGACAGAAGCTGACAGATGGTACCTTTGAGAGTCAGAAATACGACTTCAGACTTCATGATGATGATATGATCAGACTTAAGGGCCGACTATGCATACCACGAGGCAACACGGATCTGAAAGACCGTATACTTAGAGAATCACACTGTTCTTCAGTTTCCATCCATCCGGGAGCCTCTAAAATGTATAAAGACATGAAGAGAACTTCTGGTGGTCGGGGATGAAGACAGATGTTACCGAGTTCGTCTTGAGGTGTCTCACATGCCAGAAGGTGAAATTCGAGCACCGACGACCGGGCGGAATGGTACAGTCGATGCCAGTTCCTGAGTGGAAGTTCCATGATATCTCCATGGACTTCGTAGTTGGGCTTCCACCTGCTAGGGGAGGTCTCAACATGATATGGGTGGTGGTGGATCGCCTTACCAAAGTAGCCCGATTCATACCGATGAAGGATACTTGGAAGGTGACCAAATTAGCTGAGTTATTTGAGAAAGAAATCATGAGACATCACGGCATACCAAAGACCATAGTGTCAGATAGAGATACCAGATTCCTTTCGAGGTACTGAAGGGCAACCAGAGAAGCGTTGGGTACAGAACTCAAGCTGAGTACCGCGTTCCATCCTCAGACAGATGGCCAGACTGAGCGTACTATTCAGACACTCGAGGACATGCTGAGAGCATGTGCCTTAGACTTCCAGGGCAGTTGGATTGACAGATTACATCTGATCGAGTTTTCATACAACAACAGCTATCACGCTTCGATCAAGATGGCACCTTTTCAAGCGTTGTACGGTAGACCATGTCGTACACCGCTCTGCTGGGATGAGTCGAGTGAGACGGTCATTATAGGACCAGAGTACTTAGAACAAGTTAAGGCTGAAGTTCAGCAAATCAGGGAGAACATGAAAGCTGCTCAAGATAGGCAGAAGTCATATGCTGATGTTCGACGACGGGACCTGGAGTTCGCAGTGGGCGACCAGGTATTTCTGCGAGTTTCACCGATGAAGGGTGTATTCAGGTTTGGACAGAAGGGCAAATTAAGCCCGAAATTTGTTGGTCCTTATGAGATTACGGAGCGGGTGGGCCCGGTTGCTTACAGGTTGAATTTACCTGCTGAGCTGGGTAAAGTGCATGATGTTTTTCATGTTTCACAGCTAAAGAAATACATGCACCACCCCTCCCATGTGTTAGAACCTGAGAGGTTGACTTTAGAACCGAATATGAGATCCGTGGAGACTCCTCAGAGAATCTTGGACAGTAAGACTAGGGACACTCGCCACAAGTCAGTGCGACTGGTGAAGGTTCTCTGGTCTAACCAGGATGTCGAAGAGGCCACGTGGGAATTAGAGGATAAGATAAGGGCGAAGTACCCTTCTTTGTTTACTGACTAGATCGTCTGTATAGGGTACGGGGCGTACCCCCTTTTTAAGGGGGGTAGAGCTTCCTCGCTTTTGAGTTAGGAAACGATCATGTTTGTCGTTTGTTTGGTTGTTTAAGGTGTGAATTCGTGTAAGTTGCTACACTTCGGTGTAAGTTTGAGTTATGTATAATACTTATGTATTGTATTTGAGGTTGAACTTTGAGTCTTGAGATGTGCGAATGTGAATATAAGATGTGGTGTTAAGATTAAGAGAATTGTGTACCGTGAATGGTTAAGCACATGTGTGAACTTTGAGGACAAAGTTCTTTTAAGGGGGGTAGATTGAAATACCCCAGACTTAGATATGGTGTTTAAATGATAAACTAAGATATAAGGAGGCTAAATAATGCCTTAGAAGCATTAAGAAACATTTCTAATCAAAGAAAATATAAGGAAACACCAAAAGAGCAGTTTAAGCAAAAACGTGCTCTAAGCTTGGAGAGACTTGGGAGAGTACCCAAATATTGTTCTAAGACCTTAGTAATATCCTAATGGTCATTCTAAATCAATTACCAAAGAAAACCAAGCTTGAAAACAAGTTAAAACACAAAATGTGCTTTAAGGAGTCTTAAAGCACGTTTTTGAAAAATTGTCTTGTAAATGAGTTTTGAATGGCTAAATGTCCATACTCTTTAATTAACATGTGTACTATATATTATCACATTTGGAAGTCTATATCAATGGGAAATCAAAAATTTCACAACAATGTGCCTTGTTTTGGTGAATAGTGAATTAATTAAGCTAGTTTATAACTGAGAAGGGAAGAAATGGCGCCGGACCAAAGCAGGCAACGTAGAGCATCCGGCCGCTCTGGCCGGATGAGATTAAAGGCACGTAGAGCATCCGGCCACTCTGGCCGGATGAGATTAGAGGCTTGTAGAGCATCCGGCCGCCTTAGCCGGATGAAAATGGGACTTAAGCAAAGCAAAACGTCACTCGACCGGCCACTTGTGGTCGGTCAAAGATACTAAAGAGGGGGTAGAACTGTACTTAAGCATGTAAAATACAGGCTGGCACCAAAGGGACCAGGCCCAAAAAACTATAAATAAGGGTGTACCCCCATGAAATAAGACACGGTTTTTGGGCAATCAAACACACATCCGATTCTAATAGAGGCTCTCTTTCTCTCTCTACTCTCACAAAGATTCTGGGTTCGAGATCAGGTAATGTAGGACCGAATGTTAGATCAGGCCATTTTAGGATAGATACACTGTTACATTGGGATCAAGGTCGGATCCTGTTAGGATAAATGCACTGTTTCATTTGGCGCCGTCTGTGGGAAACGAACAGCAAGAAGCAACCACGAGACCACCTGGAAACAGAGAAGTAATCTGCGATGATTTATAACGAAATATCTGAATTAATGACGTTTTTTGCAGGATTGGAACACGAAAGATGGCTCCGAGATCAAGGAAAGCATTGAGGAACGCTACTGAAGATAACAACCGCTCCGAGGAAGGAATGAGTTCGGAAATGCCAGAGGCCATCTCCAAAAAAGATCTTGAAGACATGCTGAAAGGGTTGGTCAGATCCATTGACGAAAAAATCGTAGAGGGAAATGAGACTTTGCAGCATGAGTTGATGCAAAGGGATGAAGAATATCAAAGAAAATGGGACGAAATGACGGAGGCAATTGAACAATTGAAAAACAGAGATTCCAGAGGCAGCAATGGGGAAGAAAGCAAGGATAGAAAGCGCAATTCAATTGCGGATGAAGAAGAGATGGAAGAAGATGATCAGATAGATATGAGCTTGTACCCCTTCTCAGAGCGGATAAGGAAGGCAAAACTCCCGCCGCATTTTGTCGCTCCGACAATTGAGAAATATGACGGGACTGGAGATCCTGCTCAACATATCAAAAAGTTCATGTTCGCCATGAACACTCAGGGGATTAGCTCCCTCGCCCTCTGCAATCTGTTCCCCGGAACGCTTTCAAAGAGGGCATTGGGATGGATCTCCACGAGACCGCCACAATCCATCACGAGCTTCAAGCAATTGACCGAGGATTTCCAGCAATACTTTGCTGCGAGTAAGAGGGTTAAAAAAGAAACAATAGAGTTGATGGACATCAAGCAGCGAAAAGGGGAGACTGTGAAGGAGTACAGCGAGCGCTTCCATAAGAAAGTCACGGAGATCGATGATGTTGATGAAAAATCTTGATTAAGGCCTTTGGAAACGGCCTAGCTCAGCCACGACTGGCTGGCAAAATCGCAACGAAGGCGCCGAAAACTCATGGAGAGTTAGCTGAAATGATCCATGATTCTTTGAAATCCGAGATAGCGGAAAACATGGCCAAGAGCCTAGCTGACAGCTTCAAAGCCGCAGGGGTGCCGGAAAAGAAAGAGGGGCATGGAGGGAACGCCGGAAGGGGAGGATCCAGGTACAAGCCATACTATGGCAAATCTACCGCCGAGTCTTCCTCTCAAGGGGCACAGCACCAGGGGGCAAGAGCCATTGTCTACATAGATCCGGGGAAGTATGCTGCTGCAGTAAGGGAGGGGTACCTTCCTCAGCCTAGGAGGCCGCCGCAGGGAGAAATTCCGGTTGCATTCTGTGAATATCACGGGAACCGCAGCCATCGGACCGTAAACTGTGCTACCTTGGCCAAAGAGCTCCGAGTCATTGAAGAAAATAAGAGGAAAGGAAAGCAGGCGGCCGGAGCACAAAGGCAATACGGCGGCCAGCAAGGTGGTACCCAGAATACACCCCGAGGGCGGCAGGAGGAAGAGATCCACCCCAGGCTTGATCCCGGCAAATCAGTGGGGATGATAACAGGTTTGTAAAAAAGGAGAGTAAAAGTTTCTTTTCCCTTTATTCCGGATAAACATTTGGAGTACAATTTGCAATCTGTTTTAGGATGAAATTTTGTATCGCATAGGTTGTCAAAAATCATATTGCCAAAAGGAGAAATAAAATTTCCATTCTTTTTGCATTCTTTACTATTAACAAACCTCCTTTCTTTTCCAAAAGGAAAGCTAACAAAACTTCCTCTAAGAAAACTCACAGGACTTTTTTCAGAAGTAGGACCACTAACCCCTAATGAAAGGAAAAGACACATTCATCAAGTGCATCAAGAGCTCCCGGAGAGGAAAATCGCCAAAAAGGAAAGTTTTCCTCCAATTTTCTTCTCCGACGAGGATGAAGAAGGAGTACTATACCCCCAAACGACCCACTCGTCATTAGTGCGCAGGTAAATGATCGAATGATGGAGGGAATTTTAATCGATAGTGGGGCCGGAGCGAATGTCATATCAGCTGAAGCGGTTTGGTCGTTAGAAGTGCCGGAAGAACGGATCAAACCCTATTCGGCGGTTCTAGGGGGATTTGTGGGAGGCGTCTCTACCACGTCTTCCGGTAGTATAGATTTCACAATGACCTTGGGGCAAGGAGACGAAAGAAGGACAGAAAAGCTCACAACTTTTATTGTACCAGGTCTTTCCGGGTATAACATGTACCTTGGAAGGCCAGGGATCAATGCTTTCAAAGCCATTCACAGCACCCATCACTTAAAAATGAAGTACTTAACCTCAAGTGGAAAGGTGGTTACGATAAGAGGAAGCCAAAAAATGGCACGAATGTGTGAAGTCCGCATCATGGACAGCCTTCCTAGTGAGGAAGTGATCAAAACTGTGGGATCGGACAAGGAGTTTAAAACAGTGGATAGCAAACTCACTTAAATGAGGTTCCTTCCTGGAAAAAAGAAGGATAACATTCGCTTGGAGCACGGACGAGATGCCTGGTATAGACCCAAGCGTTATCCGGCATGAGCTCAGGGTAGACCCTAAGCATCCGGCAGTCCGGCAAAGGAAGAGGGTAATAGGGGAAGAAAGATTTAGCCGCACGAACCGAGGTCCAAAAACTCCTTAAAGCCGGATTCATCAGGGAGGTTGCTTATCCACGGTGGTTGGCTAATGTTGTCATGGTGAAAAAAGCAAATGGAAAATGGAGAATGTGCGTGGATTTCACAGATTTAAATAAGGCATGTCCTAAGGATTTTTGTCCCCTACCATCAATAGATAGATTGGTGGTCTCAACCGCCCAGAGTTCTGTGTTAAGTTTTTTGGATGCTTTCTCCGGCTATAATCAAATAAAAATGAAAGAGGATGATTCGGAAAAAACTTCCTTCATTACTTCAGCCGGAACATTCTGTTACAAAGTAATGCCTTTCGGCCTAAAGAATGCAGGGGCCACTTTTCAGCGAATGATTGACAAAGTGTTTTGTCAACAAATTGCCCGGAATGTGGAAGCTTATGTTGATGACATAGTTGTGAAAAGCCCGTCAAAGGAACAACACATGAAGGATTTGGAAGAAACATTTGACACTCTGGATAAATACCAAATCAAGCTAAATCCAGAGAAGTGTGTGTTGGAGTAACCAAAGGGATGTTTCTTGGCTTCATTGTTGGGCAGCGAGGTATTGAAGTTGATCCGGAAAAAAGTCAGGCAATCCTCGACCTTTCCCCACCAAGAAATATCAAAGATGTCCAAGCTTTGAACGGAAGACTCACAGCGTTAAGTAGGTTCTGTTCTAAGCTTCAGGAAAAATCAATCCCGTTCTTCAATATTCTAAGGAAGAACAGTAAATTCCAGTGGGGACAAGAGTGTATAGAAGCATTTGAGAAGATTAAGGAGATGCTCCGGGATTTACCTAAATTGGGTGTACCTGCTCTCGGGACAGGATCTATACCTTTACTTGTCCGCAACAGATTGGGCGGTTGCAGCTGTCTTAATCATGGAAGAGAAAAGGGAGATACCAGTTTACTATACAGGCAAAATCTTGAGCCCGACAGAAGGACGGTACACTAATATAGAGAAAGTCTTGTTCGCACTAGTAGTGGCATCATGAAAACTACGACCCTACTTCCAGTCGCACCGAATCTTTTTCAGGACCAATTGGCCGCTTAAGCAAATTGCGAACAACCCGAATGCCTCCGGCCGGATGGTAAGCTGGACAGTAGAGCTGACACAATATGAAATTCACTTCATGCCCAGAACGGCGATTAAAGCTCAGGGTCCATATGTCATCTGGTTGATGGGGCTCGATGTAAAAGTGGGGCAGGAGCTGGAATAGTGGTGCAGGCGCCGGATGGGCAAAGCTTGAATTATGCCTTCCGGCTGGACTTTGACGTCACTAATAATGAAGCCGAGTACGAAGCTCTTATCCAGGGTTTGGAAGTAGCCACAGCCCTCGGGGCGACAGGTTTCATAGAATAGATATCTTCTCTGTTTATTTTCATATTTATAAAAATCTGTCTGGGATAACACTTATGAAAGTATAACCTATTTTTAACAGAGTTAGAGGTGTATTCAGACTCTATGTTAGTGACGAGACAAAGTGACAACATCTACAGGTTAAAGAAGAAAAACTATAGAGGTACTTGCTCAAGGTCCAGGAACTAAAGGCAAATTTCCAAAAATGCGAGCTAAAACATCTTCCACGTGAAGAGAATGTCGAAGCTGATGCCTTGGCCAAATTGGCAAGTATGGCCGAAAGAGTACCCAATGAGATATGGCTGGAAGTCAAAACCACCCCAAGTATAGAAGGAGCTCAGGTATTGGCGGTAGGGGCAAATGATCAAGAAGAATCTTGGATGACCTCGATTATAGATTACATACGGCATGGAAAACTGCCGGAGGAAGAAAAGAGGCCAGGATAGTAAAGAGGCGGGCCGCATCATTCTTTATTGAGGATAACCAGCTGTATAGACGATCTTTTGCAAGACCTGCTCTGAAGTGTGTCACCATAGCTGAAGGAGCAGAGTTAGTAAGAGAGATACATGATGGGCTCTGCGGAAATCACCAGGGGGAAAGGACCACAACTCACAAAATCTTAAGACTCGGATATTTCTGGCCGAAAATGATGGAGCACTGCAAAGAATATATACGAAGATGTCGCAAGTGTCAAGAACATGGAAATAAGATACACACTCCTCCGGCTGAGCAAAAATCTGTTCTATGCCCAATTCCCTTCGCTATGTGGGGATTGGACATCGTGGGCCCATTCCCGGAGGCTTCACCAGGAAGGTTCAAATTCATGTACGTTGCTATCGACTACTTCACAAAGTGGATTGAAGCAATGCCTACTATCTCCATCACAGCTAGGAAGTCCCAAGAATTCATTGGAAATATGTGGTATGCAGGTTTGGCATACCAAAAGCCATAGTAACTGATAATGGAACACAGTTCAATTGCGAAGGCTTCCGAGAATTTTGTGAAGAATGGAAGATCGACTTGAGATTTGCATCAGTAGCCCATCCTCAGGCGAATGGGCAGGTTGAGAATGCAAATGGCCAAATAGTAAAGGCGATAAAAAGGAAACTCGATGAGAAAAAAGGAAAGTGTGCAGAATTGCTACGCCACCCCAGGTCCCTGGTCGTACCGAACAACAGAAAGAGGACCGACAGGAGAGACGCCTTACAGATTGACGTATGGTTTAGAAGCCGTCATTCCGGCAGAGATTGTGGTGCGTCCATAAGATGGGAATCATATGACGAAGAGACCAACAATCAGGGGGTACAGGATCACCTTGATCTCCTTGAAGAAACCAGGACAGCCGCCGCAGTAAGGATGGCATAAGATAAATCTAAGGTAGAAAGGTATTTCAACAGGAGGGTGAAAAAACGAAGTTTTGCCCCAGGGGAATTAGTCCTCCGAGAAGTTAAGCAACCCAAGAAGCTGGAGCCCCAATGGGAAGGACCATACATCATACACCAGAAGACAGGACGAGCTTCATACCGCTTAAAAAATGCTGAGGGATATGAGTTGCCGCATTCTTGGCATGGAGAATGTTTGAAAAAATTCTATGTGTAAAATTTATAACTCATCAATAAAAAGTATTATTTTTTGGAATGTGAAAGAAAAAAAAGCACCGGCCAACGAGCCGCAGGCTATCATGCCTTGAAAGTAAGCACCGGCCAACGAGCCGCAGGCTATCATGCCTGAAAGAAAAAGAAAGCACCGGCCAACGAGCCGCAGACTATCATGCCTTGAAAGTAAGCACCGGCCAACGAGCCGCAGCTATCATGCCTTGAAAGTAAGCACCGGCCAACGAGCCGCAGGCTATCATGCCTTGAAAGTAAGCACCGGCCAACGAGCCGCAGGCTATCATGCCTTGAAAGTAAGCACCGGCCAAGAGCCGCAGGCCATCATGCCTTGAAAAAAAAGAAAGCCCGGCCAACGAGCCGCAGGCTATCATGCCTTGAAGAAAAAGAAAGCACCGGCCAACGAGCCGCAGGCTATCATGCCTTGAAAGAAAAAAAAGCACCGGCCAACGAGCCGCAGGCTATCATGCCTTGAAAGAAAAAGAAAGCACCGGCCAACGAGCCGCAGGCTATCATGCCTTGAAAGTAAGCACCGGCCAACGAGCCGCAGGCTATCATGCCTTGAAAGTAAGCACCGGCCAACGAGCCGCAGGCCATCATGCCTTGAAAGAAAAAGAAAGCACCGGCCAACGAGCCGCAGGCTATCATGCCTTGAAAGAAAAAGAAAGCACCGGCCAACGAGCCGCAGGCTATCATGCCTTGAAAGAAAAAGAAAGCACCGGCCAACGAGCCGCAGGCTATCATGCCTTGAAAGAAAGAGAAAGCGCCAGCCAATGAGCCGCAGGCTATCACGCCTTGAAAAAACAGCATCCGGCCAACGTGCCGCAAGCTGACATGACCTTTTTTTTATTATCAAAACAAAACTGACCAACAAGCTGCAGGAAGATCCAGCTTAAACCATAGATAACCATGCTCCAAAAGGAAAAAAGGGGGCTCGCCGGAACAAAAATCCAAAGCTGCAAACCGCGCCGGCATAACTTGCATAAGATAACTACACATGCATCATTTAAAAGAGAGGTAGAAGACAGGAGAAAGAAATATCGCGACAATAGAAAACTCGGCTCAAAAAGAGTTGCTCCGGCAGACAAATAACAAGAGATAATAAAATATAGCTTATATTTCTCCCAAAATTATGGGGTAGAGACAATTACAACATATGATCATTCGGCAGAAACAGAAAATACATGTTGTAACAAGAACTTCTCTAGAAATAAAAACCTCTATTCTACTCTATTCTACTGCCTTTGTAGTTTCTTTGTCAGCAGCTTCTTCTCCGGCGGTTAATAATCTATCGCCGCTACCTACTACACTCCCGGAAGACTTAGACCTCCTGGCAAGATGCTGCATCCCTCCGGCGGACGGCAGGATGTTGCTTCCGGCTGGAAGGAATGAGGCTTCACCAGCACCAAAGCATGTCTCTCCGGGACTGCGGCAGAATCTCTCAAGTTCCAAGAAGAAGTTGGATTTCTGGGCGACAGCCTTGAATTCCAACTTATTATACAGGTCATCATCCAGCAACTCTCCTTTCTCGAGAGAGTGATCCGAGACGATCTGCTGGCAGATGTCAACTAACCGGCGGCATTGAGAAGCAAAGGACTCCTTTAAATGAGCGTTGATGGTGCCTTGCTTCTGTATCTCCTCCTGAGATTGCCGAGAGAATGACTTGAGCCTGGTCACTTGAGATTCAAGAGTCAGGACTTGGGCACGGTACTTGTCACGTTCAGAATTGGCGGATGACAGCTCCTCCTTAGCACGGGCTATCCGTCCACTCAACTGGGTGACGTGCTTCAATAAATTGGCAGCACTCATGCCTAGCCGGAACAAAAAGAATAAGAAGAAGAAAGGGCCAAAAAGAGAGGAAAAAAGTTGAAGGCCTGAAAGCTTACCATGACCTAATGGCTCGGTATTCTCCGCTTGAGACCGGGACTTGGCTTCCTCCAGCTCTCTCACTTTCTCCTCCAGCCTCGCTTTCTCTTCCATAAGGGCGGTTTTATCCGCAACGAGAGCTTTCTTCTCTTCTTCCAAAAGAGAACAATCCCGGAGCAGAGACTGCTTCTCTTGATCAAAGGAAGACCTTGACTGCTCTTCCAGCGCGGCCTTTTCTTCCAGCAGGCGGTCGTGCTCTTGCATAAGCTTTTCTTCCTCACCGTTGAAGAGTCTGCTTCTCCAGCACAAGCTCTTCAGCCTCCTGCTTGAAAGATTTCCCCTCCTGGTGGAAAAAGACTTTCTCTGCCTGAAGGTTGTTTACTTCACTCCGAAGATTGTTTACTTCTTCGTCCGGTGCATGGAGCGAACCTGATCCAACATAATGTCCAGGTCAAACAAAGATCAAATTAGCTGGCCCTTATTCAAGGAAAAACGAGAGGCGATTTCATACCTCTATCAATGTATTATCAGCCTCCTTGATCCGGCCTCTCAGAGAGAAGTTCTCTTCCCGGAGTTTTTTCAGCTGCGCCTCATACTCATCGCGCTGACGCTCGCACTCACGCCGGGACAACTGCAGGTCTTTGTTAATCGCCTCAGTCCTCTCCTTTTCCTTGCGGTCGATCTCATATTCGACCTGGTCAATATAAGCGTCATGAGAAGAGCGGGACAGCTTCAGCTCCTCTTCAACTCTATTGGCTCGGCTTTCCTCATAGCGAAGCCTGGATTGGAGGCTGCCAAAGTGAACCTCAGCACTTTGGGCCATGGACATCACCTAAAAAAAACAATACAATACATAAGTTCAGGAAACCCAAAAATGACGAAAGAAGAAGAATACAAGTGACGAGAATGTCAACCTGAAAGATTCCTCCCACATCATGTCGAACGCCTCTTTTGCTGGGATAGAATGCCGCATGATGGCATCCGCCCCCCCATCCCCGATCCGCAGCCTCTTCTTGGTGGCAGTGAAGGTCGCCGGAGGAGCAAAGATCCCGTCTGGATGACCGGATCTCTTAATTGCCTCCTTCCAAATAGAGGAATACTTAGCGGCATCGCAGGTTATCAAAGGAAGAGGGTGCCCGCGATGGTAAAACCACCCTTCCTTTTGGGAGGGACCAGTGTAAGACTCCTGAGCAGGAGGGGGAGGGGAAGAAGAGGAAGAAGCTATGTGGCCTTCTCCCTGCTCACCCTGGGGCTCAGGACCCTCCGGCATAGGGCCCTCCGGCGTAGAGGAGGCCATGTAATCCTCCCTTTGCTTACTTCGAAGCTCAGGGTTCTCCGGCACTTGCCGATACTCCATTGCTATTTCCCTTGCCGCATCCACAGCCGCAGCAACGTCAATAGAGAATGATCCTGAAGCTTCACGGTCGCCGGAGGTTTGTCCTTCTTCTAAATCCCCTGGCTCTGCGGCCTTTGGCTTTGACGTGGTTTTCTTTTTCAGTCTTTTCTTGGCAGGAGCAGCAGGAGCTGCCGCAATAATAAAAAGCAGTTAGGACCAAAGGGTGAAGCTGGAAATAGAAAAGTACTAAAAACTAAGAAAATAAAAGAATGGGGGAAAGCGGCGAGGCAGCCGAAACCTTCTTTAGCCGGAGGACTGACGTGAAGGTCTGTGGCCCCCAAGGTATTTTCCTGAGCAGGATCTGAGGAAAAGTAACTCGTCAAGTCAAGGAAATTGCTCGCAAATAGGAGTCGGATGACCGACTCCCGCCCCGGGCGAGAACCAAAGTCTAAACCCGAACCAGGGGTGAGTGGAAGAAAGACACGGCGCCCAGACTTGGGGCTCACGTGCCATGTACCTGACAATCCGGCGTCAGCATGTACAGGAGATTCAAGCCGCTTCTTTTTCTTCAAGTTACCGGCTTGGTCATCTCCAACTTCTCGTCTGGAACGCTTTGCCGGAGCAGCGTTCTCCAAAAGCTGCTCGGCCGCATCGGTGGCCGCATCCAGCGTGTCATAGTAGTTAATTTTTTCGCCCCCATTCTTAAAGGTGACGAAGTTCCAGTTATGGAAGGGACCGATTTTGTCCCCCTTCTGGAAAAAGTCTGCGACAATACATCCAAACAATAAGGAGACCGAAAGAAACGACAGAATTCATACTAAACAAAAAAACACTTACTGTGGTATGTCTTCAGAGAAGACAAGCGTTCTTTTGTAAAAAACGCCTCGACGGTCGGCAGTTTCTTGTTTACTGCCCTCAGAACCTTCGAAATAGGCATTTCAGCCGGAGGAGTTTCGGGGCTGATCAACTGACCTTTTCCGGCCTCAGCAGCGTATGGGATGCCCAACACTCGGCCGGACGGAGGAACGATGACGAACCACCGCGACCCCCACTCGTGAGCCTTTTTATAGTCGAAAAGGGAGTACCCACTCTTCGCAATGAGGGTTAGGCTGTCAGGATCCTTCCTAACCGTGAAGAATCGGACGAAGTCGGTACCCTCCGGCCGAATTTTGATATCGTCACAAAGGGAAACAAAAGCCTGAAGGTGTGAGATGGCTTTCGGGTGAAGATGAGCGAGGGTGCAGCAGCGACGACAGAAGGAACCCTAGCACGAAAGGGTGTGGGGGAATAGTCAAGCCGGATCGGAAGAAATCGGCGTAGACAACGTACCCGCGACCGAAATCGTCGCTAGGGTGAGAATCAGAGGATGGCAAAAAAATTTGTGTCCCAAGTGGGGCTTCGACACCCCCGAGACAATCACAGAGGGAAGAGTAATTGAGAGAAGAAGGAGAGGGTTGACGCCCAGAACGGAAGGGTCTTACTGGCTTCAGGAGCGAAGGGCGAAAGCCGTTAGGAGACTGAGAGCCTTGTATCGCTCCGATGGCGGGCGGAAATTTGGCAGCAAGTTTGCTCTGTTTGGCGGAAGAGGAAGACATCGTCAAAGCTTGGCGAAAATTGAAGAGTGACGGCAAAGAAAGACGGGCAAGCACACACGGTAGGAAGGCAAGGGAAGAAGAGAGGTCGAAGAAACGGGCCAGTAGAGGAAAGAGGAAAGAACTCGAAGAGTTGGGCTTTAAGAGAAGTTTTTTCCCGCTCAAATAAAAATATATATATATGTGCGAACAAAAGTGTCTTTTTTTTTACAGGGGAAGAGAAAGGGCCGCACGCTTCCTAAAGCGCTACCGACGTCTAGTCGAAAGGAAGGCCCTGCATATTCTACATCGGTAACGGGCGGAAAATTCGAAAAGAGGAATACACCAAGACACGAGCTACGCACGTGGTCAATAAGAAGTTCCTTTTCTCCGCATAGGAAGAAAAAGAACTTGTGGGACTGAGATAAGGAGACAACAAGGCTTGAGTAAACCAAAGAGAGGGCCCCAGAGCTGGCCGCAGCCAAAGAGAGGGCCCCAGAGCTGGCCGCAGGCAGTCGCGAAATTTTTTCACCAAAACACAAGACACAGAAGTTCTATTTCTTCACCGAAATTCAGAAAGATAGAACTTGTGGGACTGATGAGAAGGGAAGAAATGGCGCCGGACCAAAGCAGGCAACGTAGAGCATCCGGCCGCTCTGGCCGGATGAGATAAGGCACTAGAGCATCCGGCCGCTCTGGCCGGATGAGATTAAGTAAGGCACGTAGAGCATCCGGCCGCTCTGGCCGGATGAGATTAGAGGCTTGTAGAGCATCCGGCCGCCTTAGCCGGATGAAAATGGGACTTAAGCAAAGCAAAACGTCACTCGACCGGCCGCTTGTGGTCGGTCAAAGATACTAAAGAGGGGTAGAACTGTACTTAAGCATGTAAAATACAGGCTGGCACCAAAGGGACCAGGCCCAAAAAACTATAAATAAGGGTGTACCCCATGAAATAAGACACGGTTTTTGGGCAATCAAACACACATCCGATTCTAATAGAGGCTCTCTTTCTCTCTCTACTCTCACAAAGATTCTGGGTTCGAGATCAGGTAATGTAGGACCGAATGTCAGATCAGGCCATTTTAGGATAGATACACTGTTACATTGGGATCAAGGTCGGATCCTGTTAGGATAAATGCACTGTTTCAAACGTCTATTTCGGCGCCCCTATTTCGGCGGTTGTAGATAAACCGCCGAAATAGGAGCCCGAGATGTATTAGGTGTGTAAAGAAGGGGTCTAT
This sequence comes from Limonium bicolor, assembly GCA_023374045.1. Taxonomy (NCBI): domain Eukaryota; kingdom Viridiplantae; phylum Streptophyta; class Magnoliopsida; order Caryophyllales; family Plumbaginaceae; genus Limonium; species Limonium bicolor. Next base: position 55,472,250 of record CM041782.1, on the reverse strand, counting down.
TTCGGCGGTTCCTAGATGTGAACCGCCGAAATAGGCCATATTTAATAATAAAAAAAATAAAGAGACCTATTTCGGCGGTTCCTTACGTGAAACCGCCGAAATGGGTTTTCTATTTTCTTTTTTTTAATTAATCATCTATTTCGGCAGTTCTTGTTAGGAACCGCCGAAATAGGTCTCTTTAATTTTTTTTTAAATATGGCCTATTTCGGCGGTTCTAACAAAGAACCGCCGAAATAGGTCGTTTTAATTAACCCCCCCAGTCCGCCTCGACGCCATTACGGTTTCATTAACACTAAATTAACCTCTCTTCTCTTTGTAAGCACCGACGATTTGGGTAACCTCCGACACAACCACCACCTGTCGCCGTCGCCCCTCCTCCTTCAGTCTTCGCGGACGTCGCGCACCGATGGTTGTGGCGTCGGTGGTGTCGCCGCCCTCCTCTCGCCCAGCAAACAGAAGCGCGAGGTGAGAACCCTAACTTAATTTCAGTTTCGAATTTGCTTAATAAAATGTTAATGTGTGTTGTTAAAATTGTTAGATTGTTGTCACATTGTGATTGTGGATGCTGATATTTAGAGTGTGTGTGAAATCTTTGCAAGATTTGGTTGTTAAACTAATAAATTTATGTATGCACACAAGGTGTTTGACGAAATGTCCGAGTGAATTATTTTGCTGTTTTTGGCCCTTCTTTTAAATATAGTTAGGTTAGCTTATTTGGGCTAGATTTATTATGCTTATATATGGGTGGAACAATGTTTGAGCATTATTTGTTTAAGTATAGTTAGGTTAGCTTATTTGTCCACTTAAAATTACTTGTTAATTCACATTTCATAAGTAAATATACATTGTAAATATACATTGGTGAGTGAGATCTCTGCTAGTTTTTTTGCATAAATAAGCAACACATTGGTGAGTGAGATCTCTGCTACTCATTCATAAGTAAATATACGATAATGTTTATAATTTACATATTTGATTATGATATTATATTATCGTTAATACATGAGTGTGATGCATAAGAGGTATATTGAAAATATGGATAACATGTTAAACATGAAAAATACAATTTAGGTTGTTATGTAAGTTATAGTTTGATCTTATCATTTATGAGTTGTTATGAACAACTTCATTCATTGGTTAAAATACTATTAAACATTCGGTAGTGTATATATATATGAGTATTGTATAGTCGTTAAGTTTAATATAAAATTATTCTAATTGATGTGAATGTTGTTCAATCTTTATGCGTTGCCTCTGTAGAGATGGCTACACGCGTCTCGCACGCCCGATTGAGAACAGGGGCTGAAAACAATTCATTTAGAAACTGGTAAATTTTTTTAATTTAACTCTTCATTCTGTTACTCACTGTAAATTTGCAACCTAACTGCATATAAGGAACAAACACAACTACTGAGTTTCTCTTGTGTCTATACGTAATTGTGTCTCTACAGATAAATACTTAAGAAGCTTCTTTACCATTTGATGGTATATTGAAAGCGGAGCGGAGAACAATTCATTTTCGAACCGGTAATATAATCTAACTTATCATTTTTCTCTTTTGTACTTTGTATTTGATTTCCACAAATTATTGGAATTTCGTTTGATGAATAAATTTGGTATATATTAGTTTGGTTTATGATTGAAATTTGTGTGTTGAATAATTGGTGAATGCTTAATAATAGGCATGGTTGTGTCTTTTTTTTACTTTGTATTTGATTTCCACAAATTATTAAAATTTGGTTTGATGAATAAAGTTGGTATTAGTTTGATTTGTGATGGAAATTTGTGTTGATGAATGGTTGGTGAATGCTTAATAATAAGCATGGTATAGGTAAAATTATGCAAAAGTCATGCCGTTTTTTTATTTTTTTAAATCTCTTCGTAATGAATATTGTTTGATGTATGTGTATATGTCTAACAATATCTGATTTTTATTATCAGGTCTCACTACATTCAAGTCCGTGAGTCACCTCTCTTATTTCCTGCCTTCTTCCATTACTATTGCACTTTCCTCCTCTATGCACAAGTAAGTAACTAAACCTTATTTTTTGTTTAATAAATGCAATTATGTATTTAAATATAAGTGCTAGTACATAATTTAGCTTCATTCCCTATTTGTTGATGCATTTCTTTTGTAATTTATTTTTTGTTGCTCCCTTGCAGAGACATATCAGAAGTGGTATTACTGCATCTCTCACACAGAAGCGTACCTCTCAGGAACCAGTCTCCCCTATCCATAAATCCTTAAAAAACAAGTACGTATTTTAACTCTCGATTCTTTGTTAATCTCTAAACCGGTTTGAACTTATACAGTGGAGAATTGAAAGCGTTGATTTGATGATCTGAATTTGCAATTGGTTTTCAGTTAGCTAGTAAAGAATTAATTTATTTTAATTGTTGGTTGCTGCCATTGTTGGAATGTTTGTGGTTGTGATGACTTTGGTGAGTGCTGAATAATAAGCACGGGATGTGTACAATTATGCAAAGGTCATGCCGAATTTTTTGTAGAAAAAGTATTCGTAATATTGTTTTAAACACCGGTTTCTGTTTTAGAAAGTGACAACAATTTCTTAAATTTAAAATGCTAGTTTATTTTTGTTTGCAACCTTAGAGTTAGGCTAGACTAATGACAATCATCCCAGTCATGCTCCATTAAGAAATAAACATGTGCAACTTAATACAGGCCATATTCTACAAAGGCTCTAACTCACACCTGTGATCTGTTGCACATGTAGTATGGAGCGTGACTGGATGTATGGTGATAGAGGCGAACATTTTGACAAAATGCTGAAAGAGTTTTGCAAAGCTGTAGTGCAACACAAGGACAGGACAAAGGCGGAGAAAATTCCATGTCCTTGTGTTAATTGTGGTGTGGTTAGACATTATTCATGCATCAACCTCGTACAACTCCATGTGAAGACCCGTGGTTTCATGCCACATTATACAAAATGGATTTTTCATGGAGAACGTGTTGAAGATAATGCTTCATCTTCGTACAGTCACGATCGGTGTAACTCAAGAACCGAGCAGACATTCGATTACTAACGAGTTAGAACTCCCAAGCGCTTCCGGAGTCAATGTTGACAGTGAGTCGACTTATCATGATGAACAAGTTGACGAGATGCTTGATAACGTTGAGGATAACTTTGTCGACCGGCCGGATGAGTATCAAAGGTTGTTGGACCCATCCAAAACGGCGTTGTATCCTACTTGCACTAAGTACACGAAATTGACAGCTATATTGAATTTGTTCAACCTGAAGGGAAGATATGGATTGAGTGACAAAGGTTTCACGGCATTCCTCGAGCTGATTCATGATATGCTACCGGATGAGAACGGTCTCCCTACGACCACGTATGAGGCAAAGAAATGGGTGTGTCCAATGGGAGTAGAGTACAAAAAAATTCATGCATGTCCAAACAACTGTGTGTTGTACAGGGGTGAATACGAACATCTGGAGAATTGCCCGAAATGTTCGTTGTCCCGGTATAAGCATAAAGATGGTGAGTACTCCTCTGTTCAGAAAAAAAGCCCTCCAGCAAAACTTGTTTGGTATTTGCCGATTATACCCAGATTCAAACGGTTGTTTGCGAATCCGAAAGATGCAAAGAACATACGATGGCATGCGGAGGGTAGAAAGAGTGATGAGAAACTAAGACATCCAGCAGCAGATGGCCTCAGTGGAGAAACATCAATAGACGGTACAAAGAACATTTCGGACATGAAGATAGGAATCTGAGGCTTGGGTTATGTACTGATGGAATGAACCCGTACGGCACATTAAGTAGTCAACATAGTACATGGCCTGCTCTGCTAGTGATCTACAATTTGCCCTCATGGTTGTGTATGAACGAAAGTACATCAAGTTATCTCTCCTGATATCTGGTCCAAGCAGCCAGGTAATAGCACTGATGTGTACCTTGCCCCTCTGATCGACGATCTGAAGCTATTGTCGAATGAGGGGACCGTGGTATATGATGCTTATGCAAGAGAGAATTTCACGCTCAAGGCTTTGTTGTTCTGTACCGTCAATGACTTCCCTGCGTATGGGAACTTGTCCGGTTACACGGTTAAAGGAGCATTTACATGTCCCATTTGCGAGGAAGACACTTGTTCGGACCGTTTAAAACATTGTGGGAAGAATGTTTATATGTGTCATCGACGTCTTCTCCCCGAAGATCACCCTTATCGAGTAACGAAGAGAAAGTGTTCAATGGTCAAGCCGAAACTCGTGTGTGCCCGTCTACCTCTGAGCTCTGAGGAAGTGTACGAAAAGGTTAAGGACATTGCAAATGTATTTGGAAACACATCAAAACCGGCGAAAAACATTTGGAAAAAGTGTTCTATCTTTGGGAACTACCTTATTGGTGTCATATTTCTGTGAGACACTGCTTAGACATCATGCACATTGTGAAGAACGTTGGTGAGGCAGTGAGTGGGACTTTACTCAATATACCCGGCAAAACAAAAGACGGATTGAAAATCAGAAAGGACATGCAAACCATGGGTATACGAAAGGAGTTACACCCACAAGAGAACGGGAAACGAATCTACCTACCTCTTGCATGCTACACGCTCTCAAAGGCTGAAAAGATTAGTTTCTGCAAATGTCTGCACTCGGTAAAAGTACCGTCTGGGTACTCTTCAAACTGAAAGAACATTGTATCGATGAAGGATTTAAAACTTTTAGGCATGAAATCTCACGATTATCATGTACTGATGTTACATCTTCTTCCGGTCGCAATTCGAGGGATACTGCCATCTGATGTCAGAAATGCTTTAACTCGGTTATGTTTCTTTTTCAACGCTGTTTGCTCCAAGGCAATTGACGTAACGTCTCTAGATGATCTACAACGTGAAATTGTTATCACATTATGTCAACTAGAGATGTATTTCCCACCATCTTTCTTTGATATAATGGTACATCTAATTGTGCACATCGTTCGAGAGATACAGTTCTGTAGTCCGGTATACTTACGGTACATGTACCTTTTGAACGGTACATGGGAATTCTGAAAGTAGAATGAAGAATTGGTATCGACCAGAGGGGAGCATTGTTGAAGCAACAGTGACTGAGGAAGTCACGGAATTTGTGACTGTGGAGGGTGGTTTTTCGGTATGAGGGGGGTCTATCTAAATGGTTCTTGACTGAAAAGCCTAGATCCTAAAATGCCATTCTGTGGAGGGGGTAGAGAAACCGTTATTCTAGCATCCCTCAATACCTACTACATCGTCCGTCTTCCCAGAAAGCGTGTGGGGAGTATTAGTGAACACTATACACCGCTCTCAATGGGCTCACGCGGACTTATGCCTCTTAAGCGGAATTGACTAGAGTCGCCACCTAGTTTGACTAAGGAAACTAGGAAGGGAAGGGAATGAGGGTTCTAGGAACCGTTGGTTGATGTGGAGGGTGATTTTTCGGTATGAGGGGGGGTCTATCTAAATATGGTCTAGCTAAGAAGTCTAGATCCTAGAAATTTGCCATTCTGTGGAGGGTGAAAACCCGTTAATCTGGCATCCCTCAAATACCTACTACATCGTCCGTCTTTCCCAGAAAGCATAAGGGGAGTGCAAGTGTGCACTACACCCGCTCTCGATGGGCTCCACGCGGACTTATGCCTTAAGGGCGGAAATTGACTAGAGTCGCCACCTAGTTTGACCTAAGGAACTAGGAAGGGAGGAAAAGGGTTCTAAGAACCAATAATTGACTCTGATGATTTGTTCCCTATGGATAGGACTTATCTGATCATACTAGAGATTCTGTGTGGGTTCGCACTGGGTTACACCCCTTAGAAGTGGCAACGACCACGACTTCAGATTGGTGCCCGAGGAAACCTCGGTCTCCAATTGTCGGGATTGCCTTCTTTCAAACCTTTTTTAGAGAGATTCATTTAAAAGCCAAGGATAGGATCAGGAGGAGAGAAAACGAGTGGATGAGGCGAGCTTTACTGCCAAGCTAGCGCCAAGAAGAAGAATGATGAATTCGAATGAGTATGGAATGAAAGATTAGGAGGATTTTGAGAGTTGAAGAAGTCGAGGGTTGTGGGAGTCAGAGGGATTTGAATGTTTGATAGACATGAATATCGTCTTAGAGTTGGGAAATGGGTTTTTTGGATTGGAATGGGGTCGCACCTGTGGGGGCTGCCTACGTACTCAACCCCCTGTTGAGATCAGACCTTACGTAGTTCAGGGGTTTTGGAAGTTTTGAAGGGTTTGAAGTTTTGGGTGTGAGAGATTAGTCTGTGTGAGACGCTCGGGTCTACGAGACAGTTGGGATGTTCATGTAGTGGGAGTAATGGGGTGTCAAGGCCTGTGAGACGCTCGGGTCTGTGAGACGCTTGAATCTTGAAATGGTGGAGAAATTGAGATGTTTGAGTCTGTGAGGCGCTCGGGCCTGCGAGACATTAGAAGTTAGAGAGGCGTCGAATTTGGGAGATGATTTGAGTTTGGATAATGATTTGAATATGTGAGACAAATTGGGATTTGAGAGAGATCCGGGTTTTTTAGGCTCAAGGTTTGAAAATGGTTGAGGAAAATTATTTTGTTGTGAAAGGGCGGATGATCCGAGGGATCACCCTATATACCCCCTCGAGCGCGACACTTAATGAATGATAAGTGCCGAGACTCGAAAGATGGGGCAATGAATTTATGTCGAAAAACAGGATTTAGAGAGAAACACCATGAATGAGATGCTCTCAATCAAACCCTAATAACGTCTCTAACTCCCGGGTTTTAAAACATTAAAAACCGAAAACATTGAAATCGAGTGGAAGGGAGTTAGACGATTCTAAAATCCCGGCTGCAACTAGGAAGGCAGTCACATCCCTAGCACCCCGCCTTGTAAAAATCTAGGCTGCAATTAGGGGAGGTTTGTCACCCTAATGCCCCGCCTAAAGAGATCCAGACTGCGACAAGGGAGGTTACGACCCCAGTGCCCTGCCTCGGATTTTTATTTTAGAAGAGAGACAAGTGATGTCTAACTAGGAAGAAAACGTTCTTTGAAGGTGTTAGACATCTCATGTTCCCCGAAAACTGTTTAGTTTTGGATTTGAAAACTGAGTTGGAAAACTTTTGAAGTTGTTCGGAATTCTTGATGAAGAAACACTGATTTTGAGAAATGTTTTAGGACAAAACTTTCTGTATACGTGAGAAGAACTTTCTGCATTTGAGAAGATTTCTGTGGTGTGAGAAGAGTTTTTTCTTTAAAATTTCACAAAATGGTTTCTTTGAAAACTTGATGATTTTTGAATAAAAGGATTGTTTGAAAATTTAAGAAAAGAGATTTTCATGATTTTTGCATTAAAGCTGAAAAATGAGGAATGTTTTTGGATTTTTGGAGTTTGGATGGAATCTACAATTTGGGTTTGAATGGGTTGAGATTGAATTGGATTGAATTGAATCGGGCTTGGAAAACGGGCCAAGTCAAAGTTGGGTCAAGGTCAACGCTTGGGTCAAAGTCAACATTTGGATTTATCAAAGCTAGGTCAAGGTCAACATTCGGTTGGTCAAAGTTTGGGTTTGGTCAGACTTGGACTTCGTTTGGGCTTTTGGGCCAAAATGGGCTTGGGCCTTGAAGTGGGCTTGGGCCTCAAAATGGGTTTGGGCCTTGAAGTGGGCTTGCGCCTCAAAATGGGCTTAGGCCTCAAAGTGGGTTTGGGCCTCGAAGTGGGTTTGGGCCTCGAAATGGGCTTGGTTCAAAATAGACTTGGGCCCAATTTGTGTTTGTGGGTTTTTTATGAACTTGGCCCCTTTTGTGGATTTGGGCTTTTTTATTTGAAACAATTTGGGCTTTTGAGAAATGGGCCAAAGATGGGGCTTATTGATTTTTGGGCTTGATTTGGGAGGTATTAACAAGTGAGATGGATCAATTTGTTGATTTATTAACTCTTGATTAGGGGTGTGTTTGAGGGAAGAGGAGGATTCCACCCACATAAAACGAATGAGAGACCCGTTAGGCATGGGGCGGTATCACATCCTAAACCCTCCTAAATTAGCCTTAAGGGCTTGTTCTTTGAAGTTTTGGTTCTTATATACACATAAGGGTGGTTTGAGTGTTTTCTGAAGTTATAGGAGACTGTTGCCCCACGAAACGAATGAGAGACCCGTTAGGTGTGGGGCGACAATGCATCCTAAACTTTTCTGTCAGCTTAGAAGGTCCTAAGGGGAATAACTAGGGCTTAAATAGGGGTCAGGATTAACGAATCAATCAATTGCAGGGTTGCGAGAAGGGCATAGAAGCGAGATAACACGTGTACAACGGAGCATATACAATGGAGCAAAAGCGACGAAAGCATAACAGAGGCAAAACAGAACCGCTATAAAAATTGAAGATGATGTTAAGACAACGAGAATAGCACAACAAAGCAAGACTTTGCAATTAAATGAGTTGGTTTCAAGTGAAGACTAGATTAGAATCATGCTTTGAATCAATTCTTCAAATCAAATCTATGCACAAGGAGCAAACAGCGATGGTAGAAATGTAAACATGTAATTGATCATGAACAAGGAGAGATGTAAGTGATAGAAAACCAACCTACGGGGTGGCCTGCCCCCGGTTTATCATTCATTCGCAAATTAAAAGAAAAATCCAACCAAGTCGGCTCATAGTCCCCATCTCAGCTATGTGTAATCAACAACATACATCCAAACCCATGAAAGGGTGCCGTGAATCCTAAAGGTCTGATTCAAGCCTCGGTCATCAACAGTAGGCGCCACTCTAGAAGTACCAACTGAAATCCATGAACTCGGACAGCAAGCGAAATCCAGCTCAAATCCCATTGATTTTTGTATGTACCTCGGTCAAAGAATAAAACAAGGTAATGGGCATAAGGAAAAAAAAATTTCGCTCAAGGATTAGGAAAAAGAAACATTGCATTCCTATACTCCGTTGACCGGATATACTCAAATTGAATGCAGACCGAGAGCAGAATATGTTCTTGATAACATGCAAATATGTTCTCAGTCGAAACATTTTATCATGGTCATTCACAGAGATTTAAAATTACTCGAGAAAGAAATAGCTACCGTCAAGAGGAGCATGGAGTGTTCCTGTAAAAAGATACAAGCATAACAATCAGATGTTTAAATGTAAAATGTAACCGAGAGCTGTTGTTCTTAAACTGATGGACAACACCGATCGGGACGGTTTATCAAACACTTCGATTCATTCCTCCCTCTTATTTTCGATAATGCTATGAAGGTCTTCCTCCAAACTCAGAAGACGAAGACTACCCTGCAATAACCGAACAAAAAGAAGAAAACAAACAAACCACAGGATCGAAACAAACGGGGTTACGGCCAGGTTAGATGAGACAAAAACGACCAAGCCAGATTAGCATAAGCACCGCACAAATGCGAATGCGACTCCACACCCGTGAACTTTTTGGCAGCAAATATACGACCCCAACCACACCCCTAGCTGATTGATGAGATTAAATCATGGCAGATTGGTGATTAAATCGCATGAACAACAGAAAGAACACAGGATACAACAAATAGTATTCAAACACTGATTAAGCACGTTGGGAGAAAGTAAGGGTTTGAATCTGTTACCACTAGAAGAATGAGCTCCTTTTTTGGGCGAGGAAACAAGGAAACGGAGAACACTCAGTTAGTTCACGTCGTAAAAAAAGGAAGGATACGCAGTATTGTGGGTCTCTTGTTTCGCTAGTTGCAGATAATGAAATAGGATTAGCACTCATGTGCTAGCTCCTCGTTTCCCCAGTTGAAGAGAATGAAGAGAAAAGCATGTACGCTCTGTGAGAAAGAGGTGAAAAAAAGGGCAAAGCATGTATGTTCTGGTTCTCGCCAGTGTGCAGAGAATGAAGGGGTCTGAGCTTGTATGTTTCTTGTCTTGCTAGTTTAACGTTCAAAGAGAAAGAAGAGGGAGCAGAGCATTTGTTTCCTCGTTCGCCGGTTAGGTTGCAAGAATAACCGTACGTGAAGTGATGAAGCAGGCGCAGAGCATGTAGTTTCTGGGTCGCCAGTTTGGGTGTAAAATTACCTGTGGATGAGAATGGAGTAGGAGCAGTAGGCATGTCCTTGTTGCCAGTTAGGTTGCAAGTTACCGTGAAGAAGGGAATGGGATGCAGAGCTTTAGGTTCTTCGTCTCCAGTGAAGAGAACGAAGCCGCAGAGATTCTATGCTCCTTGTTAGTCATGTGCAGAGAAGAGAAAGAAAAAAAAATGGTGGAGTATGTATGTTCCTGGTTCTCCGTCGTGAAGAGAAAGTAAATAAAAAAGACCAGTGAACATGTATGTTCTGGTTCGACAATTTGAAGAGAATGAAGAAAGCGTGATTGGTGAGCATGTGTGTTCCTCGTCACCAGCTTAGTTTGCAAATCAACGAGAATAAGAGAAATGAGAGGGGTAAGGAGATGCATCTTCCTTGTTCACTGGCATGGTGTGCAAAAAAAAAAAAAAACTGTCGTGAAGAACATCAGAACGGGAAGATTGAGCTTGAGAAGGAGAGAATGACTTCTTCTTTTTTGTGTGAGATATATTTTTTTTGGGATGGCCGCCGCCCCTGATTCCTGATTTCTGTTCTTTTTATAACATTGTCGGCTGGAATAGGGTTTTTTGAGTTGGGTGTTGTTACGAGCCAAAGAGGGTAAGCTCCATAAGTTTGGGCTCGTTTGGTTAGAGCTGAGACTGGGCTGAGAATGAGAGCAGGGTGCAGAGAGAAAGTGAAAAATTGACGTGCCATAGCATGATTCAAATAGGCTTCTAAAGACTCTAATGCATTACAGGGTAAAACTGAAGACGTGAAATGTTTTCTTTTCTTTAACAATATGTGAAGATGGGGAGATGGAGATAACAGAACGTGCTGAAGAAAACAAAAATAAAGGTAATAATAATAGTAAAGGGCATATAAAATGATATAAATAACAATAAAAATGTTGATGATAAAAAAAGTAAATGCTAGAAGAAAATTAAAAGTAGCAATAGATAGGATAAATAAGTAACAAAACAAAAGAAAACTGATAGGTAAGCAAATAGGCAATGAGACAAAAGAGATGGGTTTAAAACCGGATTGTCATTTGAAAATTCATTTTCAGAAAATCGTGTTTTTATGAAATGCTTTGAAAACGATTATAAAACGACGGTTTCATTTCAGCACGCACGCTAATACATTTTTGAAAAAGAAAGGCGACGACCCCTCGTATTGTAATTATTTTTTCTGAAATTTGCTTTATGGGGTGAGAATTTTTTGGTGTCTACAGATGGCTCCCCTTGATTCAATTTTGCAAGCCCTTGCAGAATTGGATCAAGGTTGACGAGGCGCCAAAAATTCTCACTACGTTTTTGTGGTGCATGGAATGTGACCGTGAGTGTATGAAGGTGATTGAAAGTACGAGGACTTATGACGAGCCTCAGTTAGACCTCTTGACATCTAACCATAGGACACATGACGAGCCTATGATACTAACAATGTTTTGGTTTAGAGTGCACGAGGACTTAGGAGTGCCTCAACTGGACCTCTTGATATCCAGCCCTAGGGCTTATGACGGGCCTAGAATGCGATTGAGAGTACGAGGACTTAGGAGTGCCTCAACTAGACCTCTTGATATCTAGCTATAGGACTTATGACAAGCCTATAATACTAACAACCCGATTTGATTTAAAGTGCACGAGGGCTTAGGAGTGCCTCAACTGGACCTCTTGACATCCAGTCCTAGGGCTTATGACGGGCCTAGAATGCGATTGAGAGTACGAGGACTTAGAAGTGCCTCAACTAGACCTCTTGATATCTAGCTATAGGACTTATGACGAGCCTATAATACTAACAACCCGATTTGATTTAAGGTGCACGAGGGCTTAGGAGTGCCTCAACTGGACCTCTTGACATCCAGTCCTAGGGCTTATGACGGGCCTAGAATGCGATTGAGAGTACGAGGACTTAGGAGTGCCTCAACTAGACCTCTTGATATCTAGCTATAGGACTTATGACGAGCCTATAATACTAACAACCCGATTTGATTTAAGGTGCACGAGGGCTTAGGAGTGCCTCAACTGGACCTCTTGACATCCAGTCCTAGGGCTTATGACGGGCCTAGAATGCGATTGAGAGTACGAGGACTTAGGAGTGCCTCAACTAGACCTCTTGATATCTAGCTATAGGACTTATGACGAGCCTATAATACTAACAACCCGATTTGATTTAAGGTGCACGAGGGCTTAGGAGTGCCTCAACTGGACCTCTTGACATCCAGTCCTAGGGCTTATGACGGGCCTAGAATGCGATTGAGAGTACGAGGACTTAGAAGTGCCTCAACTAGACCTCTTGACATCTAGCTATAGGACTTATGATGAGCCTATAATACTTTGATGGAGTTGTACGAAACTCGCTGTGGTGAAAGGTTGATCTGAAGTTGTTTGTGGTGGTAGATTGATTTGAGGATGGCTTTGATTGCGGATTGATCCGGGATTGGATGCTTTTTGGTTGTCTTTGTGAGGGATGTGATAGATGTTGCCCTTGGCTTTGCCAGTGTGGGAATTGTGTTTCGGTTTTGTTTTGACAGTCTCGCCCGATGTGCACCATAGTTTCGGGATTTGGTAGGACTTTTGGCTCCAGAGTTTCGAGATGGCTCCGGTATGGCTCTTGAGTTTTTGTTTTGATTTTCGTGATTTTATGATTGGTTTTTTTTTGAATGGATGGTTTTTTGTGAATGAGTGACTTTGGGAACTCGATGGTTTTGATTTAATGGGATGGCTTCGATATGATTAGAGGGCTCCAATATGATCGGATGGCTCCGGAGCGGTCGGGTGGCTCTAGTGTGGTCGGATGGCTTTGACATGACTCAAGACCCCATTGTGAGCAACGACTCTGGGATGGTTGGTGAGTTTTGATTTGTTTTGGATTTTGAGTTGAATGGTGGGTCAATGTGATTTATGTCCTTTGATGTGGTTGACGATTTTTTGTTGTGGATGAATGGTTTTAGTACGGTCAGTTTCAGCTTCAGTATCCTCAAGAGGGCTCCGGGATAGTTCGGGATGGCTTTGGGGAGGCTACGAGATTGCTCCACTTGATGACAGTGGTGAACAAGAGGGGAATCTTCTTTTGAGGTGGTCGCACCCTGGGCGGGCTGCCTACGTACTCAAATCTGTTTTGAGATCAGACCTAACGTAGTTCGAAACTATGTAGGCAGGGCCCTGGTGATGAAATAGATCTGACGTGGATTTGAGGTGGCTCCCGTATTGTTCTCGGACTGTTAGGATGCTCCCTGTGTAGTTCCAAGGATGGTTTCAATGTCGGATGATGGTTCCATGGATCCAGTTTTGGTTCTGGATACGATGTTTGAGGAGGCCCGGTGACGCTGGATGGCTCTGGAATACGGCCTCGGATGGCTTTAGCTCGGTTTGATGTAGCTCGAAGATAGCCCAGGATGGCTCCGAGATGGTTCGATGTAGCTTGATCATGGTCTGGGATGGCTCCAGTTGACATCTTTTGATCTAAAGTTATGCTTCAACAACTGCAACTGAAGTCGACTCTCGACGAGACTAGGCGGAGTTCTTACTAGTCAGGTGTTGATGATGGAGTGCTTATGATGCATGTAGGTATTAAATGCTGGATACGATGCAAAATGCGTATGCAATTTCTGGAAAAAAGGTATGACCCTATCTCTATTAATACGAGGTTTATAAGACATCTTCGGTCCGATCTTGAATGACTGTTGAACTGAAATGCGTGAATCGCTTTCCTCTCATGGAGGGATGTGGGTCAATCTCTCGTGAGTTTGGTTGTGTGTGCAAAGCGGTGTGTGATGATACTCTCGATGCTTAGAGCAGTATTTTCCTTAGAATTCCTTTTTGAAGTTCTGAACTTTCCAATCCTTACAAGTTCCTCACCTATAACGGGGTTAGCTTTTTATGATTTGGTGCTTAGATCAGGGAGTCACTCGCACTCGGAAGACCTTTGTGAAGTAAGGTCGCACTCATTCGCTCATGGTCCCTTTGGTATGACGGGACATGTAGATAACAAGTACGAAGCTTATGATTCATGTTTCAGATTCGATACTTTCAGTTAACGCTCATCGACTTATGAGTCAGAGGTCTTTGTTGGGATATAACGGGGCTGAGGGGTATGACGTATGTCTCATGGGACTGGAGAATTTGTTTGGGAGTTGTGGAGCTTTTGTGCAATAGAGAATATGTTTCCTTCGCCACGGGTGGAATGATTAGATGGGTTTTTGATAACCTTTGATTGATTTCTGCGGGACATCATTGGTCCTTTGGATTTGGATATCTCCTTCTTGCCTTTTCTGGTGTACGGTTTGGACTTTCTTCTCATTTTTTGTGTTTTGAATTTGCATTTGGCTCATCAACTTTCTCAAGCATCCTTTACTTTGTATTTTGGCTTTCAGCTTTGGAGTTGCATTGACTTGTCGATCTTCTTGAACATTTTTGGTGTTGTTTTTTTTTTTGGTGTTTGGCTTTGGAGAGAGTTGCATTGACTCACTAATTTCTTCAAACATTTCCTTTATTGTGTTTGTGAAAGATGGTGGGGAGGGGCCATGGCTCCGGCTCCTTCGAGATCCTCTATTGCAAGGGCAGGCAAGTATATGTAGGGTGGCATATTGTGGAGTTTTTGAAGAAAGAGTTTTTCATGAAAGGCTCAGCAGGGCTCACTAAGGGATTATGTACAGGGTAGTCAAAGCTTTTTTGGTTTTGTGGAGGTTTTTATTCCTAAGTGCCTCGTCATTCTCATTAGTCAAAGATTGTTTTCTTACTATTCTCAGATCTTTGCATGAATCACAGTTTGTATCATGTTTATCGACATTACTCTCACTATGATTGTGCCTCTCCATGTGCTGAAGGAATGCACATGTCGCTCGTGGTTTTACCTCGATTGACTCTCTCTACCTTCCCTCATCGCTCAGTGGAATGTCCAAAACGTTTACTTGAAATTCGAGGGAAAATACCGCTCTTCGCACACCACTCGCTTGATTTGTGGTGCTGATTTTGATTAGACCCTTGTGTTCATTGATGGGTCGAGAGTTAAGTGGTTCACGCACTCTATTCAATCAATCTCTCAAGATTTTTCCCAAAGATGTCGTTTCGATACGAGAGTATGCAAACACGGCTATCTACAATGCAATATACTGTGGTAATATGGAATTACTATGTATAGGATGCATGAAATGCTGAAAATGATGAATGGAGATGGTTGATTGAATGTTTTTTTTGTTTTGATGCAATACATAAGTGGTAAGGATACACCTAGTCTCGCTTGAGTCGGTTCCAGTTGATAGTCCATGAAATTCATCCCGTCAATGTCGGCCCTGGATATGGTCTAACTGTTGGGGGTTGTTGTCTGAGAAGTAACTCTCGAGTGAGGTGGGGTTGGTGATTGGCTCCTGGATTTTTTGTGAATTTTTAGGGAGTGACAACTCCCGCATGGTGGCCCAACGATATGACGGAGACTGTATTTTTGGGTTTGGATGTATGATTTTTTTGGATTTTGTGGGAGTGACAACTCCCGCATGGTAGCCCCACGATATGATACTTTGAGATAGGGAAAAGTTTGAGCTCGGTTTTCTTTTCTATCCCTCTGAGATCGGGCTCTGGCTCTGGCGGTCGGGATATTGGGATGAAAGTGTGTGTGGTGTGGTGACAATGAAACACATGGTTATGCAATTTTTGAGATGGACGCGACTCGTGAATGATTGAGGGAATTGAAATGGCTGGAAGTGCAGGTGACTCTTTTCTTTTTTTTGTCATGAATGCAATGCATGTGTTTTGCTTTGTGCACGGTTGCATCTGTTGGCGTTGTTTACTTAGGGGATGCCTCCTGTAGATACCGTGAATTTTCACCCCATAAAGCAAAGTTGACGAATGATATATATATGTGAGGGGTCGTCCCTTATTCGTTCTTTTTACTATATGTGCATGCCAAAAGAAACCAAGTTTTAGAAAACAACTTTTGAAAACAGCGTGTTTTCGAAGTGGTGGATTTTCTCATATAAACTTTGACGCTCGGTCATTCGTAAATGAAATAGGGAGTGGGGAACCCTATACATATCGATCTAAAAAAAAAAAAAATTCAAAGGGATGTATAAATATACATGTAATCTATTCAGAAATGGACGAGAGAGAAAAGAATCATAGGGGAAGGAGACCTATACATCATCAATCCTAAAAAAGTCATTAAAATTGGGAAGTGTTGAGCTGGACTTCTACTGAACTCTTCTGGTCCGCCTTTGGGATTCTGGAAGACTGCTCGCGCTCGGGCTCCTGGTTGGTTGCTCGCTCATCTTCGGGCTCTTGACCGGCTGCTTGTTCATTTTAAGGCTCTTGCAGCGGAGTGGTACTGTGATCAAGCAAAACGGGTTGGTGTTCTTCTGATTTTCAATAGTTTGAACTCGAATCAGTGTTGCTGACCTTCATGTCGCTTGACTCGGGTTGGTACACCTCTGATTTTGTATTTAAATGATTGGTGTTAGTCTTCATGTCGCTCGGTTAACTCCACGGGTTGGTGCGCCTCTGGCCTTCAGCTCGATCCGCGTAGTCGATCTTCATGCTGCTTCACTTGCTCCGACTAGAGGAATGGGGATGTTTTTGAGAAAGGAAAGATGAATGATCGAACACAAAATTTTATGTGAAAATCCACCACTTTTGTGAAAACACGAAATGACTAGTACGCTCCACGGTAATGACCGCTGCTCTTGAAGGTGGGCAGAACTTCAAAAATAGCGGGTCACGACATGAGGACTAAATCATTTATTTTGAAATACATTTGTGAAAATCCACTTTGAAAACTGTTTTCGAAAACCATTAAGAAATAATGTTGGTGAAGAATGTTGTTTGAAATTCGTTCGTAGAAAGTAGGTTTTCGAAATCTATTTCTGAAAATCGTTTTGGAAAATAACAAGGTTTTAAAGGATGAAGTGACGGGTTTTAAAACACCAAATGTTTGGGAGCAAAACTAATGTGAGACTCTAAATTGAACGAGCTAGTAAAACTTCTTTAAAAGATATGTGAAAGAGAATTCCGAACGTTTTAAAACGGACTGGTTTGAAAAAGTGGTTTGCAAACATGTATAGCATAAAGTAAATCGTGGCTATATTTGATGTGGAGTTGTAAGTGTTAATGTTGGGATAATCACTTTCCAGGTCAATTATGATTCCGTTTCACCGGGGGAACCATCGTCCTTCACTGTTCTCTCTGGGGTTTTTTCTCTGCTATGCCTTTGTGGGGCACGTTATCAAGAAAGTCCGGAGTGCTTAAGTTCGAAAGGTCAGGACACCCGAGATGATAAGGAAACATATGCCACGGCCAGTGATGATCCGACAACACCCCACTTTTCGGGAAACTCGGAGAAGTACTGCATGGGAACGGGTCTCTCGTCACCTGCACGGTCAGGTGTGTCTAAAGTCCAAATTATTCACTGACTACGTTGTGCCATGTATGGGTATCCGGTAAATACGGGATCCTCTATGGACGTATAGCGTGACATTGGGCTTTAGAGACACATGTGGTGCATAGGAACAATGGAGAACTGAGCCCATGCAATCTTCAGGGTAAGGCAAAAGGGCGGTCAGACAGGCGGCATACAAGGGGGTGACTTCCATAAACCCGTCTTAGACACCGGATAAGGCAGCTGGACACTGAAGGCTCATGGCTCGCTATATGCTGGTTTTGACTCGGGTAATGGAGGATATTTTTTGGATCATGAGCTTCAAAGCGTTAGTCGGAGACCATACCGCTTCGTTGGTTTGTTCACTGAGAGAGTGACCTAGCTCATGAGGAATCAACCGTGGACCGGTTGGGGATCCCGTGACATCGTGGATAAAACGGGTGACACAGAGGAATGCATGTCCTAAGCTACCCACCCAATGCACCCCACAATCGCAATATAAATATGAAAGCAATAAATAAAGCAGATGAAGTTAGCACAACCTATTCACTAAGAGTTTTATCTTGAGATTAGTGATTCCAAATTGGTTGTTTATTAACCTAAAGGGAAGTTAGCTTCATTCATCCTAAGTGTCTCTTTCTAATCATGAGCTAATTATTAACCCAATTGTTGTAATGTTTGTTGAGGATCTAACAAATCCTATCTGTCCTCATCAGATACACACTCAAAGTGTGGAGTAGAATAATCCTAGAGGCTTTGAAATGAATCTCTTGAAGGTTTCGAAAGAAGTTGGGGAGTCCCGACAATTTTGAATGGAGTTCAGTCTTCCTTGAGTTTGAGAAAAACTTACTCAAGTTTTCCCCAGCAGAGTCGCCATTCTGTGGAGGGTGGTTTTTCGGTATGAGGGGGGTCTATCTAAATGGTTCTTGACTGAAAAGCCTAGATCCTAAAATGCCATTCTGTGGAGGGTGAGAACCCGTTATTCTGGCATCCCTCAAATACCTACTACATCGTCCGTCTTTCCCAGAAAGCGTGTGGGGAGTATTAGTGAACACTACACCCGCTCTCAATGGGCTCCACGCGGACTTATGCCTCTATAAGGCGGAATTGACTAGAGTCGCCACCTAGTTTGACCTAAGGAACTAGGAAGGGAAGGGAATGAGGGTTCTAGGAACCGTTGGTTGATGTGGAGGGTGATTTTTCGGTATGAGGGGGGGTCTATCTAAATATGGTCTAGCTATGAAGTCTAGATCCTAGAAATTTGCCATTCTGTGGAGGGTGAAAACCCGTTAATCTGGCATCCCTCAAATACCTACTACATCGTCCGTCTTTCCAGAAAGCATAAAGGGGAGTGCAAGTGTGCACTACACCGCTCTCGATGGGCTCCACGCGGACTTATGCCTTAAGGGCGGAAATTGACTAGAGTCGCCACTAGTTTGACCTAAGGAACTAGGAAGGGAGGAAAAGGGTTCTAAGAACCAATAATTGACTCTGATGATTTGTTCCCTATGGATAGGACTTATCTGATCATACTAGAGATTTGTGTGGGTTCGCACTGGGTTACACCCTTAGAAGTGGCAACGACCACGACTTCAGATTGGTGCCCGAGGAAACCTCGGTCTCCAATTGTCGGGATTGCCTTCTTTCAAACCTTTTTTAGAGAGATTCATTTAAAAGCCAAGGATAGGATCAGGAGGAGAGAAAACGAGTGGATGAGGCGAGCTTTACTACCAAGCTAGCGCCAAGAAGAAGAATTGATGAATTCGAATGAGTATGGAATGAAAGATTAGGAGTCTGATTTTGAGAGTTGAAGAAGTCGAGGGTTTGTGGGAGTCAGAGGGGATTTGAATGTTTGATAGACATGAATATCGTCTTAGAGTTGGGAAATGGGTTTTTTGGATTGGAATGGGGTCGCACCCTGTGTGGGCTGCCTACGTACTCAACCCCCTGTTGAGTTCAGACCTTACGTAGTTCAGGGTTTTGGAAGTTTTGAAGGGTTTGAAGTTTTGGGTGTGAGAGATTAGTCTGTGAGACGCTCGGGTCTACGAGACAGTTGGGATGTTCATGTAGTGGGAGTAATGGGGTGTCAAGGCCTGTGAGACGCTCGGGTCTGTGAGACGCTTGAATCTTGAAATGGTGGAGAAATTGAGATGTTTGAGTCTGTGAGGCGCTCGGGCCTGCGAGACATTAGAAGTTAGAGAGGCGTCGAATTTGGGAGATGATTTGAGTTTGGATAATGATTTGAATATGTGAGACAAATTGGGATTTGAGAGAGATCCGGGTTTTTTAGGCTCAAGGTTTGAAAATGGTTGAGGAAAATTATTTTGTTGTGAAAGGGCGGATGATCCGAGGGATCACCCTATATACCCCCTCGAGCGCGACACTTAATGAATGATAAGTGCTGAGACTCGAAAGATGGGGCAATGAATTTATGTCGAAAAACAGGATTTAGAGAGAAACACCATGAATGAGATGCTCTCAATCAAACCCTAATAACGTCTCTAACTCCCGGGTTTTAAAACATTAAAAACCGAAAACATTGAAATCGAGTGGAAGGGAGTTAGACGATTCTAAAATCCCGGCTGCAACTAGGAAGGCAGTCACATCCCTAGCACCCCGCCTTGTAAAAATCTAGGCTGCAATTAGGGGAGGTTTGTCACCCTAATGCCCCGCCTAAAGAGATCCAGACTGCGACAAGGGAGGTTACGACCCCAGTGCCCTGCCTCGGATTTTTATTTTAGAAGAGAGACAAGTGATGTCTAACTAGGAAGAAAACGTTCTTTGAAGGTGTTAGACATCTCATGTTCCCCGAAAACTGTTTAGTTTTGGATTTGAAAACTGAGTTGGAAAACTTTTGAAGTTGTTCGGAATTCTTGATGAAGAAACACTGATTTTGAGAAATGTTTTAGGACAAAACTTTCTGTATACGTGAGAAGAACTTTCTGCATTTGAGAAGAGTTTTCTGTGTGTGAGAAGAGTTTTTTCTTTAAAATTTCACAAAATGGTTTCTTTTGAAAACTTGATGATTTTTGAATAAAAGGATTGTTTGAAAATTTAAGAAAAGAGATTTTCATGATTTTTGCATTAAAGCTGAAAAATGAGGAATGTTTTTGGATTTTTGGAGTTTGGATGGAATCTACAATTTGGGTTTGAATGGGTTGAGATTGAATTGGATTGAATTGAATCGGGCTTGGAAAACGGGCCAAGTCAAAGTTGGGTCAAGGTCAACGCTTGGGTCAAAGTCAACATTTGGATTTATCAAAGCTAGGTCAAGGTCAACATTCGGTTGGTCAAAGTTTGGGTTTGGTCAGACTTGGACTTCGTTTGGGCTTTTGGGCCAAAATGGGCTTGGGCCTTGAAGTGGGCTTGGGCCTCAAAATGGGTTTGGGCTTGAAGTGGGCTTGCGCCTCAAAATGGGCTTAGGCCTCAAAGTGGGTTTGGGCCTCGAAGTGGGTTTGGGCCTCGAATGGGCTTGGTTCAAAATAGACTTGGGCCCAATTTGTGTTTGTGGGTTTTTTATGAACTGGCCCCTTTTGTGGATTTGGGCTTTTTATTTGAAACAATTTGGGCTTTTGAGAAATGGGGGCCAAAGATGGGGCTTTATGATTTTTGGGCTTGATTTGGGAGGTATTAACAAGTGAGATGGATCAATTTGTTGATTTATTAACTCTTGATTAGGGGTGTGTTTGAGGGAAGAGGAGGATTCCACCCACATAAAACGAATGAGAGACCCGTTAGGCATGGGGCGGTATCACATCCTAAACCCTCCTAAATTAGCCTTAAGGGCTTGTTCTTTGAAGTTTTGGTTCTTATATACACATAAGGGTGGTTTGAGTGTTTTCTGAAGTTATAGGAGACTGTTGCCCCACGAAACGAATGAGAGACCGTTAGGTGTGGGGCGACAATGCATCCTAAACTTTTCTGTCAGCTTAGAAGGTCCTAAGGGGAATAACTAGGGCTTAAATAGGGGTCAGGATTAACGAATCAATCAATTGCAGGGTTGCGAGAAGGGCATAGAAGCGAGAAAACACGTGTACAACGGAGCATATACAATGGAGCAAAAGCGACGAAAGCATAACAGAGGCAAAACAGAACCGCTATATAAAATTGAAGATGATGTTAAGACAACGAGAATAGCACAACAAAGCAAGACTTTGCAATTAAATGAGTTGGTTTCAAGTGAAGACTAGATTAGAATCATGCTTTGAATCAATTCTTCAAATCAAATCTATGCACAAGGAGCAAACAACGATGGTAGAAATGTAAACATGTAATTGATCATGAACAAGGAGAGATGTAAGTGATAGAAAACCACCTACGGGGTGGTCTGCCCCCGGTTTATCATTCATTCGCAAATTAAAAGAAAAATCCAACCAAGTCGGCTCATAGTCCCCATCTCAGCTATGTGTAATCAACAACATACATCCAAACCCATGAAAGGGTGCCGTGAATCCTAAAGGTCTGATTCAAGCCTCGGTCATCAACAGTAGGCGCCACTCTAGAAGTACCAACTGAAATCCATGAACTCGGACAGCAAGCGAAATCCAGCTCAAATCCCATTGATTTTTATATGTACCTCGGTCAAAGAATAAAACAAGGTAATGGGCATAAGGAAAAAAAAATTTTCGCTCAAGGATTAGGAAAAAGAAACATTGCATTCCTATACTCCGTTGACCGGATATACTCAAATTGAATGCAGACCGAGAGCAGAATATGTTCTTGATAACATGCAAATATGTTCTCAGTCGAAACATTTTATCATGGTCATTCACAGAGAATTGAAATTACTCGAGAAAGAAATAGCTACCGTCAAGAGGAGCATGGAGTGTTCCTGTAAAAAGATACAAGCATAACAATCAGATTTTTAAATGTAAAATGTAACCGAGAGCTGTTGTTCTTAAACTGATGGACAACACCGATCGGGACGGTTTATCAAACACTTCGATTCATTCCTCCCTCTTATTTCGATAATGCTATGAAGGTCTTCCTCCAAACTCAGAAGACGAAGACTACCTGCAATAACCGAACAAAAAGAAGAAAACAAACAAACCACAGGATCGAAACAAACGGGGTTACGGCCAGGTTAGATGAGACAAAAACGACCAAGCCAGATTAGCATAAGCACCGCACAAATGCGAATGCGACTCCACACCCGTGAACTTTTTGGCAGCAAATATACGACCCCAACCACACCCCTAGCTGATTGATGAGATTAAATCATGGCAGATTGGTGATTAATCGCATGAACAACAGAAAGAACACAGGATACAACAAATAGTATTCAAACACTGATTAAGCACGTTGGGAGAAAGTAAGGGTTTGAATCTGTTACCACTAGAAGAATGAGCTCCTTTTTTTGGGCGAGGAAACAAGGAAACGGAGAACACTCAGTTAGTTCACGTCGTAAAAAAAGGAAGGATACGCAGTATTGTGGGTCTCTTGTTTCGCTAGTTGCAGATAATGAAATAGGATTAGCACTCATGTGCTAGCACCTCGTTTCCCCAGTTGAAGAGAATGAAGAGAAAAGCATGTACGCTCTGTGAGAAAGAGGTGAAAAAAAGGGCAAAGCATGTATGTTCTGGTTCTCGCCAGTGTGCAGAGAATGAAGGGGTCTGAGCTTGTATGTTTCTTGTCTTGCTAGTTTAACGTTCAAAGAGAAAGAAGAGGGAGCAGAGCATTTGTTTCCTCGTTCGCCGGTTAGGTTGCAAGAATAACCGTACGTGAAGTGATGAAGCAGGCGCAGAGCATGTAGTTTCTGGGTCGCCAGTTTGGGTGTAAAATTACCTGTGGATGAGAATGGAGTAGGAGCAGTAGGCATGTCCTTGTTGCCAGTTAGGTTGCAAGTTACCGTGAAGAAGGGAATGGGATGCAGAGCTTTAGGTTCTTCGTCTCCAGTGAAGAGAACGAAGCCGCAGAGATTCTATGCTCCTTGTTAGTCATGTAGAGAAAGAAAAAAAAATGGTGGAGTATGTATGTTCCTGGTTCTCCGTCGTGAAGAGAAAGTAAATAAAAAAGACCAGTGAACATGTATGTTCTGGTTCGACAATTTGAAGAGAATGAAGAAAGCGTGATTGGTGAGCATGTGTGTTCCTCGTCACCAGCTTAGTTTGCAAATCAACGAGAATAAGAGAAATGAGAGGGGTAAGGAGATGCATCTTCCTTGTTCACTGGCATGGTGTGCAAAAAAAAAAAAAAAAACTGTCGTGAAGAACATCAGAACGGGAAGATTGAGCTTGAGAAGGAGAGAATGACTTCCTTTTTTGTGTGAGATATATTTTTTTTGGGATGGCCGCCGCCCCTGATTCCTGATTTCTGTTCTTTTATAACATTGTCGGCTGGAATAGGGTTTTTTGAGTTGGGTGTTGTTACGAGCCAAAGAGGGTAAGCTCCATAAGTTTGGGCTCGTTTGGTTAGAGCTGAGACTGGGCTGAGAATGAGAGCAGGGTGCAGAGAGAAAGTGAAAAATTGACGTGCCATAGCATGATTCAAATAGGCTTCTAAAGACTCTAATGCATTACAGGGTAAAACTGAAGACGTGAAATGTTTTCTTTTCTTTAACAATATGTGAAGATGGGGAGATGGAGATAACAGAACGTGCTGAAGAAAACAAAAATAAAGGTAATAATAATAGTAAAGGGCATAAAATGATATAAATAACAAAAAAATGTTGATGATAAAAAAAGTAAATGCTAGAAGAAAATTAAAAGTAGCAAAGATAGGATAAATAAGTAACAAAACAAAAGAAAACTGATAGGTAAGCAAATAGGCAATGAGACAAAAGAGATGGGTTTAAAACCGGATTGTCATTTGAAAATTCATTTTCAGAAAATCGTGTTTTTATGAAATGCTTTGAAAACGATTATAAAACGACGGTTTCATTTCAGCACGCACGCTAATACATTTTTGAAAAAGAAAGGCGACGACCCCTCGTATTGTAATTATTTTTTCTGAAATTTGCTTTATGGGGTGAGAATTTTTTGGTGTCTACAGTGACCGATTATTTGAGTGAGGCAGAGTCTATTGGTATCCCAAAACCACGACACTATGGCAGGTTTAAGGGTAAAGGTGTTATTGGTAGAAAGATCGTGCAAGTTTCGTGTCTACTTATTAATCAAGCACATTTGTTTGTCTTACAACATCTTGAGGTTGTTGAACCTTATTTGGAAACCCATATGGTTGAGTTAAGGCATCAAAATCCTTTGAAAGGCACATTTGGCTGACAAAGGAACAAAACCGAGTTTTTATCCAATGGTTCAAAGATCATGTGTTGACATTAGCATCATCAGATCCAGAAGTTGTAAGCGAAGAGATCAGATGTTTGGCAATCGGACCTGAAAGTAATATTACATCATTTGAGGGGTATGATATTAGTGGGTATACATACTACACTGCACGTCAAGATGCCAAATCAATAAACTAAAATAGTGGGGTAAAAATTGAAGCTGCTGCCACTGAGTACCACAGCGGTAACCGATCTCAACCAGTTAGTAATTGGTATTATGGTGTCATCGAGGACATCTGGGAACTAGACTATGACATTGATTCCTTTCTGTTGTTTTGGTGCAAGTGGGTGGACAACCGACGCGGGTACCAAAATGATGGAGGGCTTACCTTGGTTGATCTTTCACGGTTACACGGTTATAATGATGATCAATTTGTTCTGGGAAAGGATTGCGAACAAGTGTGGTATGTTGAGGATCCGAAAGACTGCAGATGGTCTGTTGTTCTTCCAGGAAGAAGGCCGGTTGTAATCGAAAATGAAAATGAGGATAACGATGAAAATGAGACTGTAGAGGAAACATCCTTGTTTCCTACTGGATTACCGGATTCGATTGATGATACCGAAAACGATTTGCTCTACGCACGATCTGACCATGATGAGGGTGTTTGGGTAGAAAATATGAAATGATTTATGTTTTTGTACGTGAAAGGTAATGTTGTTAGTAGAATGTAGACTGTAATGTCATCTTAACTGTTATTGTTATGCATCATAGTATTTATGTTATGACTTTATCTGATGAAAATGCTTTGTTATTTTTTTTGCAGTGGATGATCACCCTATGGATGACCCCATTGGACGGCTTCTCATGACTGGAGGTGCAACACGTGGACTGAAGGCTAACAAGGGCCCTCCTACAAAACCGGTGGACTTCAATCAGTTCAACCAAATCCATGGTAATTGGAAGAATGACTTCACCGCTTACGGTAGCCATTTGGTGAAGTCATATTGCAACATAAACCACAACTGGAAGCAAGTGCCTCAATCATTGAAGGATACTATGTTTCAGCGTCTTCAGGTAAATCTCTACATTATTACTATGATCTTTTGTGAAATAATAGAACATTTATGTTTACTTTACTAACTGAATGATCATGTACGTAGTCTCGTTTCTCCGTGGATCCCGCACTTAAAAAGGATGTGCTATCAGCGATGTCGAAACAGTTCCGGGACCACAAGAATAAGTTGGCTGACAAGTTCATCTACAAGATGCCTACTCCAGAAGATCCAGATGAGCCAGATCATGGTGGAGATGGTGAGAGACCACCATGGGAGGTTTACGAGGGCATAACAGAAGAGCAATGGCTACAATTTGTTGAGAGGCGTCACACACCGGAGTTCCAGGTGCACTTTATTGTCATACATACATAAATTAATCTTAATTTCTTATGTTTTTTTGTGTTCAATTTCACTTAACATGATCCCATTAATTTATCCAGGCTCTCCGTGCGCAACAACAAGCAAATGCTAAGAAGAATCTGTACCCTCACCACTTAGGTGGAAAAAGTATTGCTCAAAGGGTACCAGAATGGGAGCAAAAAGGATATCTGCCCACGGATGGCTCATTGGATGCCAGTGGCAGAAGAATGAAAGTGTGGGAGTTAAGCCACATTCCGAAGAACTCTACTCCCGAAAATCCTCAATACGATGAAGCCACGAGAGCAGTTATTGCTCAAATGGTAAGTGATATCATTTCATTTTTAGTCAAACTGTTCATTTCATTTGTATATGAACTTATGTTAAACTAATAACTGTATTTGTGTGTTTGTATTAGGGTGAATTAAGCTCTCAGCTCACCCAGGGCACCTGGACCTCACATAGGAATGATGATCCTCTTACACGCGCTCTTGGTAAGAAGGATCATCCAGGTCATGCCATTGGGTTTGGTGGGCACGTTGGTATCCGCCAGGCATTTGGCGTACCCGGGTGCAGAAGTGCACAGGGAAAGTCGATTAGCTACGAGGAGCACCTGAGAGCGTTGGCTGAGATGGAGTAGAGGATTACTCAGAACGTCGACGAGAGGATCGCTCACGCTATGTCAAGGCTTCAGCCACAACAGCATGACAGCCAAGAGGTTTCTCGACCACTAGTTGATCAGTCACCCATTCAGCAGCAGAGTGCACCGGTAGTGAGATGCAGTGTCCACTAGGCTGATCCATTTCCCTATGCATCTCTAAAGGTTAGACTAACATTTCAATTGAGTACATGACGATTAAGATTTTTCACTTGATCACTAATATCATCATAGAAGAATTCTCAATTTTTATCTAAACAAGTTCCACATAACACTCAGGAACCCACTGAGTGCCATCTGTTTTTACAAATTGGAGTAGAAGAGGTCATGGTTGCATGGGGAAAACTTTTCCCCTCTCTTCCAAGTGATATTGTGCATGGTGAACCACTCCGACATTACCATGCACGAGTGCTTCTGGACGAATTTGTTGCAGAGCATGCTGACGTCGGTTTACCGGTGCCGGTCAAATAAAGACCTACCTTGCGTTCCGCACAAACTGTGACAGTCGGTGGCCTGTACGATTGGTCAGACTCCCTGGGCAGGTATTTACTCTTAACCCTTGCTATAAACTATTGGTGTACCACCTTGCATTCATATACTTAATTATACTAATATCATAGGATATGAGCCGACCGAAGACTGATAAGGGCAAAAGAAAAAGAATTGCTGCGCCTGTGCAATCAAAGGCATCCACAAATTTCGTGCTTAGACCTGCTTTGGTGGAGAAAAGAATATTGGCCGGCCTGCCGACTAATATGCAGATTCTGCATTCATCCTTGTTGCTGCTACCACCTGATTGTGATTCCCTCACTGTGGAAGATCCCGAGCGGATATTTCACTTTGTAGTTCAAGGAGAAGATATACATCGATTTGGGATGTATATGTCCGACTTCGAGGAGTGATTCAGGAGGGATTGGTTGAATGTGTCGATTATCAAGTCAGCCGCCATGTGAGTGACTTCTACCTTTTGTATTTTGAATTCATTTATTGATGATGAATTAGATGTTTGAATAAAAAGTTAATGATCGACTAATGATATTGCCTCATAGGTGGGTACATGATAAGGCGATCAATGTCTATGAAGATCACAGATTCGGATTCCTGTGTCCTGCTATGTGCAGTGAAGTCCAGATGACAAGTGATATGGAAGGCCTTATGCAGTATATGACGAATGCCCTCTTTGAATGTTCTAACAAGTCATTTATTATGCTGCCATATCATTCAGGGTATGATATTTGACTATTTCTCTTAGTATTATCTAAAACATATAGTTTGTGTTAGTTGCTTAATGATTACAACACATTGTGTAATTTGTGGACAGTCGACATTGGTCATTGATTGTGCTGGTGATGTTGAAGCACCCACGAATCTTGCAATTTGACTCACTTGGTAAGGCTGCCAAGAGACCGAAGATCTCCACCGCAATACTGGGGTAATTAGTTTGTTATCGTAAACAACAATTATTATTACTTAACATTAACTGTTTCATAACTTGCTACTGATGCTTAAAACTATATGTATTGCTGCTGTATATAGTTCCATGAGAGCTGCATTATCTCTCAGAGTAAAACAATGAAGCGTGACATCCCTTGGAACCTAGTCAAGGTACTCTATTAATTGATAAATTTGTGTTATAATGTTTAAACTTGTTTATAACTGTCAATATGTGCGTTTGTATAGTGTCCGGTGCAGCCTGGGGGTTCAGAATGTGGATACTATGTCATGAGATTCATGAGTGACATAGTAGGAGTGGCAAACCTTTTACCAGAGCACTCGTTAGACATGGTAACATTCTTTGAAAGTTTCAGTTATGCTCTTTACATGTTGTTAGACTTGTACGTTTTAGATTAATGTTCATTTTTTTTCAAGGCTTACGAACAAGTGTTCAAAGGTGGTCAGTATGATGATGCTCAAATTGTTGAGATGCTTGAGGAATGGTTGGAGTTCGTCTGCACAAGTTTAATGAATTGATGATCATGAAGATGTTTTGTGAACTTTTTAGAGTATGTAATTGTAACTCTGTACACTTGTGGATGGTGTAATGGTAGATTTGAATTGTAATGTTGTTTTTTATTTGTAATGAAAGTGTGTAAATAAGTGTAATTGCATTGGTTTTGCTAACTCTCAAATTGTGGTGCGTCGTTGGTATTAATTGGGAGCTTTTATAACTTTTTAAATGTGTGCTGAAGCTCCCTGTATGGAAGAAGCTTTATTACAGGTCTCATTGAAACAAATGCGGTGAATATATATATATATATAAGCTAGGATGGAGAAAAACAAAAAAAAATACCCCTATCTCGGCGGTTCTTAGAGCACAACCACCGAGATAGACCCATGGGATTGACCGATGCTGAGTTTGACCATGAGTCTATCTCGGCAGTTGTTCTCTAAGAACCGCCGAGATAAACTCATGGTCAAACTCAGCATCGGTCAATCCCATGGGTCTATCTCGGCGGTTGTGCTCTAAGAACCGCTGAGATAGGTACACCTATTTCGGCGGTGCTCATTTCGGCGGTTCACAACCGCCGAAATAGGCCCATTGGAACCGCCAAAATATGCCCTTTTTCTACTAGTGAATCAAGTCAATCATTGTGAAACACATAACAGTATATACAGTCAATTATTATGGAAGTGGATAGAGAGTTTATAACTCACCGAATTTGCGCACGGTCAGAGATACCACGCATCGGTTGAGAAACCGTTATTACCAAGATAAGGTAAAAATTGGTGATGTACAATATAGTAAGAATAACGATGGGGCAAACTAAGCCCTACAGTTATTGGAGTTTCGCAGCAGAAACTAGTGAACCAGTAATTCAAATGTTGAATGTGCATAGGGAACATGAATGAACGGCTAATTATTTAAGCCTAGAGGTCTCACAGGCCAGAACCGAAACCAGTTAAGAGTTAAAGCAAACTCCAATGAGAATTCTTGGTTTAGGGACTAAACCGCCAATATGGTTAAGATCCTCTAATCGGAAAGCATAGTATAATAGACCGCGTGGAAGTTAAAATACTTCACGACGGCAGAACATTTTAAGCCAAGGTTTAGTGATTGATTACGTGGGCGTAATCCCTTTTAAGGGGGGGTAGAGCGCAAAACCACTTAATGTGTATTACCGTACAAGTGTACGTGACTTATGTTGTGCATAGCACAAATAATTTGTTTTGATGATTGGTGTGTGTGTTAAGTAAACATACGCATTCATTCATGGTTTAATTGTGGTAATTGCGCACAGAAGATGCGAATACCATTGTGATAAGTGTGTGTATTTGTTAACAATTGTGTGTGATAGTACAAGTGTGGGGAGTAGAGAAACTCCCGGAGAACTAAAACCCCGACATTATATGTTTATATGACACTAAATGTGAAACTGTATGTTGTATTTTGATAAAATATATGTATATATATTATATACTATATAGTGATTCATGAAAGGGTATGAAACCGACATAGAACCTAGTGAGAATAAGATTCCCTAGGTAACAGGAATAAAGTGAATGGAGATAACTGATAGACGGAGTTCTATCCCTTGGAGATGTTATGATCATGATTAGAATGGTTAAAAAGATAGAAAATTGGGAATGAGTGAATTATTTGATGCTTGAAAAGGAAGTGGGAAGTGGAACTTGATTTGCATGCGATCAAGGGAAGCCGAACACAAATTGGGGTGGAAGGATAGTTCAACACTGATGCTGATCACTTCAGGGTTGGATGATTCTTGAAGCTCCCTATAAGTGGTCACAAATAACCACGCTAAGAAAAGAAGCAAAGAGCATAAGTTGGACTTGGAGTTGTGTGGTGTTTTCAAAAGGATTTTCAATTGGTGTTTTCAAAACAATCGATTAATATTTTGAATAAAGGATTCTCTTATACTTAACCTAGTAAAGAACATTTTTGTAGTACTTGCTCACGAGCTGAGGACGTATAAGCCTTTGTCTTCGGACCAGCGACATGAGAAGTACATATGTTAAAAATTAAGTGAATGTTTTGATCTCCCAAAGGAACGGGGACCAGAAGGTGTCCATCACGACCGGGTTCTGCGGGATCACAGTGTATGTAAAAGATATTTTTGATTGTTATACATGCTATGACATGTTGTGTGGTATGTGTAATAAATATTATTTTGACCTTGAGTTCCAAAAGTGTATGTGATCAAGACCTATGAGTCTAAATGTGTTGTGTTACGTAGACCTATGTGTCTAAAGGATGTTATGTTATCAAGACCTATGTGTCTAAATGTTGTTACGTCACCCAAGACCAGAGAGTCTAAGGGTTGTTATGAATGTGCAAATATTGTTAAGATACCCGAACCATCGAGTCCGATGTTATCATGTGAATATGTTATGTTATATATGGATGTGAATGTGTTACCCGGACCATTAAGTCTGGGGGTGTGATGTAAAATATGTTTGGTTATGGAAGTTTATTTCCAAGTGATTCCTGTGTTCTAATCTAATGGTGTGTGGGAAGTGTGAACTTCGAGGACGAAGTTCTTTTAAGGGGGGTAGATTGAAATACCCCAAACCTTGATATGTGGTTTTAAATATTAAAATATGGATATTCAAAGGCTAAAAAGTGCCTTAGAGACATCAGTGAACAATTTAAACCGTAGTAAATGCAATAAAGCACTAAGATACAGTTTGAGCAAAAACATGCTCTAAGCTAGGAGTGAACTTGGTTAGGACCCAAAGAGCCTACCAAGACTTAACGATATTCAATTATGATTTAATAAAGCTAATTAAGCCCTTAGGAAACTTTGGTAGACAGTTAAACCAAACAAAACACAAGAATATACCTTAAAGTTAATAAGAGCAAAAATGTGCTCTAAGCTTGGGATAAATTTGTATAAGACCTAAAGGTAATACCTATACCTTATAAATATGTTATTGAACATATAAAACCAATTACCAAAGAAAACAAAGCTTGAAAACAAGTTAAAACACAAAATGTGCTTTAAGGAGCCTTAAAGCACATTTTTGAAAAATTGTCTTGTAAATGAGTTTTGAATGGCTAAATGTCCATCATTGCTCTTTAATTAACATGTTTACTATATAGTATCACATTTGGAAGTCTATATCAATGGGAAATCAAAAATTTCACATCTATGTGCCTTGTTTTAGTGAATTGTAACTTTAATAAGCTAGTTTGTAACATATGTTGTTATAAGTGATTAAATTGGTCAACAAAGACTATTATACCCCTAGGTAGAGATGGGGGCCGGTTTTTTATCATGGTGAGTCACCAACATGTAAAAGAAATCAATTAAGGAAAGGAAGGAAAAGTGAATAAAAGAAGAAAGTTACTTTATAACCTAAATATCTTAACAAAGTGTACTCTCTCACCTCATTCTCTTCTTCCTTCTCATTTCACACGTCTTCAAGCTCCCTTCCTCCCTTCCATTTACGATGGGCTATAGTAACCTCTCTTCTCCATCTTCATTTCCTTGCCAAATCCAACTCCATGCTCCAAATCAAATTCTAAGACCATATTTGTCTTAGTTAGACCAAGCTCTACACTTCTATCTTTTCAAATCTTCAAGAACTCAATTTTGGTTCCATGGAGATTCACCATTGAAGGAGCTTGAGCTCACCTTTTCACATATTATTGTTCTCCTTTGCTTCAAGGTAAGGAAACTCAAAGAAAAATGATGTTTCCTTCATTTTGGGTTGTCCGAAAATTCACCTCACAATGGTGTTTTTACCTTGCTTGTTTTAGCTTCATTTGAATCTTCCAAGGGCTAGGAGGAGTCCTCTCTTGATACTCATTCAAGCTCTCTTTCCATTCCAAGGTAAAACAATCATTTTAATACCTTAAGATAATATATGTAACTAGGGTTTACAATAAGATGAAGCTTAAAGCTTGTATACTCATATTATTTGTATAATGTTTAGAAGTTGACAAGCAACTAAAAGCCTTGCCAATTTAGTCAAGGAAACAAGAAAGAAGTTTATGAGGAAAAGAGGTAAATATGTTATCTCAATGTAGTTTAAATGCCTTAGGAAAATGAGCTTGATTTGCTTAATAAAATACCTAAGGAGCCAATGGTAAATGAGCTAGTGAAATGCTCTCAAGGAGTTATTAAGGGCATATGTATTGTTAGTTGTATTTGCAGGTCAAAGGCATTATTTATGAGGGAAATTCAGTGTTTAAGGTTTATGCAATTCAAGGGCCTAAGAGCCATGTTATTTAAGGGCCTAAGTGCCAAGCAATTTAAGTTTATGCACTATATTGTGATGTAGTGTAAATTTGGTGAGTGTTGTGTGTGAGAATACTCTTGGTGGTTTTATGTGTTCTTGAATGGAATAAGGTAAAAACCTAAGTGTTTGGATGTGAGAATATACAAGAGAAGCTATGGCAAAATTTGGAAAATGTGTAAGAAGTTCTAAGTGTTTTAAATAAGTTTTGGTGAACTAGGAAGTGTTAAAGGTGAACAAATGTTTTACTAGGGAAGAAAACATATACTAAGGTGATTTAGAGTGATACAAGGATTTAGGTATTATCTTGGAAGTTCTAGGAATTCAATGTGTGTTTTTGAGAATGTATTAAAGTCTTGGAGAAGTTTGTTTAAGGTTTAGGAATGTTGATGTACAAGGAAGAAATGATGGTTAGGTAAGATGTGAAAAGGAGATTTAGTTAGTAAGAAAAGAAGTTTGAGAGATGATGTTAAGGTGTAGAGGAAACACCTTGGTATAGTGGTCATTATAGGTGAAATACCACCTAGAAATCTTAAGGAGAAAACATTCCAAGTGCTAGGAATTTTGTAAGGAATTTGTGAATGATAAGATGGTTTTGGTGTGTGATTGAAAGAGTTTAGTACATGGCTAAAGGTGGGTTTGATGTGCCAAATGATGTTAGAACACATTAGGAGGCTGGAGGAAAAGTTTGGAGAATGTTTGACAAGTTTTGGACAACTTCTGGTGTTGTCCGACCCAGTGGTCCGACCCAGGGTGGGTCGGACAGCTCTGTTAATGCAACCGTTGGAGTTTCTGGAATGGTCCGACCCAGAGGTCTTGGGTCGGACATGGGTCGGACAGGTGTATTTAAAAGACGGGAAGAGTCTCTGGAACGGTCCGACCCAGTTGTGGGTCGGACGGTGGGTCGGACGGCCCAAAGTATTTAAAAAAAAGAAAAAAAATTGTTTAAGGTTATAGGATGATGGGGATTATTAAGTAATGATGTTATAAGATTACTAAGGACATGTTAAGTGAGTTATAATGACAATTTAGTGGGGGAAAAGTTGTATTAAAATGTAAAAGTAAAACAAGTTAAAATGTGAAGTTACTTAACTAAGTTAACGGGGATAAGTTATGAGCATTAGACTTTAAACAATCATGTTACCCCGATGTTAATAAAAGTACATGTAATGTAACCAGTTGTTTGAGAATTCTTCGAGGAACATAAGTGGACATGATAGAGTGGACTCCGGTGACAGGTATGGTTTTCTTGCAACTTGTGTCCTACCGGATTACACCGGCTTGTATGCCAATGTGTTTTTCTGTATGTTTGCCACGTTATAAGATAAATCATGAAACGAGTTTACAGTCGTCATTGTTGTTGTGTGTTTACGTGCCGATACAGGTAACCTCTAATGCGCATGAAGGGCTAGTTAACCACTATTAGGTAAACGTAAGAGAACGGTATCCGGTGATAACGTTTCCAACCTATGGAACGTTCTAACCATGGCTATGCGTGAGTTAGTCATGTGATGTTTGTGTGTGATGTTTGTGTGTGAATATATGACTCTCCCTTCCCTTGTGTGTGTCTAACAAGACTTAACCCAATGTTTGTGATTGTTTATTAAGTTCAATGTTGAACTACTAACAAGTGCTAACGGGTGAAGTGAGGAGTCCGGTCTGTTCCGGCCACGCGTGTGAGTATGGGGGTCGTTGTCATATCAGGTTCGATCCTCTCTGTATGTTATGTTTGTTTTCCAATTTGGTTCCTAACCGTCCCTTTAGCTTAACCAAGGCTATTTTACTGACTCACGTCGGGCCACAGGGGCATACTATGTTTATGTTTGTTCGGTGTGCTTGGATCACTATATCCGAGGCACCTTGTGTTAAGTTATCCGTTCATTTAACGAGACGGTAACGAGTTATGTAACGAGCTTATCATGAGACTGGCAACATTCTCTAGGCTACAAGTGAACTGACTATGTTTGGGCCGGTTCGTAAAGGGAACCGTTCCAGTTATGTTATGTATTATTGTTGTGCTGCAATTCTTATTACGATGTGATGTGTTACGTTGTTAAAACGTGGAGTATGTGGAATATGGATATGAATGCCAGTTTATTGTAAGAAGCGTTTAAGGATAACCCGAATGGTGGGTATGTGTCGTCTATTAAGGAATTAGCTCCGTTAAAGGAGAAACACTCTAGGGGTTAAAGATCACAATGAGTGATTTGTTAAGTGTAGTTGTATTGGCTGTTTTAATGAGCCATTGTTGTGCAGTGTAATGCGTTGTGTATTTGTAGTTTACATGCATGATTCAAATATAATCAACCGCATGCTAAGATGACAAATAGTTGTGCGTGGCCCGGTAGTATGTGGGCTGCGGGATTACCATACCAGCAAAGGTGCTGAGCCCCTTGGGGGCCACCCTTTCTCTTCTTTTCCTATTTCAGGTACAAGGAGCTGGAAGCCGTTCGAGAGTAGGACGGGGTAGTCGTTGTACATAGGTGTAGACACCAAAAATTCTCACCCCATAAAGCAATTGCAGAATAAGAAACACAATAAGAGGGGTCGTTGCCTTTCCTTGTCAAAACGTATTGACGTGCGTGCCAATTCGAAACCATCGTTTTATAGTCTTTTTTTTTAAAAGCATTTCATAAAAACACGATTTTGCGAAAATGAATTTCCAACAACGATACGGTTTTAAACCCGCCCCTTTTGTGTTATTCACTTGTACTGCTTATTTGTTTATTTATTAAGTTATCTTTTATTTCATTTTTGTTACGCATAGATCACCTGGTTAGGGTGCTCACTTTTGAGACTCTACACAGTTTGGGGTTCGAATCTTGCAAGTACACTTGTCTCTTCCATTTTCCCTCGCGGCTTGCCTTGAAACTCTAGTCTTACCTTCGACACTGGTGTATTAAATTCTGTTGTAGCACAGTCGGTTAGTGTCTCAGGAGGTATACCTGAGGTTACAGGTTCGAATCTCCACACAAGCTGGCGTGGCTATGGGTGGCTTTTATTCCCGTTTTTTTTTCCCCATCTGCAGTCAACCTCCTTGGCCTACAGACCTGCTTCGATTTTTTAATCAAACAGCCAAAATAGAGAGCCCATGCCTCAACAAAACCCTAAACCTGTTTTTTATAAAACGGTTGTTGTTGCTGTAGCCGCTACGGGGGGTTTTGACTCTGAAGATTTTTTATCTCTTCCTTCTTCTTCAAACAACAGCAGAGACACCAGTCCCGATACTCTCAAAATCGATCTCGAAACCTGTTCATTCTCTTCATTCATGGCAAACAGGAAACACCCATCCCTCTAATCCCCTTCCTCATTATCCTTCATTCTCTTTTCACGATGAACCAAAACATCGCTGTACTTCATTATCGCTCACGTTCGCATCTCAAGCTGGGAACGAGGACACATAAGCTCTGCGCCTCTTTCATTCTCTCAAAATACCGAAGCAAGGAATACTTATCTCTGCGTCTTGTCTTCATTTTCCCGAACGCGACAAGAAGCAGGGCTGCTTGCCTCTTCTTGATTCTCTCACTTCAGTAGTAATCTGAAACCTCACACGGAGAACAAAAGAAATATATGCTCTTCTCTCAGTCCCCGACTCCGGTAATATTGCACACCTCAACTGGGAGAGAACAAGAACATTCATGCTCAACCTCTCTTCGTTCCTCTTCTGACGGTAATTTCGCACCAACTAGTAAACAAGAAAACACCCCATGCTCTGCACCCATCTCATTATCTTCCCTTCCGTCAGGTTTACAGACCCAAACTGTTGAACATACATACATGGCTCTCTGCGCCTCCTTCCTCTTCTGCGCCTTCTCCTCCTTACACTCTGTGTTTTATAACTCAACTGACCAACAAGGGAATACATACTCTGAGCTTTCATTCATCGCTTCATCACGGTAATATTGCAAACCCATGACGAACCAGGAACATACAACCCTGTTTCTCTCTTTCTTTTCCTCCCAGTAATTTTGCTCACCCAACTGAACCAAACAGAAACACACCCTTTATTCCTCTGTTCCTTCCTTTCACATCAGTAATTTACAAACGTTGAATGAACGGGAAACAGACATGCCCTACCTCTTCTTCCTTCACAATGTTGCTGATAAACAAGGAACGTACATTCTTTGCGTCCTTCCCTGTTGCTACGGAACATGAACGTACATCTCCCATTGTTGACGACTTGAGTGCTGGTGGACGAAGAAACATACAACCTACCCCTCTTCATCCTCTCTTAACTGACGATCAAGCACACGAGTCCTGCACGTCGCTCTTTTCATCAACATGACTGGCGAACAAAGGGAGACCTTGGTCGAACAAGGAAGTCATGCTCGAACTTCATTTTTTTCTTCACACCCAACTGGCGAACTAGGTACATGCTCTGCACTTTCATTTCCGTCAATTGAAAAACGAGGAACCATACCTTGCTCCATCTCTGGTTCCTCTTCGCATGGCATCAACAAGGAGCGTACATGGTCGTCTGCTCATCCTCATCTCACAACATGCAAGCAAAGAGTCTACATACTCCGCTTTCAGTCCCCTCATATGACGGTGAATCCAAGTTCCTGAATGGCTACATCTCACGCCCAGATATAAGGTGGGGGTGAGCATCTACAACAGGTTGGAGAAAGGGTTTGAAAACCAAATCCTTGGAAACGCTGTTCTCTTCACATGGTACATTACTGCACCCAAATAACTCACAAGTATCTGTGTGTAATGTGTATTTGATTGGAAGAATCTGTGTACGTTGGATTGATCGTCATGACCTCTGTTTAAGCATAATGGCCGAGTCCATGCGAGCATGCTTTTATTTATCTATCCTCATCTCTTGTTTAACCTGTAATATTTATATTCACTGTTAATTATGTCGTCTGAGATTAAGTATTGGGTAAGCAAGGCTTTAATTCTTTCTTTTTTTTGCATTTTTGTTTTGTTTGTATTTAGTAACCATACAATAAAAAAGATATGTGTTTAGTTTTAGTTCTCTATTCTGACGCTCGGTTATAAAAGTTTTGTAGATGCGGAATAACTTGTGTCCAATTGACTGTTTTAATTGTCAATGAATAAGAAGATGGGTCAATTAGTCGTTTGATTACATGATTTATATTTTTTTAAAAAGAGAAGAGTCAATTAAAACTACCGTACGAGAAAAATGATTAAAATATGATTAGCATTGATTATGCTGTAGGTTTTTTTTGTAATCTGGTTATTTTGGATTAGTCGTATTTTTGAAGAAGCTAAGCACTTTTGTTAGACTTAATAAGTGGAATGTTCATAAGTTGCTCACCATCGTACATGGAAAATATTTTCCAGCACTTGTTTCTGCAATGGATTTTGGCCTTGTTTATTTTTCCTGCTGGTTACGGTTTAGATCAAGGAATAACCCGTGGTCATTTCCTTGCTATCTGTATAGCTACACGGAACATACCTGCTGTTGTTATTGTGTGAACTTCACATCTTTATTGCTAGTTACAGTTTGAAGCATAATTTCATTCCCATCATGCTTAATGTCTATGAGTGTCGTTTACTGCTCACTACCCATACCTTATCATTTGATCGAGGTACATGTATTCGATTGGAGTGGGCCGCGTTTGCTTGATTTGGACCCGCACTTGCTTGATTCGAGCCGCACGTCTTGCTTGGTTTGAACCCATGGGCTTAGCAATTGTGGAGTCCGACTGATATCTACTCATTAATTCTGATATGAGTTTAGAGCATTGACACCGACTCGGCTTGGATTTTCTCTTATATTCGACTGATGATAAACCGGGGGCAGCCACCCCGTGGGTTAGTTTTCTATCACTTATAGTTCCACTGATTTGATCCATGATATGTTATCATTGGTTGTTTGCCCTTTGCATGTAAATTTGGTTTGGAATTTGATTGTAGCATGACTTTTTCATCTTCATTGAGATCTTCTTGTTTAACTTTAGCATTATTGTTGATTCAATTCATTTAATTCACAATTTTGCACAAACAAAAAATAAAATGCTCCTTTTCAATTCTGCTATCTGACTGACTATTTTGACATGTCTATTTGCCCAATTTTTATGCATGTTCTACTTGGTCTCTATTATGCTTCTGTCGCTTTTCGCTTCTAATCGTTAATACCGGTGACCATAGAACACCCTATAGGATTACCATTTCTGGGTATTCGAACCCAGTAGAAAAGCCTTAGAAGGTGTTTCCCCATGGCGCATATCTCTGATTTGTTAAGTGGAGTTCCCTTTCCATCAAAATTTTCCAAACAATCCCTTAATTAAGATTAAAAAACTTGGAAAAATCAAATCCAATTCCAAAAACGAGAGACATCTCCCTCCGAATTATTGTTTATTCTCAAATCAACTTCTCTTTTAAGTTCCACAAAAAATCATTCAATTCCAATTTGATTCAAATTCATTCAATTCCCAATGTGATTCAAATTCATTTAATTCCAATTTGATTCAAATTCATTCAATTCCAATTCGATAAAAATACATTCATTTCGATTCGATTCAAATTCATTCATTCAAATTCGATAATAATTCATTCACTCAAATTTGATAATAATTCATTCAATTCCAATTCAATAAAAAAAATCTTTCAATGCCGATTCGATAAACAATTCATTCATTTCATTTCAATAAAAATTCTTTCAATTCCAATTCGATAAAAATTCATTCATTCTAATTCGATTCATATTCATTCATTTTAATTCGATAAAAATCCGTTCATTCCAATTCGATAAAAATTCTTTCAATCCCAATTTGATAAAATTTCACTCAATTCCAATTCGATTCAAATACACCCAATTCCAATTCGATGAAAATTTATTCAACTCTAATTCAATCTCAATTCAATTCTTAATTCAATTCGATCCAATCTCAATTTCAACTTCAGTCTCAATTTAAATTCTATTTCAACTCAAATTCTATTTCAACTCCAATTCAATCTCATTTCCAATTCAATTCCAATTCAAATCAAAATTCATTCAATTCCAAGTTAACTTCGATTTCAATACAATTTCGATTCCATTCCAATTTCCCCTACACTCTAAATGTCTCACAGACCTGAGCGTCTCACAGACTTTGTTATTCCAATGATTCGAATATCTCACAGACTAGAGCATCTCATAGACCCGAGTGTCTCACAGATCCGAGTGTCTCACAGATTTCGACATCTCAAGATTTCAAACGTCTCATAGACCCGAGCGTCTCACAGACTACAACACCCCACACATCAAGCATTTCTAAAAACCCTCAGACATCAAAATTCCAAAAACCCAAAACAGTGAACTACGTAAGGTCTGATCTCAACATGGAGTTGAGTACATAGGCAACCCACATAGGGTGCGACCCCATATCAATCAAAATACCCTTTTGCACTCGACTATCTCCCCTCCAAACAACCACTTCTAACCCTCGACCACCTCAAAAAGTCCGGCCATCCTAAAGGTCCGTGAACTACGTAAGGTCTGATCTCAACAGGGAGTTGAGTACGTAGGCAGCCCATCTAGGGTGCGACCCCATTCCAATCAAAAAACCCTTTTCCCACTCTAAGGTGTTCTTCATACCTCTCAAAACATTCAAATCCCCTTTGACTCCCACAAACTCTCGACTTCTTCAACTCTCAAAATCAGACTCCCAGTCTTTCATTCTATACTCATCCGAATTCATCAATTCTTCCTTTTGGCGCTAGCTTGGCAGAAAATCTCGCCTCATTTTCGCTCCTCCTGTTCTAATCTTATCCTTGGCTTTTAAATGAATCTCTCTAAAAAGGTTTTGAAAGAAGGCAATCCGACAATTGGAGACCGAGGTTTCCTCGGGCACCAAGCCGAAGTCGTGGTCGTTGCCACTTCTAAGGGGTGTAACCCAGTGCGAACCCACATAGAATCTCTGACGTGACCAGATAAGTCCTATCCAAATTTCAGAGTCAACCAATGGTTCTTAGAACCCTCCCTGTCTTCCTTCCTAGTTATCATAGGTCAAACTAGGTGGCGACTCTAGTCAATTCGGCCTTATAGAGGCATAAGTCCGTGTGGAGCCCATCGAGAGCGGGTGTAGTGCGCACTTGCACTCCCCTTCATGCTTTCTGGGAAAGACGGACGATGTAGTAGGTATTTGAGGGATGCCAAAATAACGGGTTTTCACCCTCCACAGAATGGCAACTTCTAGGATCTAGGCTTTTAGTCGGACCATATTTGATAGACCCCCCTCATACCGAAAAATCACCCTCCACAGAATGGCGACTCTGCTGGGGAAAACTTGAGTAAGTTTTTCTCAAACTCAAGGAAGACTGAACTTCAATCAAAATTGTCGGGACTTCCCCACTTCTTTCAAAACCTTTAAGAAATCCATTTCGAAAGCCACTAGGACTACTCTACTCCACACTTAGAGTGTGTTTGGTGAGGATAGCTAGGATGAGGGTTTAGAGTTTATGCTTGGCTTGCTTGTCATTCGTGTTTTGTTTGCTCTACATAATTGTGTGATTATGCTAGACTAACTTGCAGAACTCCAGGTAGGTGGGCCCATTAGGGGTCCAACCTCTTCTCCCTCTTTGCTTGCGCATTTATTATCGCTCTTTCTCTTTGCTATTGAACTGTTAGGAATAGTCCTGATGGGGGGTGCATTGGGTAGTTTAGGACATGCATTCCTCTGTGTCACCTAATTTACCCACGATGTCACGGGATCCCAACCGGTCCACGGTTGATTCCCCATGAGCTAGGGTCACTCTCTCAGTGAACAAACCCACGAGGCGGTACGGTCTCCGACCAACGCTTTGAGCTCATGATCCAAAAATATCCTCCATTATCCGAGTCAAAAGCCAGCATATAGTGACCTTTGAGCCTTCAGTGTCCAGCTGCCTGATCCGGTGTCTAGGACGGGTTTTATGGGTAGTCACCCCTTGTATGTCGTCTGTCTGACCACCATTTTGTCTTACCCTGAAGATTGCATGGGCTCAGTTCTCCAAGTGTCCTCTGCACCACGGGTGTCTCTAAAGCCCGATGTCACGCTGCACGTCCATAGAGGATCCCGTATTTACCGGATACCCATACATGGCACAACGTAGTCAGTGAATAATTTGGACTTTAGACACACCTGACCGTGCAGATGACGAGAGACCCGTTCCCATGCAGTACTTCCCCAAGTTTCCCAAAAGTGAGTATGTTGTGATAATCCCCGGCCGTGGCTCGTGTGACTGTATCACTTCGGGTATCCTGACCTTTCGAACTTAAGCACTCCGGTCTTTCTCGATGACGTGCCTCACAAGGCGTAACAGAGATAAATCCCGAGAGATGAACAGTGAAGAGACGATGGTTCCCCCGGTGGTATGGAAGCATTGATTGACCTGGAAGGTGATTATCCCAATCATGCACACTCAACTCCACATAAAATCAGCCACGATTTTTATTTTGCACTTACATCCATGTGTGATCACGTTTCAAAAATTAGCAAAAATCAGAAAATGAATCATGTCAAACACTCTAATGAAATATCTTCAAAGTTGTCCATCTCGAATGACTTCAAAAATAATGATTTCAAAATTGCTATTTCCAAAGTAGTTTTCAAAGCCGATTTCACCAAAGTCTTCCAGAAAACAAACTTTGTCAAACGGTTTGCAAAGATCATTTTTCAAAAATCTTGTTTACAAATGATTTTCAAACCCTATTTCTCACAAATGTTATTTCAAAAACAGAATTCATAAACCTACTTTTCACAAACGAATTTTGAAACTACATTTTTCACGGATGTTATTTCAAAATAGTTTTCAAAAATAGTTTCAAACTCATTCCACAAATGTATTTCAAAATAAATGATTTAGTCCCCATGTCGTGACCTGCTATTTTTGAGTTCAACCCACCTTCAAGAGCAGGTCATTACCGTGGAGCGTACTAGTCATTTCGTGTTTTCACAAAAGTGGTGGATTTTCACAAAGATTTTATGCTCGATCATTCACCTTTCCTTTCTCAAAAAACGCCCCTCATATTCCTCGTCGGAGCAGATGGAGCGCATGAAGATCGACAACAACAGTTCGAACCGAAAATCAGAGGAGCACCAACTCGAGTCGAGCAACATGAAGACCAGCAACGACCGTTCGAGTCTGAAGCTGCTGAGGGTCAAAAGATCACCAACCAGTTTCTCTTGATCATAGTGTCACCTTGCTGTCCGAACCCGAAGATGAGCGAACGACCAATCAAGAGCCCGCACACGAACAAGCAGTCAGTCAGAAGCTCGAAGATCAAGTAAAAGAGTTCAGAAGAAGTTTATCTCTAATTCCCCCTTTAATGACTTTTTAGAATTGATGTATAGGTTTTTCCCTATGATTCTTTTCTCTCTTGTCTATTTCTAAATAAACTGCATGTATAGGTTCATTCCCTCTGAATTTATTTAGATCAATGTGTATAGGGTTCCCCACTCCCTACTTTATTTGCGAATGACCGAGCATCAAAATTCCTACCGAGAGAATCCACCACTTCGAAAACACGTGTTTTTAAATACATTTTTCTAAAACTTGATTTCTTTTAGCACATACGATTTGCTTCTTTCCATTTCCGATCAGTTCACATTCATTAATCATGCATGAATCACGCTCACCTCAGAAAAATTGCATAATCACATGTTGCATTCCCAACACATCACACACAAGCATTCATCCCATTTTTTCAAAGCATGCTAACATTCACATTTGTCATATTCTTTTTTCTGTTATAATGATTGTGTTTGCAGGTGATAACCCGCGTTTACCCATGAGTGACAGCATGAGCCTCGAAGCGATAGCAAGAAATACCAGAGATTCAAACCTTTTCTCATTCAGCTACCATGTACATAGAGACCAACAACAACAAAAAAGCAAATCCCTAAAAAAAACTGTACATCCGAAAATCCAAAAACATTGTACATCCAAAAATCCAAAAAAAAAATCATACCTTCAAAAATCCCAAAAATACAGTCACTGTCATATCGCGGGACCACCATGCGGGAGTGGTCACTCCCTAAAATTCCAAAGCCCCGGGAGCTAATCATCATCCGAATACCATTTTGAAACAGTTTCTCTCACATCGTGCCCAGCATTTAGACCATCTTCAGGCCGACATTGACGGGATGAGCTTCATGGATCATCAACTAGAATCAACTCAAGCGAGACTAGGTGTAGTCTTACCGCTCATGCATTGCATAAAAAAACATTCAATCAAAGTTCAAAAGTCAACCGTTTCCCATCATTTTCATAATCTCATGCATCCTATGCGTAGTAATTCCATATTACCACAATATATTGCACTGTAGATAGTTGCATTTGCATACTCCCGTATCGAAACGTCGTCTTTGGCAAAAATCTTGATTGATTGTTTGAATAGAGTGCGTGAACCGCTAAACTCTCGACCCGTCAAGGAACACAAGGGTCAAATCAAAATCAGCATCACAAACCAAGTGAGTAGTGTGCGAAGAGCAGTATTTTCTCTTGAATTTCAAATGAGGGTATTGGACCATCCACTGAGCGATGAGGGAAGATAGAGCGAGTCCATAGAGGTAAAACCATGAGTGACATGTGCATTCCTTCATCACATGGAGAGGCACAATACATAGTGAGATCAATGTCGATATACAGGATACGAACTGTGATTCATGCAAAGATCTGAGAATAGTAAGAAAACAATCATTGACTAATGAGAATGACGAGGCACTTAGGAATCAAAATCTCCACAAAACCCAAAAAGCTTTGACTGCCCTGTACATAATCCCTTAGTGAGCCCCGCTGAGCCTTTCACGATAAACCTTTTTCTGTGAACTCCACAATATGCCAACTCACATACACATATTTACTCACCCTTGCAATAGAGGATCTCGAAGGAGCCAGAGCCATGGTCTCTCCCCCACCATCTTCACAAAAACAACAAATGAAATGCTTGAAGAAATCAGTGAGTCAATGCAACTCCAAAGCCAAACACCAAAAAAGAACACCGAAAATGTTCAAGAAGATCGATGAGTCAATGCAAATTCAAAGCCAAACACCAAAAAAGAACACCGAAAATGTTCAAGAAGATCGATGAGTCAATGCAACTCCAAAGCTGCAAGCCAAAATACA
The DNA here is from genome assembly GCA_023374045.1 of Limonium bicolor. Classification (NCBI taxonomy): domain Eukaryota; kingdom Viridiplantae; phylum Streptophyta; class Magnoliopsida; order Caryophyllales; family Plumbaginaceae; genus Limonium; species Limonium bicolor. Next base: position 55,427,344 of record CM041782.1, on the reverse strand, counting down.
AAGCAGAGAACGCTTGAGAAAGTTGATGAGCCAAATGCAATTTCAAAAAACAAAATGAGAAGAAAGTTCAAACCGTACACCAGAAGAGACAAGAAGGAGAAATCCAAATCGAAAGGACCAATGATGTCCCGAAGAAACCAATAAAAGGTTATCGAAACCTGTCTAATCATTCCACCCATGGCAAAGGTGAAACACACCCTAATTTGCACAAAAGCTCCAATTCCCAAATAAATCCTCCAGTCCCGTGTGACATACATCATACCCCTCAGCCCCGTTATAACCCGATAAAAGACCTCTGACTCGTAAGTCAATGAGCGTTAACTGAAAGTATCGGATCTGAAGCAGAATCATAAGCTTCGTACTTGCTATCAACATGTCCCATCATACCAAAGGGACCATGAGCGAATGAGTGTGACCTTATCTCAGAAGGTCTTTAGAGTGCGAGCGACTCTTCGATTCAACCACCAAATCATAAACAGCCTACCCTGTTGCAGGTGAGGAATTTGTGAGGAATGGAAGGTCCATAACCTCAAAATGAAATTCTAAGGTAAATACTGCTCCGAGCATCGAGAGCATCATCATACATTTTGCACACACAGTCATACTCATGAAAGATTGACCCATATCCCTCCGTGAGAGGAAAGTGATTCACGCATTCTAGCTCAACAATCACTCAGGATCAAACTGAAGATGTCTTATATTCGTAAACCTCATATTAATAAAGATAGGACTATACTTTCTCTCCAAAAAAAAAAACTGCATATGCATTTTGCATCGTGTCTAGCATTTAATATTTGCATGCACCATAATCATTTCATCATCAACATCCGACTGGTAAGAACTCTGCCTAGCCTCGTGGAAAGTCGACTTCAGTTGCCGCTATCAAAGCGTAACTTCCGATAAAAAAAAAAGTCAAAGATGGAGCCATCCCACGGCCATATCCAAGTTGGAGCCATGCAGAAGCCATCCTCAAATATTGAGACCATCTTCAGAGATACACGTGAGCCATCCCAACAGTTCGAGAACAATACGGGAGCCACCTCAAATCCCTGTCGGAGCCATTTCATCACCTGGGCCTTGCCCACAGAGTATAGAACTACGTATGGTCTGATCTCAATATGGAATTGAGTACGTAGGTAGCCCGTCCAGGGTGCGACCACATCAAAGGTGAAAACTTCCCTTTTCCCCTCGGTGTCATCGAAGTGAACCAACCAAAGCGTCGTTATGCTCAATCAGCACAAGGTCATCCCGGAGTCATCCATGGGAATCCTGGAACCATGATGGGAACCACCGATAAAGTCATGCAACTGCGTTTCATCATTCACCCATGAACAAAACATTCACCCATTACAAAGTCCAAAAAAAAAACCATCAAATCACAATAAATTTATCGCTGGAGCCATCAAACTACTTCAAAAAAAAAATCAACCAAATCTACCCACCACATCGAAGCATTTCAATCACATCAAAGCCCAACCTCCAGAATGATCACATCCCATCAAAAACACCACCAACCATATCAAACCCACCGAACACCCCGAGACCATTGGTCACACCGGAGCCATCAACGCATACCGGAGCCATCAGGGCATACCGGAGCCATCAGCGCACACCGAGGCCATCAGCGTATACCGGAGCCATCAAAGCATGCTGGAGCCATCCCAGATCTTTGAAGCCATGTCGGAGCCATCCCGAAGCTTTGAAGCAACTCTGGAGCCATTAACTCATAGAAAAAGAATCTACATCCATAAACAGGGAGTCCCAATCCAACCAGCACATTTATTTTTAACCATCTTACATTGCATAACATTTGCATTCACCCACAAAGTTCATTCACTATCCAATGCATTCACAACCCGCTAGGCAGCTATTACGTACTAGTGCGGTCTTTCCTCCATGCAGCTATGCTACTAGTGCGAGAGTTTCACATCCCCTGCTAGGCAGCTATTACTACTAGTACGGTCCACTTTTCCTCCACTAGGCAGCTATTACGCTACTAGTGCGAGATCGTTTCACATCCACTGCTAGGGCTATTACGCTACTAGTACGGTCCCACCACTTTTCCTCCACTAGGCAGCTATTACGCTACTAGTGCGAGATCGTTTCACATCCACCTGCTAGGCAGCTATTACGCTACTAGTACGGTCCCACCACTTTTCCTCCACTAGGCAGCTATTACGCTACTAGTGCGAGATGTTTCACATCCACCTGCTAGGCAGCTATTACGCTACTAGTACGGTCCCACCACTTTTCCTCCACTAGGCAGCTATTACGCTACTAGTGCGAGATCGTTTCACATCCGCCTGCTAGGCAGCTATTACGCTACTAGTACGGTCCACCACTTTTCCTCCACTAGGCAGCTATTACGCTACTAGTGCGAGATCGTTTCACATCCACCTGCTAGGCAGCTATTACGCTACTAGTACGGTCCCACCACTTTTCCTCCACTAGGCAGCTATTACGCTACTAGTGCGAGATCGTTTCACATCCACCTAGGCAGCTATTACGCTACTAGTACGGTCCACACTGCTAGCTATTACGCTACTAGTACGGTCCACCACTTTTCCTCCACTAGGCAGCTATTACGCTACTAGTGCGAGATCGTTTCACATCCACCTGCTAGGCAGCTATTACGCTACTAGTACGGTCCCACCACTTTTCCTCCACTAGGCAGCTATTACGCTACTAGTGCGAGATCGTTTCACATCCACCTGCTAGGCAGCTATTACGCTACTAGTACGGTCCCACACTTTTCCTCCACTAGGCAGCTATTACGCTACTAGTGCGAGATCGTTTCACATCCACTGCTAGGCAGCTATTACGCTACTAGTACGGTCCCACCACTTTTCCTCCACTAGGCAGCTATTACGCTACTAGTGCGAGATCGTTTCACATCCGCCTGCTAGGCAGCTATTACGCTACTAGTACGATCCCACCACTTTTCCTCCACTAGGCAGCTATTACGCTACTAGTGCGAGATCGTTTCACATCCGCCTGCTAGGCAGCTATTACGCTACTAGTACGGTCCCACCACTTTTCCTCCACTAGGCAGCTATTACGCTACTAGTGCGAGATCGTTTCACATCCACCTGCTAGGCAGCTATTACGCTACTAGTACGGTCCCACCACTTTTCCTCCACTAGGCAGCTATTACGCTACTAGTGCGAGATCGTTTCACATCCTCCTGCTAGGCAGCTATTACGCTACTAGTACGATCCCACCACTTTTCCTCCACTAGGCAGCTATTACGCTACTAGTGAGAGATCGTTTCACATCCGCCTGCTAGGCAGCTATTATGCTACTAGTACGATCCCACCACTTTTCCTCCACTAGGCAGCTATTACGCTACTAGTGCGAGATCGTTTCACATCCACCTGCTAGGCAGCTATTACGCTACTAGTACGGTCCCACCACTTTTCCTCCACTAGGCAGCTATTACGCTACTAGTGCGAGATCGTTTCACATCCACCTGCTAGGCAGCTATTACGCTACTAGTACGGTCCCACCACTTTTCCTCCACTAGGCAGCTATTACGCTACTAGTGCGAGATCGTTTCACATCCACCTGCTAGGCAGCTATTACGCTACTAGTACGGTCCCACCACTTTTCCTCCACTAGGCAGCTATTACGCTACTAGTGCGAGATCGTTTCACATCCGCCTGCTAGGCATCTATTACGCTACTAGTACGGTACACAATCAAAAGTATTATAGGCTCGTCATAAGTCCTATAAGCTAGATGTCAAGAGGTTTAGTTGAGGCTCGTCATAAGTCCTCGTACTTTCAATTGCATTATAGGCTCGTCATAAGTCCTATAGCTAGATGTCAAGAGGTCTAGTTGAGGCTCGTCATAAGTCCTCGTGCACCCCAATCAATCTAATTGTTAGTATCATAGGCTCGTCATAAGTCCTATGACTAGATATCAAGAGGTCTAGTTGAGGCTCGTCATAAGTCCTCGTACTTTCAATTGCATTATAGGCTCGTCATAAGTCCTATAGCTAGATGTCAAGAGATCTAGTTGAGGCTCGTATAAGTCCCCGTGCACCCGCACCCATAAGAACAAATCATAAATCACAGTGAGAATTTTTGGCGCCCCGTCAACCTTGATCCAATTCTGCAAGGGCTTGCAAAATTGAATCAAGGGGAGCCATCTGTAGACACCAAAAATTCTCACCCCATAAAGCAATTGCAGAATAAGAAACACAATAAGAGGGGTCGTCGCCTTTCCTTGTCAAAACGTATTGACGTGCGTGCCAATTCGAAACCATCGTTTTATAGTCTTTTTTTTAAAAGCATTTCATAAAAACACGATTTTGCGAAAATGAATTTCCAACAACGATACGGTTTTAAACCCGCCCCTTTTGTGTTATTCACTTGTTACTGCTTATTTGTTTATTTATTAAGTTATCTTTTATTTTCATTTTTGTTACGCATAGATCACCTGGTTAGGGTGCTCACTTTTGAGACTCTACAGGTTTGGGGTTCGAATCTTGCAAGTACACTTGTCTCTTCCATTTTCCCTCACGGCTTGCCTTGAAACTCTAGTCTTACCTTCGACACTGGTGTATTAAATTCTGTTGTAGCACAGTCGGTTAGTGTCTCAGGAGGTATACCTGAGGTTACAGGTTCGAATCTCCACACAAGCTGGCGCGGCTATGGGTGGCTTTTATTTCCGTTTTTTTTTCCCCATCTGCAGTCAACCTCCTTGGCCTACAGGCCTGCTTCGATTCTTTTTAATCAAACAGCCCAAAATAGAGAGCCCATGCCTCAACAAAACCCTAAACCTGTTTCTTATAAAACGGTTGTTGTTGCTGTAGCCGCTACGGGGGTTTTGACTCTGAAGATTTTTTATCTCTTCCTTCTTCTTCAAACAACAGCAGACACCAGTCCCGATACTCTCAAAATCGATCTCGAAACCTGTTCATTCTCTTCATTCATGGCAAACAGGAAACACCCATCCTCTATCCTTCATTCTCTTCATTCACGATGAACCAGAAACATCCGCTGTACTTCATTATCTGCTCACTTTCGCATCTCAAGCTGGTGAACGAGGAGCACATAAGCTCTGCGCCTCTTTCATTTCTCTCAAATACCGAAGCAAGGAATACTCAGTCTCTGCGTCTTGTCTTCATTTTCACCCGCGAACAAGAAGCAGGGCTGCTTTGCCTCTTCTTGATTCTCTCACTTACAGTAATCTGCAACCTCACAGGAGAACAAAGAAAATATATGCTCTGTCTCTCAGTCCCGACTCACGGTAATATTGCACACCTAAACTGGAGAGAACAAGAACATTCATGCTCTACCCTCTCTTCGTTCCTCTTCTTGACGGTAATTTCGCAACCAACTAGTAAACAAGAAAACACCCATGCTATGCACCCATCTCCATTATCTTCCCTTCCGTCAGGTTTACAACCCAAACTGTTGAACAAATACATACATGGCTCTGCGCCTCCTTCCTCTTCTGCGCCTTCTTCCTCTTTACACTCATGGTGTTTTATAACTCAACTGGCCAACAAGGGAATACATACTCTGAGCTTTCATTCATCTCTTCACTCACGGTAATATTGCAAACCCACTGACGAACCAGGAACATACAACCCTGTTCTCTCTTCTCTTTTCCTCCCAGTAATTTTGCTCACCCAACTGAACAAACAAGAAACACACCCGTTATTCCTCTGTTCCTTCCTTTCACATCAGTAAATTTACAAACCGTCTGATGAACGGGAAACAGACATGCCCTACCTCTTCTGTTCACTTCACAATGTTGCTGATAAACAAGGAACGTATTCTTTTGCGTCCTTCCCTGTTGCTAGGGAACAATGAACGTACATCTCCATTGTTGACGACTTGACGGTGCTGGTGGACGAAGAACATACAACTCAACCCCTCTTCATCCTCTCTTTAACTGACGAATCAAGCACACGAGTCCTGCACGTCGCTCTTTTTCATCAACATGACTGGCGAACAAAGGGATACCTTGGTCGAACAAGGAAGTACATGCTCTGAACTTCATTTTCTTCTTCACACCCAACTGGCGAACTAGAGTACATGCTCTGCACTTTCATTTCCTTCAATTGAAAAACGAGGAACATACCTGCTCCATCTCTGTTCCTCTTCGCATGGCAGTCAACAAGGAGCGTACATGGTCGTCTGCTCATCCTCCTCTCACAACATGCAAGCAAAGAGTATACATACTCCGCTTCTTCAGTCCCCTCATATGACTGGTGAATCCAAGTTCCTGAATGGCTACATCTCACGCACCAGATATAAGGTGGGGGTGAGCATCTACAACAGGTTGGAGAAAGGGTTTGAAAACAAATCCTTGGAAACGCTGTTCTCTTCACACTGGTACGTTATCTGCACCCAAATAACTCACAAGTATCTGTGTGTAATGTGTATTTGATTGGAAGAATCTGTGTACGTTGGGATTGATCGGTCATGACCTCTGTTTGAGCATAATGGCCGAGTCCATGCGAGCATGCTTTATTTATCTATCCTCATCTCTTGTTTAACCTGTATATTTATATTCACTGTTTAATTTATGTCGTCTGAGATTAAGTATTGGGTAAGCAAGGCTTTAATTTCTTTCTTTTTTTTGCATTTTTGTTTTGTTTTGTATTTAGTTAACCGTACAAATAAAAAGAATGCGTTTAGTTTAGTTCTCTATTCTGACGCTCTGTTATAAAAGTTTTGTAGATGAGGAATAACTTGTGTCCAATTGACTGTTTTAATTGTCAATGAATAAGAAGATGGGTCAATTAGTCGTTTGATTAAATGCTAATTTAGAGTTTTTTTTAAAAAAGAGAAGAGTCAATAAAACTACCGCACGAGAAAAATGATTAAAATATGATTAGCATTGATTATGCTGTAGGTTTTTTTTTAGTAATCAGGTTTATTTTGGATTAGTCGTATTTTTGAAGAAGCTAAGCACTTTTTGTTAGACTTTAATAAGTGGAATGTTCATAAGTTGCTCACCATCGTACATGGAAAATTTATTTTCCAGCACTTGTTTCTGCAATGGATTTTGGCCTTGTTTATTTTTCCTGCTGGTTACGGTTTATCGGATCAAGGAATAACCCGTGAGTCACTTCTCCTTTGCTTATCTGTATAGCTACACGGAACATACCTGCTGTTGTTATTGTGTGAACATTCACATCTTTATTGCTAGTTACGGTTTGAAGCATAATTTCATTCCATCATGCTTAATGTCTATGAGTGTCTTTACTGCTCACTACCCATACCTTATCATTTGATCGAGGTACATGTATTCGATTGGACGTGGGCGCGTTTGCTTGATTTGGACCCGCACTTGCTTGATTCGAGCCGCACGTCTTGCTTGGTTTGAACTACACCATGGGCTTAGCAAATTGTGGAGTCCGGAGTGATATCTACTCATTAATTCTGATATGAGTTTAGAGCATTTGACCACCCGACTCGGCTGGGATTTCTCTCTATATTCGACTTGAATGATAAACCGGGGGCAGGCCACCCCGTGGGTTAGTTTTCTATCACTTATAGTTCCACTCGATTTTGATCCATGATATGTTTTTATCATTGTTGTTTGCCCCTTTGCATGTAAATTTGGTTTGGAACTTGATTGTAGCATGACTATTATTTCAATCTTCATTTGAGATCTTCTTGTTTAACTTTAGCATTATTGTTTGATTTCAATTCATTTAATTCACAATTTCGCACAAAAAAAAAATAAAATGCTAATCCTTATTTCATTCTGCTACTCTGATCGATATTTTGACATGTCTATTTCCAATTTTTATGCATGTTCTACTTGGTCTCTATTATGCTTCTGTCGCTTTTCGCTTCTATCGTTAATACCGGTGACCATAGAACACCCTATAGGATTACCATTTCTGGGTATTCGAACCCAGTGTAGAAAAGCCTTAGAAGGTGTTTCCCCATGGCGCATATCTCTGATTTGTTAAGTGGAGTTCCCTTTCCATCAAAATTTTCCAAACAATCCCTTAATTAAGATTAAAAAACTTGGAAAAATCAAATCCAATTCCAAAAACGAGAGACATCTCCCTCCGAATTATTGTTTATTCTCAAATCAACTTCTCTTTTAAGTTCCACAAAAAATCATTCAATTCCAATTTGATTCAAATTCATTCAATTCCCAATGTGATTCAAATTCATTTAATTCCAATTTGATTCAAATTCATTCAATTCCAATTCGATAAAAATACATTCATTTCGATTCGATTCAAATTCATTCATTCAAATTCGATAATAATTCATTCACTCAAATTTGATAATAATTCATTCAATTCCAATTCAATAAAAAAAATCTTTCAATGCCGATTCGATAAACAATTCATTCATTTCATTTCAATAAAAATTCTTTCAATTCCAATTCGATAAAAATTCATTCATTCTAATTCGATTCATATTCATTCATTTTAATTCGATAAAAATCCGTTCATTCCAATTCGATAAAAATTCTTTCAATCCCAATTTGATAAAATTTCACTCAATTCCAATTCGATTCAAATACACCCAATTCCAATTCGATGAAATTTATTCAACTCTAATTCAATCTCAATTCAATTCTTAATTCAATTCGATCCAATCTCAATTTCAACTTCAGTCTCAATTAAATTCTATTTCAACTCAAATTCAATTTCAACTCCAATTCAATCTCATTTCCAATTCAATTCCAATTCAAATCAAAATTCATTCAATTCCAAGTTAACTTCGATTTCAATACAATTTCGATTCCATTCCAATTTCCCCTACACTCTAAATGTCTCACAGACCTGAGCGTCTCACAGACTTTGTTATTCCAATGATTCGAATATCTCACAGACTAGAGCATCTCATAGACCCGAGTGTCTCACAGATCCGAGTGTCTCACAGATTTCGACATCTCAAGATTTCAAACGTCTCATAGACCCGAGCGTCTCACAGACTACAACACCCCACACATCAAGCATTTCTAAAAACCCTCAGACATCAAAATTCCAAAAACCCAAAACAGTGAACTACGTAAGGTCTGATCTCAACATGGAGTTGAGTACGTAGGCAACCCACATAGGGTGCGACCCCATATCAATCAAAATACCCTTTTGCACTCGACTATCTCCCCTCCAAACAACCACCCACTTCTAACCCTCGACCACCTCAAAAAGTCCGGCCATCCTAAAGGTCCGTGAACTACGTAAGGTCTGATCTCAACAGGGAGTTGAGTACGTAGGCAGCCCATCTAGGGTGCAACCCCATTCCAATCAAAAAACCCTTTTCCCACTCTAAGGTGTTCTTCATACCTCTCAAAACATTCAAATCCCCTTTGACTCCCACAAACTCTCGACTTCTTCAACTTCAAAATCAGACTCCCAGTCTTTCATTCTATACTCATCCGAATTCATCAATTCTTCCTTTTGGCGCTAGCTTGGCAGAAAATCTCGCCTCATTTTCGCTCCTCCTGTTCTAATCTTATCCTTGGCTTTTAAATGAATCTCTCTAAAAAGGTTTTGAAAGAAGGCAATCCCGACAATTGGAGACCGAGGTTTCCTCGGGCACCAAGCCGAAGTCGTGGTCGTTGCCACTTCTAAGGGGTGTAACCCAGTGCGAACCCACATAGAATCTCTGACGTGACCAGATAAGTCCTATCCACAATTTCAGAGTCAACCAATGGTTCTTAGAACCCTCCCTCTCTTCCTTCCTAGTTATCATAGGTCAAACTAGGTGGCGACTCTAGTCAATTCGGCCTTATAGAGGCATAAGTCCGCGTGGAGCCCATCGAGAGCGGGTGTAGTGCGCACTTGCACTCCCCTTCATGCTTTCTGGGAAAGACGGACGATGTAGTAGGTATTTGAGGGATGCCAAAATAACGGGTTTTCACCCTCCACAGAATGGCAACTTCTAGGATCTAGGCTTTTAGTCGGACCATATTTAGATAGACCCCCCTCATACCGAAAAATCACCTTCCACAATGGGTAATCATTTAAATTGTATATATACAGTAGGTGTAGTAAGACCGAAATTTTTATCGGCGTCAGTTTTGTCGGGACTTCCCCACTTCTTTCAAAACCTTTAAGAAATCCATTTCGAAAGCCACTAGGACTACTCTACTCCACACTTAGAGTGTGTTTGGTGAGGATAGCTAGGATGAGGGTTTAGAGTTTATGCTTGGCTTGCTTGTCATTCGTGTTTTGTTTGCTCTACATAATTGTGTGATTATGCTAGACTAACTTGCAAGAACTCCAGGTAGGTGGGCCCATTAGGGGTCCAACCTCTTCTCCCTCTTTGCTTGCGCATTTATTATCGCTCTTTCTCTTTGCTATTGAACTGTTAGGAATAGTCCTGATGGGGGGTGCATTGGGTAGTTTAGGACATGCATTCCTCTGTGTCACCTAATTTACCCACGATGTCACGGGATCCCAACCGGTCCACGGTTGATTCCCCATGAGCTAGGGTCACTCTCTCAGTGAACAAACCCACGAGGCGGTACAGTCTCCGACCAACGCTTTGAGCTCATGATCCAAAAATATCCTCCATTATCCGAGTCAAAAGCCAGCATATAGTGACCTTTGAGCCTTCAGTGTCCAGCTGCCTGATCCGGTGTCTAGGACGGGTTTTATGGGTAGTAACCCCTTGTATGTCGTCTGTCTGACCACCATTTTGTCTTACCCTGAAGATTGCATGGGCTCAGTTCTCCAAGTGTCCTCTGCACCACGGGTGTCTCTAAAGCCCGATGTCACGCTGCACGTCCATAGAGGATCCCGTATTTACCGGATACCCATACATGGCACAACGTAGTCAGTGAATAATTTGGACTTTAGACACACCTGACCGTGCAGATGACGAGAGACCCGTTCCCATGCAGTACTTCCCCAAGTTTCCCAAAAGTGAGTATGTTGTGATAATCCCCGGCCGTGGCTCGTGTGACTGTATCACTTCGGGTATCCTGACCTTTCGAACTTAAGCACTCCGGTCTTTCTCGATGACGTGCCTCACAAGGCGTAACAGAGATAAATCCCGAGAGATGAACAGTGAAGAGACGATGGTTCCCCCGGTGGTATGGAAGCATTGATTGACCTGGAAGGTGATTATCCCAATCATGCACACTCAACTCCACATAAAATCAGCCACGATTTTTTTTTGCACTTACATCCATGTGTGATCACGTTTCAAAAATTAGCAAAAATCAGAAAATGAATCATGTCAAACACTCTAATGAAATATCTTCAAAGTTGTCCATCTCGAATGACTTCAAAAATAATGATTTCAAAATTGCTATTTCCAAAGTAGTTTTCAAAGCCGATTTCACCAAAGTCTTCCAGAAAACAAACTTTGTCAAACGGTTTGCAAAGATCATTTTTCAAAAATCTTCAGTTTACAAATGATTTTCAAACCCTATTTCTCACAAATGTTATTTCAAAAACAGAATTCATAAACCTACTTTTCACAAACGAATTTTGAAACTACATTTTTCACGGATGTTATTTCAAAATAGTTTTCAAAAATAGTTTCAAACTCATTCCACAAATGTATTTCAAAATAAATGATTTAGTCCCCATGTCGTGACCAGCTATTTTTGACGTTCAACCCACCTTCAAGAGCAGCGGTCATTACCGTGGAGCGTACTAGTCATTTCGTGTTTTCACAAAAGTGGTGGATTTTCACAAAGATTTTATGCTCGATCATTCACCTTTCCTTTCTCAAAAAACGCCCCTCATATTCCTCGTCGGAGCAGATGGAGCGCATGAAGATCGACAACAACAGTTCGAACCGAAAATCAGAGGAGCACCAACTCGAGTCGAGCAACATGAAGACCAGCAACGACCGTTCGAGTATGAAGCTGCTGAGGGTCAAAAGATCACCAACCAGTTTCTCTTGATCATAGTGTCACCTTGCTGTCCGAACCCGAAGATGAGCGAACGACCAATCAAGAGCCCGCACACGAACAAGCAGTCAGTCAGAAGCTCGAAGATCAAGTAAAAGAGTTCAGAAGAAGTTTATCTCTAATTCCCCCTTTAATGACTTTTTAGAATTGATGTATAGGTTTTTCCCTATGATTCTTTTCTCTCTTGTCTATTTCTAAATAAACTGCATGTATAGGTTCATTCCCTCTGAATTTGTTTAGATCAATGTGTATAGGGTTCCCCACTCCCTACTTTATTTGCGAATGACCGAGCATCAAAATTCCTACCGAGAGAATCCACCACTTCGAAAACACGTGTTTTTAAATACATTTTTCTAAAACTTGATTTCTTTTAGCACATACGATTTGCTTCTTTCCATTTCCGATCAGTTCACATTCATTAATCATGCATGAATCACGCTCACCTCAGAAAAATTGCATAATCACATGTTGCATTCCCAACACATCACACACAAGCATTCATCCCATTTTTTCAAAGCATGCTAACATTCACATTTGTCATATTCTTTTTTCTGTTATAATGATTGTGTTTGCAGGTGATAACCCGCGTTTACCCATGAGTGACAGCATGACCCTCGAAGCGATAGCAAGAAATACTAGAGATTCAAACCTTTTCCATTCAGCTACCATGTACATAGAGACCAACAACAACAAAAAAGCAAATCCCTAAAAAAAACTGTACATCCGAAAATCCAAAAACATTGTACATCCAAAAATCCAAAAAAAAATCATACCTTCAAAAATCCCAAAAATACAGTCACTGTCATATCGCGGGACCACCATGCGGGAGTGGTCACTCCCTAAAATTCCAAAGCCCCGGGAGCTAATCATCATCCGAATACCATTTTGAAACAGTTTCTCTCACATCGTGCCCAGCATTTAGACCATCTTCAGGCCGACATTGACGGGATGAGCTTCATGGATCATCAACTAGAATCGACTCAAGCGAGACTAGGTGTAGTCTTACCGCTCATGCATTGCATAAAAAAACATTCAATCAAAGTTCAAAAGTCAACCGTTTCCATCATCATTTTCATAATCTCATGCATCCTATGCGTAGTAATTCCATATTACCACAATATATTGCACTGTAGATAGTTGCATTTGCATACTCCCGTATCGAAACGTCGTCTTTGGCAAAAATCTTGATTGATTGTTTGAATAGAGTGCGTGAACCGCTAAACTCTCGACCCGTCAAGGAACACAAGGGTCAAATCAAAATCAGCATCACAAACCAAGTGAGTAGTGTGCGAAGAGCAGTATTTTCTCTTGAATTTCAAATGAGGGTATTGGACCATCCACTGAGCGATGAGGGAAGATAGAGCGAGTCCATAGAGGTAAAACCATGAGTGACATGTGCATTCCTTCATCACATGGAGAGGCACAATACATAGTGAGATCAATGTCGATATACAGGATACGAACTGTGATTCATGCAAAGATCTGAGAATAGTAAGAAAACAATCATTGACTAATGAGAATGACGAGGCACTTAGGAATCAAAATCTCCACAAAACCCAAAAAGCTTTGACTGCCCTGTACATAATCCCTTAGTGAGCCCCGCTGAGCCTTTCACGATAAACCTTTTTCTGTGAACTCCACAATATGCCAACTCACATACACATATTTACTCACCCTTGCAATAGAGGATCTCGAAGGAGCCAGAGCCATGGTCTCTCCCCCACCATCTTCACAAAAACAACAAATGAAATGCTTGAAGAAATCAGTGAGTCAATGCAACTCCAAAGCCAAACACCAAAAAAGAACACCGAAAATGTTCAAGAAGATCGATGAGTCAATGCAAATTCAAAGCCAAACACCAAAAAAGAACACCGAAAATGTTCAAGAAGATCGATGAGTCAATGCAACTCCAAAGCTGCAAGCCAAAATACAAAGCAGAGAACGCTTGAGAAAGTTGATGAGCCAAATGCAATTTCAAAAAACAAAATGAGAAGAAAGTTCAAACCGTACACCAGAAGAGACAAGAAGGAGAAATCCAAATCGAAAGGACCAATGATGTCCCGAAGAAACCAATAAAAGGTTATCGAAACCTGTCTAATCATTCCACCCATGGCAAAGGTGAAACACACCCTAATTTGCACAAAAGCTCCACAATTCCCAAATAAATCCTCAGTCCCGTGTGACATACATCATACCCCTCAGCCCCGTTATAACCCGATAAAAGACCTCTGACTCGTAAGTCAATGAGCGTTAACTGAAAGTATCGGATCTGAAGCAGAATCATAAGCTTCGTACTTGCTATCAACATGTCCCATCATACCAAAGGGACCATGAGCGAATGAGTGTGACCTTATCTCAGAAGGTCTTTAGAGTGCGAGCGACTCTTCGATTCAACCACCAAATCATAAACAGCCTACCCTGTTGCAGGTGAGGAATTTGTGAGGAATGGAAGGTCCATAACCTCAAAATGAAATTCTAAGGTAAATACTGCTCCGAGCATCGAGAGCATCATCATACATTTTGCACACACAGTCATACTCATGAAAGATTGACCCATATCCCTCCGTGAGAGGAAAGTGATTCACGCATTCTAGCTCAACAATCACTCAGGATCAAACTGAAGATGTCTTATATTCGTAAACCTCATATTAATAAAGATAGGACTATACTTTCTCTCCAAAAAAAAAAAAACTGCATATGCATTTTGCATCGTGTCTAGCATTTAATATTTGCATGCACCATAATCATTTCATCATCAACATCCGACTGGTAAGAACTCTGCCTAGCCTCGTGGAAAGTCGACTTCAGTTGCCGCTATCAAAGCGTAACTTCCGATAAAAAAAAAAGTCAAAGATGGAGCCATCCCACGGCCATATCCAAGTTGGAGCCATGCAGAAGCCATCCTCAAATATTGAGACCATCTTCAGAGATACACGTGAGCCATCCCAACAGTTCGAGAACAATACGGGAGCGACCTCAAATCCCTGTCGGAGCCATTTCATCACCTGGGCCTTGCCCACAGAGTATCAAACTACGTATGGTCTGATCTCAATATGGAATTGAGTACGTAGGTAGCCCGTCCAGGGTGCGACCACATCAAAGGTGAAAACTTCCCTTTTCCCCTCGGTGTCATCGAAGTGAACCAACCAAAGCGTCGTTATGCTCAATCAGCACAAGGTCATCCCGGAGTCATCCATGGGAATCCTGGAACCATGATGGGAACCACCGATAAAGTCATGCAACTGCGTTTCATCATTCACCCATGAACAAAACATTCACCCATTACAAAGTCCAAAAAAAAAACCATCAAATCACAATAAATTTATCGCTGGAGCCATCAAACTACTTCAAAAAAAAAATCAACCAAATCTACCCACCACATCGAAGCATTTCAATCACATCAAAGCCCACCAACCTCCAGAATGATCACATCCCATCAAAAACACACCAACCATATCAAACCCACCGAACACCCCGAGACCATTGGTCACACCGGAGCCATCAACGCATACCGGAGCCATCAGGGCATACCGGAGCCATCAGCGCACACCGAGGCCATCAGCGTATACCGGAGCCATCAAAGCATGCTGGAGCCATCCCAGATCTTTGAAGCCATGTCGGAGCCATCCCGAAGCTTTGAAGCAACTCTGGAGCCATTAACTCATAGAAAAAGAATCTACATCCATAAACAGGGAGTCCCAATCCAACCAGCACATTTATTTTTAACCATCTTACATTGCATAACATTTGCATTCACCCACAAAGTTCATTCACTATCCAATGCATATTCAACCCGCTAGGCAGCTATTACGCTACTAGTGCGAGATCGTTTCACATCCGCCTGCTAGGCAGCTATTATGTACTAGTACGGTCCCACCACTTTTCCTCCATAGGCAGCTATTACGCTACTAGTGCGAGATCGTTTCACATCCACCTGCTAGGCAGCTATTACGCTACTAGTACGGTCCCACCACTTTTCCTCCACTAGGCAGCTATTACGCTACTAGTGCGAGATCGTTTCACATCCACCTGCTAGGCAGCTATTACGCTACTAGTACGGTCCCACCACTTTTCCTCCACTAGGCAGCTATTACGCTACTAGTGCGAGATCGTTTCACATCCACCTGCTAGGCAGCTATTACGCTACTAGTACGGTCCCACCACTTTTCCTCCACTAGGCAGCTATTACGCTACTAGTGCGAGATCGTTCACATCCACCTGCTAGGCAGCTATTACGCTACTAGTACGGTCCCACCACTTTTCCTCCACTAGGCAGCTATTACGCTACTAGTGCGAGATGTTTCACATCCACCTGCTAGCAGCTATTACGCTACTAGTACGGTCCCACCACTTTTCCTCCACTAGGCAGCTATTACGCTACTAGTGCGAGATCGTTTCACATCCCTGCTAGGCAGCTATTACGCTACTAGTACGGTCCCACCACTTTTCCTCCACTAGGCAGCTATTACGCTACTAGTGCGAGATCGTTTCACATCCACCTGCTAGGCAGCTATTACGCTACTAGTACGGTCCCACCACTTTTCCTCCACTAGGCAGCTATTACGCTACTAGTGCGAGATCGTTTCACATCCACCTGCTAGGCAGCTATTACGCTACTAGTACGGTCCCACCACTTTTCCTCCACTAGGCAGCTATTACGCTACTAGTGCGAGATCGTTTCACATCCCCCTGCTAGGCAGCTATTACGCTACTAGTACGGTCCCACCACTTTTCCTCCACTAGGCAGCTATTACGCTACTAGTGCGAGATCGTTTAACATCCACCTGCTAGGCAGCTATTACGCTACTAGTACGGTCCCACCACTTTTCCTCCACTAGGCAGCTATTACGCTACTAGTGCGAGATCGTTTCACATCCACCTGCTAGGCAGCTATTACGCTACTAGTACGGTCCCACCACTTTTCCTCCACTAGGCAGCTATTACGCTACTAGTGCGAGATCGTTTCACATCCACCTGCTAGGCAGCTATTACGCTACTAGTACGGTCCCACCACTTTTCCTCCACTAGGCAGCTATTACGCTACTAGTGCGAGATCGTTTCACATCCACCTGCTAGGCAGCTATTACGCTACTAGTACGGTCCCACCACTTTTCCTCCACTAGGCAGCTATTACGCTACTAGTGCGAGATCGTTTCACATCCGCCTGCTAGGCAGCTATTACGCTACTAGTACGATCCCACCACTTTTCCTCCACTAGGCAGCTATTACGCTACTAGTGCGAGATCGTTTCACATCCGCCTGCTAGGCAGCTATTACGCTACTAGTACGGTCCCACCACTTTTCCTCCACTAGGCAGCTATTACGCTACTAGTGCGAGATCGTTTCACATCCACCTGCTAGGCAGCTATTACGCTACTAGTACGGTCCCACCACTTTTCCTCCACTAGGCAGCTATTACGCTACTAGTGCGAGATCGTTTCACATCCACCTGCTAGGCAGCTATTACGCTACTAGTACGGTCCCACCACTTTTCCTCCACTAGGCAGCTATTACGCTACTAGTGAGAGATCGTTTCACATCCGCCTGCTAGGCAGCTATTACGCTACTAGTACAGTCATACCACTTTTCCTCCACTAGGCAGCTATTACGCTACTAGTGCGAGATCGTTTCACATCCACCTGCTAGGCAGCTATTACGCTACTAGTACGGTCCCACCACTTTTCCTCCACTAGGCAGCTATTACGCTACTAGTGCGAGATCGTTTCACATCCACCTGCTAGGCAGCTATTACGCTACTAGTACGGTCCCACCACTTTTCCTCCACTAGGCAGCTATTACGCTACTAGTGCGAGATTGTTTCACATCCACCTGCTAGGCAGCTATTACGCTACTAGTACGGTCCCACCACTTTTCCTCCACTAGGCAGCTATTACGCTACTAGTGCGAGATCGTTTCACATCCGCCTGCTAGGCAGCTATTACGCTACTAGTACGGTACACAATCAAAAGTATTATAGGCTCGTCATAAGTCCTATAAGCTAGATGTCAAGAGGTTTAGTTGAGGCTCGTCATAAGTCCTCGTACTTTCAATTGCATTATAGGCTCGTCATAAGTCCTATAGCTAGATGTCAAGAGGTCTAGTTGAGGCTCGTCATAAGTCCTCGTGCACCCCAATCAATCTAATTGTTAGTATCATAGGCTCGTCATAAGTCCTATGACTAGATATCAAGAGGTCTAGTTGAGGCTCGTCATAAGTCCTCGTACTTTCAATTGCATTATAGGCTCGTCATAAGTCCTATAGCTAGATGTCAAGAGATCTAGTTGAGGCTCGTCATAAGTCCCCGTGCACCCGCACCCATAAGAACAAATCATAAATCACAGTGAGAATTTTTGGCGCCCCGTCAACCTTGATCCAATTCTGCAAGGGCTTGCAAAATTGAATCAAGGGGAGCCATCTGTAGACACCAAAAATTCTCACCCCATAAAGCAATTGCAGAATAAGAAACACAATAAGAGGGGTCGTCGCCTTTCCTTGTCAAAACGTATTGACGTGCGTGCCAATTCGAAACCATCGTTTTATAGTCTTTTTTTTTTAAAAGCATTTCAAAAAACACGATTTTGCGAAAATGAATTTCCAACAACGATACGGTTTTAAACCCGCCCCTTTTGTGTTATTCACTTGTTACTGCTTATTTGTTTATTTATTAAGTTATCTTTTATTTTCATTTTTGTTACGCATAGATCACCTGGTTAGGGTGCTCACTTTTGAGACTCTACATTTGGGGTTCGAATCTTGCAAGTACACTTGTGTCTTCCATTTTCCCTCGCGGCTTGCCTTGAAACTCTAGTCTTACCTTCGACACTGGTGTATTAAATTCTGTTGTAGCACAGTCGGTTAGTGTCTCAGGAGGTATACCTGAGGTTACAGGTTCGAATCTCCACACAAGCTGGCGCGGCTATGGGTGGCTTTTATTCCCGTTTTTTTTCCCCATCTGCAGTCAACCTCCTTGGCCTACAGGCCTGCTTCGATTCTTTTTAATCAAACAGCCCAAAATAGAGAGCCCATGCCTCAACAAAACCCTAAACCTGTTTCTTATAAAACGGTTGTTGTTGCTGTAGCCGCTACGGGGGTTTTGACTCTGAAGATTTTTTATCTCTTCCTTCTTCTTCAAACAACAGCAGAGACACCAGTCCCGATACTCTCAAAATCGATCTCGAAACCTGTTCATTCTCTTCATTCATGGCAAACAGGAAACACCCATCCTCTATCCTTCATTCTCTTCATTCACGATGAACCAGAAACATCCGCTACTTCATTATCTGCTCACGTTTCGCATCTCAAGCTGGTGAACGAGGAGCACATAAGCTCTGCGCCTCTTTCATTTCTCTCAAATACCGAAGCAAGGAATACTCAGTCTCTGCGTCTTGTCTTCATTTTCACCCGCGAACAAGAAGCAGGGCTGCTTTGCCTCTTCTTGATTCTCTCACTTACAGTAATCTGCAACCTCACAGGAGAACAAAGAAAATATATGCTCTGTCTCTCAGTCCCCGACTCACGGTAATATTGCACACCTAAACTGGAGAGAACAAGAACATTCATGCTCTACCCTCTCTTCGTTCCTCTTCTTGACGGTAATTTCGCAACCAACTAGTAAACAAGAAAACACCCATGCTATGCACCCATCTCCATTATCTTCCCTTCCGTCAGGTTTACAACCCAAACTGTTGAACAAATACATACATGGCTCTGCGCCTCCTTCCTCTTCTGCGCCTTCTTCCTCTTTACACTCATGGTGTTTTATAACTCAACTGGCCAACAAGGGAATACATACTCTGAGCTTTCATTCATCTCTTCACTCACGGTAATATTGCAAACCCACTGACGAACCAGGAACATACAACCCTGTTCTCTCTTCTCTTTTCCTCCCAGTAATTTTGCTCACCCAACTGAACAAACAAGAAACACACCCGTTATTCCTCTGTTCCTTCCTTTCACATCAGTAAATTTACAAACCGTCTGATGAACGGGAAACAGACATGCCCTACCTCTTCTGTTCACTTCACAATGTTGCTGATAAACAAGGAACGTACATTCTTTTGCGTCCTTCCCTGTTGCTAGGGAACAATGAACGTACATCTCCATTGTTGACGACTTGACGGTGCTGGTGGACGAAGAACATACAACTCAACCCCTCTTCATCCTCTCTTTAACTGACGAATCAAGCACACGAGTCCTGCACGTCGCTCTTTTTCATCAACATGACTGGCGAACAAAGGGATACCTTGGTCGAACAAGGAAGTACATGCTCTGAACTTCATTTTCTTCTTCACACCCAACTGGCGAACTAGAGTACATGCTCTGCACTTTCATTTCCTTCAATTGAAAAACGAGGAACATACCTGCTCCATCTCTGTTCCTCTTCGCATGGCAGTCAACAAGGAGCGTACATGGTCGTCTGCTCATCCTCCTCTCACAACATGCAAGCAAAGAGTATACATACTCCGCTTCTTCAGTCCCCTCATATGACTGGTGAATCCAAGTTCCTGAATGGCTACATCTCACGCACCAGATATAAGGTGGGGGTGAGCATCTACAACAGGTTGGAGAAAGGGTTTGAAAACAAATCCTTGGAAACGCTGTTCTCTTCACACTGGTACGTTATCTGCACCCAAATAACTCACAAGTATCTGTGTGTAATGTGTATTTGATTGGAAGAATCTGTGTACGTTGGGATTGATCGGTCATGACCTCTGTTTGAGCATAATGGCCGAGTCCATGCGAGCATGCTTTATTTATCTATCCTCATCTCTTGTTTAACCTGTATATTTATATTCACTGTTTAATTTATGTCGTCTGAGATTAAGTATTGGGTAAGCAAGGCTTTAATTTCTTTCTTTTTTTTGCATTTTTGTTTTGTTTTGTATTTAGTTAACCGTACAAATAAAAAAGAATGTGTTTAGTTTAGTTCTCTATTCTGACGCTCTGTTATAAAAGTTTTGTAGATGAGGAATAACTTGTGTCCAATTGACTGTTTTAATTGTCAATGAATAAGAAGATGGGTCAATTAGTCGTTTGATTAAATGCTAATTTAGAGTTTTTTTAAAAAAGAGAAGAGTCAATAAAACTACCGCACGAGAAAAATGATTAAAATATGATTAGCATTGATTATGCTGTAGGTTTTTTTTTAGTAATCAGGTTTATTTTGGATTAGTCGTATTTTTGAAGAAGCTAAGCACTTTTTGTTAGACTTTAATAAGTGGAATGTTCATAAGTTGCTCACCATCGTACATGGAAAATTTATTTTCCAGCACTTGTTTCTGCAATGGATTTTGGCCTTGTTTATTTTTCCTGCTGGTTACGGTTTATCGGATCAAGGAATAACCCGTGAGTCACTTCTCCTTTGCTTATCTGTATAGCTACACGGAACATACCTGCTGTTGTTATTGTGTGAACATTCACATCTTTATTGCTAGTTACGGTTTGAAGCATAATTTCATTCCATCATGCTTAATGTCTATGAGTGTCGTTTACTGCTCACTACCCATACCTTATCATTTGATCGAGGTACATGTATTCGATTGGACGTGGGCGCGTTTGCTTGATTTGGACCCGCACTTGCTTGATTCGAGCCGCACGTCTTGCTTGGTTTGAACTACACCATGGGCTTAGCAAATTGTGGAGTCCGGAGTGATATCTACTCATTAATTCTGATATGAGTTTAGAGCATTTGACCACCCGACTCTGGGATTTCTCTCTTATATTCGACTTGAATGATAAACCGGGGGCAGGCCACCCCGTGGGTTAGTTTTCTATCACTTATAGTTCCACTCGATTTTGATCCATGATATGTTTTTATCATTGTTGTTTGCCCCTTTGCATGTAAATTTGGTTTGGAATTTGATTGTAGCATGACTATTATTTCAATCTTCATTTGAGATCTTCTTGTTTAACTTTAGCATTATTGTTTGATTTCAATTCATTTAATTCACAATTTCGCACAAAAAAAAATAAAATGCTAATCCTTATTTCATTCTGCTACTCTGATCGATATTTTGACATGTCTATTTCCAATTTTTATGCATGTTCTACTTGGTCTCTATTATGCTTCTGTCGCTTTTCGCTTCTATCGTTAATACCGGTGACCATAGAACACCCTATAGGATTACCATTTCTGGGTATTCGAACCCAGTGTAGAAAAGCCTTAGAAGGTGTTTCCCCATGGCGCATATCTCTGATTTGTTAAGTGGAGTTCCCTTTCCATCAAAATTTTCCAAACAATCCCTTAATTAAGATTAAAAAACTTGAAAAATCAAATCCAATTCCAAAAACGAGAGACATCTCCCTCCGAATTATTGTTTATTCTCAAATCAACTTCTCTTTTAAGTTCCACAAAAAATCATTCAATTCCAATTTGATTCAAATTCATTCAATTCCCAATGTGATTCAAATTCATTTAATTCCAATTTGATTCAAATTCATTCAATTCCAATTCGATAAAAATACATTCATTTCGATTCGATTCAAATTCATTCATTCAAATTCGATAATAATTCATTCACTCAAATTTGATAATAATTCATTCAATTCCAATTCAAAAAAAAATCTTTCAATGCCGATTCGATAAACAATTCATTCATTTCATTTCAATAAAAATTCTTTCAATTCCAATTCGATAAAAATTCATTCATTCTAATTCGATTCATATTCATTCATTTTAATTCGATAAAAATCCGTTCATTCCAATTCGATAAAAATTCTTTCAATCCCAATTTGATAAAATTTCACTCAATTCCAATTCGATTCAAATACACCCAATTCCAATTCGATGAAAATTTATTCAACTCTAATTCAATCTCAATTCAATTCTTAATTCAATTCGATCCAATCTCAATTTCAACTTCAGTCTCAATTAAATTCTATTTCAACTCAAATTCAATTTCAACTCCAATTCAATCTCATTTCCAATTCAATTCCAATTCAAATCAAAATTCATTCAATTCCAAGTTAACTTCGATTTCAATACAATTTCGATTCCATTCCAATTTCCCCTACACTCTAAATGTCTCACAGACCTGAGCGTCTCACAGACTTTGTTATTCCAATGATTCGAATATCTCACAGACTAGAGCATCTCATAGACCCGAGTGTCTCACAGATCCGAGTGTCTCACAGATTTCGACATCTCAAGATTTCAAACGTCTCATAGACCCGAGCGTCTCACAGACTACAACACCCCACACATCAAGCATTTCTAAAAACCCTCAGACATCAAAATTCCAAAAACCCAAAACAGTGAACTACGTAAGGTCTGATCTCAACATGGAGTTGAGTACGTAGGCAACCCACATAGGGTGCGACCCCATATCAATCAAAATACCCTTTTGCACTCGACTATCTCCCCTCCAAACAACCACTTCTAACCCTCGACCACCTCAAAAAGTCCGGCCATCCTAAAGGTCCGTGAACTACGTAAGGTCTGATCTCAACAGGGAGTTGAGTACGTAGGCAGCCCATCTAGGGTGCGACCCCATTCCAATCAAAAAACCCTTTTCCCACTCTAAGGTGTTCTTCATACCTCTCAAAACATTCAAATCCCCTTTGACTCCCACAAACTCTCGACTTCTTCAACTTTCAAAATCAGACTCCCAGTCTTTCATTCTATACTCATCCGAATTCATCAATTCTTCCTTTTGGCGCTAGCTTGGCAGAAAATCTTGCGTCATTTTCGCTCCTCCTGTTCTAATCTTATCCTTGGCTTTTAAATGAATCTCTCTAAAAAGGTTTTGAAAGAAGGCAATCCCGACAATTGGAGACCGAGGTTTCCTCGGGCACCAAGCCGAAGTCGTGGTCGTTGCCACTTCTAAGGGGTGTAACCCAGTGCGAACCCCAAGAATCTCTGACGTGACCAGATAAGTCCTATCCACAATTTCAGAGTCAACCAATGGTTCTTAGAACCCTCCCTCTCTTCCTTCCTAGTTATCATAGGTCAAATAGGTGGCGACTCTAGTCAATTCGGCCTTATAGAGGCATAAGTCCGCGTGGAGCCCATCGAGAGCGGGTGTAGTGCGCACTTGCACTCCCCTTCATGCTTTCTGGGAAAGACGGACGATGTAGTAGGTATTTGAGGGATGCCAAAATAACGGGTTTTCACCCTCCACAGAATGGCAACTTCTAGGATCTAGGCTTTTAGTCGGACCATATTTTATAGACCCCCCTCATACCGAAAAATCACCCTCCACAGAATGGCGACTCTGCTGGGGAAAACTTGAGTAAGTTTTTCTCAAACTCAAGGAAGACTGAACTTCATTCAAAATTGTCGGGACTTCCCCACTTCTTTCAAAACCTTTAAGAAATCCATTTCGAAAGCCACTAGGACTACTCTACTCCACACTTAGAGTGTGTTTGGTGAGGATAGCTAGGATGAGGGTTTAGAGTTTATGCTTGGCTTGCTTGTCATTTGTTTTGTTTGCTCTACATAATTGTGTGATTATGCTAGACTAACTTGCAGAACTCCAGGTAGGTGGGCCCATTAGGGGTCCAACCTCTTCTCCCTCTTTGCTTGCGCATTTATTATCGCTTTTCTCTTTGCTATTGAACTGTTAGGAATAGTCCTGATGGGGGGTGCATTGGGTAGTTTAGGACATGCATTCCTCTGTGTCACCTAATTTACCCACGATGTCACGGGATCCCAACCGGTCCACGGTTGATTCCCCATGAGCTAGGGTCACTCTCTCAGTGAACAAACCCACGAGGCGGTACGTCTCCGACCAACGCTTTGAGCTCATGATCCAAAAATATCCTCCATTATCCGAGTCAAAAGCCAGCATATAGTGACCTTTGAGCCTTCAGTGTCCAGCTGCCTGATCCGGTGTCTAGGACGGGTTTTATGGGTAGTACCCCTTGTATGTCGTCTGTCTGACCACCATTTTGTCTTACCCTGAAGATTGCATGGGCTCAGTTCTCCAAGTGTCCTCTGCACCACGGGTGTCTCTAAAGCCCGATGTCACGCTGCACGTCCATAGAGGATCCCGTATTTACCGGATACCCATACATGGCACAACGTAGTCAGTGAATAATTTGGACTTTAGACACACCTGACCGTGCAGATGACGAGAGACCCGTTCCCATGCAGTACTTCCCCAAGTTTCCCAAAAGTGAGTATGTTGTGATAATCCCCGGCCGTGGCTCGTGTGACTGTATCACTTCGGGTATCCTGACCTTTCGAACTTAAGCACTCCTCTTTCTCGATGACGTGCCTCACAAGGCGTAACAGAGATAAATCCCGAGAGATGAACAGTGAAGGGACGATGGTTCCCCCGGTGGTATGGAAGCATTGATTGACCTGGAAGGTGATTATCCCAATCATGCACACTCAACTCCACATAAAATCAGCCACGATTTTTATTTTGCACTTACATCCATGTGTGATCACGTTTCAAAAATTAGCAAAAATCAGAAAATGAATCATGTCAAACACTCTAATGAAATATCTTCAAAGTTGTCCATCTCGAATGACTTCAAAAATAATGATTTCAAAATTGCTATTTCCAAAGTAGTTTTCAAAGCCGATTTCACCAAAGTCTTCCAGAAAACAAACTTTGTCAAACGGTTTGCAAAGATCATTTTTCAAAAATCTTCTGTTTACAAATGATTTTCAAACCCTATTTCTCACAAATGTTATTTCAAAAACAGAATTCATAAACCTACTTTTCACAAACGAATTTTGAAACTACATTTTTCACGGATGTTATTTCAAAATAGTTTTCAAAAATAGTTTCAAACTCATTCCACAAATGTATTTCAAAATAAATGATTTAGTCCCCATGTCGTGACCTGCTATTTTTGAAGTTCAACCCACCTTCAAGAGCAGCGGTCATTACCGTGGAGCGTACTAGTCATTTCGTGTTTTCACAAAAGTGGTGGATTTTCACAAAGATTTTATGCTCGATCATTCACCTTTCCTTTCTCAAAAAACGCCCCTCATATTCCTCGTCGGAGCAGATGGAGCGCATGAAGATCGACAACAACAGTTCGAACCGAAAATCAGAGGAGCACCAACTCGAGTCGAGCAACATGAAGACCAGCAACGACCGTTCGAGTCTGAAGCTGCTGAGGGTCAAAAGATCACCAACCAGTTTCTCTTGATCATAGTGTCACCTTGCTGTCCGAACCCGAAGATGAGCGAACGACCAATCAAGAGCCCGCACACGAACAAGCAGTCAGTCAGAAGCTCGAAGATCAAGTAAAAGAGTTCAGAAGAAGTTTATCTCTAATTCCCCCTTTAATGACTTTTTAGAATTGATGTATAGGTTTTTCCCTATGATTCTTTTCTCTCTTGTCTATTTCTAAATAAACTGCATGTATAGGTTCATTCCCTCTGAATTTTTAGATCAATGTGTATAGGGTTCCCCACTCCCTACTTTATTTGCGAATGACCGAGCATCAAAATTCCTACCGAGAGAATCCACCACTTAAAACACGTGTTTTTAAATACATTTTTCTAAAACTTGATTTCTTTTAGCACATACGATTTGCTTCTTTCCATTTCCGATCAGTTCACATTCATTAATCATGCATGAATCACGCTCACCTCAGAAAAATTGCATAATCACATGTTGCATTCCCAACACATCACACACAAGCATTCATCCCATTTTTTCAAAGCATGCTAACATTCACATTTGTCATATTCTTTTTTCTGTTATAATGATTGTGTTTGCAGGTGATAACCCGCGTTTACCCATGAGTGACAGCATGACCCTCGAAGCGATAGCAAGAAATACTAGAGATTCAAACCTTTTCCCATTCAGCTACCATGTACATAGAGACCAACAACAACAAAAAAGCAAATCCCTAAAAAAAACTGTACATCCGAAAATCCAAAAACATTGTACATCCAAAAATCCAAAAAAAAATCATACCTTCAAAAATCCCAAAAATACAGTCACTGTCATATCGCGGGACCACCATGCGGGAGTGGTCACTCCCTAAAATTCCAAAGCCCCGGGAGCTAATCATCATCCGAATACCATTTTGAAACAGTTTCTCTCACATCGTGCCCAGCATTTAGACCATCTTCAGGCCGACATTGACGGGATGAGCTTCATGGATCATCAACTAGAATCGACTCAAGCGAGACTAGGTGTAGTCTTACCGCTCATGCATTGCATAAAAAAACATTCAATCAAAGTTCAAAAGTCAACCGTTTCCATCATCATTTTCATAATCTCATGCATCCTATGCGTAGTAATTCCATATTACCACAATATATTGCACTGTAGATAGTTGCATTTGCATACTCCCGTATCGAAACGTCGTCTTTGGCAAAAATCTTGATTGATTGTTTGAATAGAGTGCGTGAACCGCTAAACTCTCGACCCGTCAAGGAACACAAGGGTCAAATCAAAATCAGCATCACAAACCAAGTGAGTAGTGTGCGAAGAGCAGTATTTTCTCTTGAATTTCAAATGAGGGTATTGGACCATCCACTGAGCGATGAGGGAAGATAGAGCGAGTCCATAGAGGTAAAACCATGAGTGACATGTGCATTCCTTCATCACATGGAGAGGCACAATACATAGTGAGATCAATGTCGATATACAGGATACGAACTGTGATTCATGCAAAGATCTGAGAATAGTAAGAAAACAATCATTGACTAATGAGAATGACGAGGCACTTAGGAATCAAAATCTCCACAAAACCCAAAAAGCTTTGACTGCCCTGTACATAATCCCTTAGTGAGCCCCGCTGAGCCTTTCACGATAAACCTTTTTCTGTGAACTCCACAATATGCCAACTCACATACACATATTTACTCACCCTTGCAATAGAGGATCTCGAAGGAGCCAGAGCCATGGTCTCTCCCCCACCATCTTCACAAAAACAACAAATGAAATGCTTGAAGAAATCAGTGAGTCAATGCAACTCCAAAGCCAAACACCAAAAAAGAACACCGAAAATGTTCAAGAAGATCGATGAGTCAATGCAAATTCAAAGCCAAACACCAAAAAAGAACACCGAAAATGTTCAAGAAGATCGATGAGTCAATGCAACTCCAAAGCTGCAAGCCAAAATACAAAGCAGAGAACGCTTGAGAAAGTTGATGAGCCAAATGCAATTTCAAAAAACAAAATGAGAAGAAAGTTCAAACCGTACACCAGAAGAGACAAGAAGGAGAAATCCAAATCGAAAGGACCAATGATGTCCCGAAGAAACCAATAAAAGGTTATCGAAACCTGTCTAATCATTCCACCCATGGCAAAGGTGAAACACACCCTAATTTGCACAAAAGCTCCATAATTCCCAAATAAATCCTCCAGTCCCGTGTGACATACATCATACCCCTCAGCCCCGTTATAACCCGATAAAAGACCTCTGACTCGTAAGTCAATGAGCGTTAACTGAAAGTATCGGATCTGAAGCAAGAATCATAAGCTTCGTACTTGCTATCAACATGTCCCATCATACCAAAGGGACCATGAGCGAATGAGTGTGACCTTATCTCAGAAGGTCTTTAGAGTGCGAGCGACTCTTCGATTCAACCACCAAATCATAAACAGCCTACCCTGTTGCAGGTGAGGAATTTGTGAGGAATGGAAGGTCCATAACCTCAAAATGAAATTCTAAGGTAAATACTGCTCCGAGCATCGAGAGCATCATCATACATTTTGCACACACAGTCATACTCATGAAAGATTGACCCATATCCCTCCGTGAGAGGAAAGTGATTCACGCATTCTAGCTCAACAATCACTCAGGATCAAACTGAAGATGTCTTATATTCGTAAACCTCATATTAATAAAGATAGGACTATACTTTCTCTCCAAAAAAAAAAACTGCATATGCATTTTGCATCGTGTCTAGCATTTAATATTTGCATGCACCATAATCATTTCATCATCAACATCCGACTGGTAAGAACTCTGCCTAGCCTCGTGGAAAGTCGACTTCAGTTGCCGCTATCAAAGCGTAACTTCCGATAAAAAAAAAGTCAAAGATGGAGCCATCCCACGGCCAATCCAAGTTGGAGCCATGCAGAAGCCATCCTCAAATATTGAGACCATCTTCAGAGATACACGTGAGCCATCCCAACAGTTCGAGAACAATATGGAGCCCCCAAATCCCTGTCGGAGCCATTTCATCACCTGGGCCTTGCCCACAGAGTATAAACTACGTATGGTCTGATCTCAATATGGAATTGAGTACGTAGGTAGCCCGTCCAGGGTGCGACCACATCAAAGGTGAAAACTTCCCTTTTCCCCTCGGTGTCATCGAAGTGAACCAACCAAAGCGTCGTTATGCTCATCAGCACAAGGTCATCCCGGAGTCATCCATGGGAATCCTGGAACCATGATGGGAACCACCGATAAAGTCATGCAACTGCGTTTCATCATTCACCCATGAACAAAACATTCACCCATTACAAAGTCCAAAAAAAAAACCATCAAATCACAATAAATTTATCGCTGGAGCCATCAAACTACTTCAAAAAAAAAATCAACCAAATCTACCCACCACATCGAAGCATTTCAATCACATCAAAGCCCACCAACCTCCAGAATGATCACATCCCATCAAAAACACCAACCATATCAAACCCACCGAACACCCCGAGACCATTGGTCACACCGGAGCCATCAACGCATACCGGAGCCATCAGGGCATACCGGAGCCATCAGCGCACACCGAGGCCATCAGCGTATACCGGAGCCATCAAAGCATGCTGGAGCCATCCCAGATCTTTGAAGCCATGTCGGAGCCATCCCGAAGCTTTGAAGCAACTCTGGAGCCATTAACTCATAGAAAAAGAATCTACATCCATAAACAGGGAGTCCCAATCCAACCAGCACATTTATTTTTAACCATCTTACATTGCATAACATTTGCATTCACCCACAAAGTTCATTCACTATCCAATGCATATTCACAACCCGCTAGGCAGCTATTACGCTACTAGTGCGAGATCGTTTCACATCCGCCTGCTAGGCAGCTATTAGCTACTAGTACGGTCCCACCACTTTTCCTCCACTAGGCAGCTATTACGCTACTAGTGCGAGATCGTTTCACATCCACCTGCTAGGCAGCTATTACGCTACTAGTACGGTCCCACCACTTTTCCTCCACTAGGCAGCTATTACGCTACTAGTGCGAGATCGTTTCACATCCACCTGCTAGGCAGCTATTACGCTACTAGTACGGTCCCACCACTTTTCCTCCACTAGGCAGCTATTACGCTACTAGTGCGAGATTGTTTCACATCCACCTGCTAGGCAGCTATTACGCTACTAGTACGGTCCCACCACTTTTCCTCCACTAGGCAGCTATTACGCTACTAGTGCGAGATCGTCACATCCGCCTGCTAGGCAGCTATTACGCTACTAGTACGGTCCCACCACTTTTCCTCCACTAGGCAGCTATTACGCTACTAGTGCGAGATTGTTTCACATCCACCTGCTAGGCAGCTATTACGCTACTAGTACGGTCCCACCACTTTTCCTCCACTAGGCAGCTATTACGCTACTAGTGCGAGATCGTTTCACATCCACTGCTAGGCAGCTATTACGCTACTAGTACGGTCCCACCACTTTTCCTCCACTAGGCAGCTATTACGCTACTAGTGCGAGATCGTTTCACATCCACCTGCTAGGCAGCTATTACGCTACTAGTACGGTCCCACCACTTTTCCTCCACTAGGCAGCTATTACGCTACTAGTGCGAGATCGTTTCAATCCACCTGCTAGGCAGCTATTACGCTACTAGTACGGTCCCACCACTTTTCCTCCACTAGGCAGCTATTACGCTACTAGTGCGAGATCGTTTCACATCCGCCTAGGCAGCTATTACGCTACTAGTACGGTCCCACCACTTTTCCTCCACTAGGCAGCTATTACGCTACTAGTGCGAGATCGTTTCACATCCACCTGCTAGGCAGCTATTACGCTACTAGTACGGTCCCACCACTTTTCCTCCACTAGGCAGCTATTACGCTACTAGTGCGAGATCGTTTCACATCCACCTGCTAGGCAGCTATTACGCTACTAGTACGGTCCCACCACTTTTCCTCCACTAGGCAGCTATTACGCTACTAGTGCGAGATCGTTTCACATCCACCTGCTAGGCAGCTATTACGCTACTAGTACGGTCCCACCACTTTTCCTCCACTAGGCAGCTATTACGCTACTAGTGCGAGATCGTTTCACATCCACCTGCTAGGCAGCTATTACGCTACTAGTACGGTCCCACCACTTTTCCTCCACTAGGCAGCTATTACGCTACTAGTGCGAGATCGTTTCACATCCGCCTGCTAGGCAGCTATTACGCTACTAGTACGGTCCCACCACTTTTCCTCCACTAGGCAGCTATTACGCTACTAGTGCGAGATCGTTTCACATCCGCCTGCTAGGCAGCTATTACGCTACTAGTACGTCCCACCACTTTTCCTCCACTAGGCAGCTATTACGCTACTAGTGCGAGATCGTTTCACATCCACCTGCTAGGCAGCTATTACGCTACTAGTACGGTCCCACCACTTTTCCTCCACTAGGCAGCTATTACGCTACTAGTGCGAGATCGTTTCACATCCACCTGCTAGGCAGCTATTACGCTACTAGTACGATCCCACCACTTTTCCTCCACTAGGCAGCTATTACGCTACTAGTGCGAGATCGTTTCACATCCGCCTGCTAGGCAGCTATTATGCTACTAGTACGGTCCCACCACTTTTCCTCCACTAGGCAGCTATTACGCTACTAGTGCGAGATCGTTTCACATCCACCTGCTAGGCAGCTATTACGCTACTAGTACGGTCCCACCACTTTTCCTCCACTAGGCAGCTATTACGCTACTAGTGCGAGATCGTTTCACATCCACCTGCTAGGCAGCTATTACGCTACTAGTACGGTCCCACCACTTTTCCTCCACTAGGCAGCTATTACGCTACTAGTGCGAGATTGTTTCACATCCACCTGCTAGGCAGCTATTACGCTACTAGTACGGTCCCACCACTTTTCCTCCACTAGGCAGCTATTACGCTACTAGTGCGAGATCATTTCAATCCGCCTGCTAGGCATCTATTACGCTACTAGTACGGTACACAATCAAAAGTATTATAGGCTCGTCATAAGTCCTATAAGCTAGATGTCAAGAGGTTTAGTTGAGGCTCGTCATAAGTCCTCGTACTTTCAATTGCATTATAGGCTCGTCATAAGTCCTATAGCTAGATGTCAAGAGGTCTAGTTGAGGCTCGTCATAAGTCCTCGTGCACCCCAATCAATCTAATTGTTAGTATCATAGGCTCGTCATAAGTCCTATGACTAGATATCAAGGTCTAGTTGAGGCTCGTCATAAGTCCTCGTACTTTCAATTGCATTATAGGCTCGTCATAAGTCCTATAGCTAGATGTCAAGAGATCTAGTTGAGGCTCGTCATAAGTCCCCGTGCACCCGCACCCATAAGAACAAATCATAAATCACAGTGAGAATTTTTGGCGCCCCGTCAACCTTGATCCAATTCTGCAAGGGCTTGCAAAATTGAATCAAGGGGAGCCATCTGTAGACACCAAAAATTCTCACCCCATAAAGCAATTGCAGAATAAGAAACACAATAAGAGGGGTCGTCGCCTTTCCTTGTCAAAACGTATTGACGTGCGTGCCAAAACGAAACCATCGTTTTATAGTCTTTTTTTTTAAAAGCATTTCATAAAAACACGATTTTGCGAAAATGAATTTCCAACAACGATACGGTTTTAAACCCGCCCCTTTTGTGTTATTCACTTGTTACTGCTTATTTGTTTATTTATTAAGTTATCTTTTATTTTCATTTTTGTTACGCATAGATCACCTGGTTAGGGTGCTCACTTTTGAGACTCTACAGGTTTGGGGTTCGAATCTTGCAAGTACACTTGTGTCTTCCATTTTCCCTCGCGGCTTGCCTTGAAACTCTAGTCTTACCTTCGACACTGGTGTATTAAATTCTGTTGTAGCACAGTCGGTTAGTGTCTCAGGAGGTATACCTGAGGTTACAGGTTCGAATCTCCACACAAGCTGGCGCGGCTATGGGTGGCTTTTATTCCCGTTTTTTTTCCCCATCTGCAGTCAACCTCCTTGGCCTACAGACCTGCTTCGATTCTTTTTAATCAAACAGCCCAAAATAGAGAGCCCATGCCTCAACAAAACCCTAAACCTGTTTCTTATAAAACGGTTGTTGTTGCTGTAGCCGCTACGGGGGGTTTTGACTCTGAAGATTTTTTATCTCTTCCTTCTTCTTCAAACAACAGCAGAGACACCAGTCCCGATACTCTCAAAATCGATCTCGAAACCTGTTCATTCTCTTCATTCATGGCAAACAGGAAACACCCATCCTCTATCCTTCATTCTCTTCATTCACGATGAACCAAAAACATCCGCTGTACTTCATTATCTGCTCACGTTTCGCATCTCAAGCTGGTGAACGAGGAGCACATAAGCTCTGCGCCTCTTTCATTTCTTCAAATACCGAAGCAAGGAATACTCAGTCTCTGCGTCTTGTCTTCATTTTCACCCGCGAACAAGAAGCAGGGCTGCTTTGCCTCTTCTTGATTCTCTCACTTACAGTAATCTGCAACCTCACAGGAGAACAAAGAAAATATATGCTCTGTCTCTCAGTCCCTGACTCACGGTAATATTGCACACCTAAACTGGAGAGAACAAGAACATTCATGCTCTACCCTCTCTTCGTTCCTCTTCTTGACGGTAATTTCGCAACCAACTAGTAAACAAGAAAACACCCATGCTATGCACCCATCTCCATTATCTTCCCTTCCGTCAGGTTTACAACCCAAACTGTTGAACAAATACATACATGGCTCTGCGCCTCCTTCCTCTTCTGCGCCTTCTTCCTCTTTACACTCATGGTGTTTTATAACTCAACTGGCCAACAAGGGAATACATACTCTAAGCTTTCATTCATCTCTTCACTCACGGTAATATTGCAAACCCACTGACGAACCAGGAACATACAACCCTGTTCTCTCTTCTCTTTTCCTCCCAGAATTTTGCTCACCCAACTGAACAAACAAGAAACACACCCGTTATTCCTCTGTTCCTTCCTTTCACATCAGTAAATTTACAAACCGTCTGATGAACGGGAAACAGACATGCCCTACCTCTTCTGTTCACTTCACAATGTTGCTGATAAACAAGGAACGTATATTCTTTTGCGTCCTTCCCTGTTGCTAGGGAACAATGAACGTACATCTCCATTGTTGACGACTTGACGGTGCTGGTGGACGAAGAACATACAACTCAACCCCTCTTCATCCTCTCTTTAACTGACGAATCAAGCACACGAGTCCTGCACGTCGCTCTTTTTCATCAACATGACTGGCGAACAAAGGGATACCTTGGTCGAACAAGGAAGTACATGCTCTGAACTTCATTTTCTTCTTCACACCCAACTGGCGAACTAGAGTACATGCTCTGCACTTTCATTTCCTTCAATTGAAAAACGAGGAACATACCTGCTCCATCTCTGTTCCTCTTCGCATGGCAGTCAACAAGGAGCGTACATGGTCGTCTGCTCATCCTCCTCTCACAACATGCAAGCAAAGAGTATACATACTCCGCTTCTTCAGTCCCCTCATATGACTGGTGAATCCAAGTTCCTGAATGGCTACATCTCACGCACCAGATATAAGGTGGGGGGAGCATCTACAACAGGTTGGAGAAAGGGTTTGAAAACAAATCCTTGGAAACGCTGTTCTCTTCACACTGGTACATTATCTGCACCCAAATAACTCACAAGTATCTGTGTGTAATGTGTATTTGATTGGAAGAATCTGTGTACGTTGGGATTGATCGGTCATGACCTCTGTTTAAGCATAATGGCCGAGTCCATGCGAGCATGCTTTATTTATCTATCCTCATCTCTTGTTTAACCTGTATATTATATTCACTGTTTAATTTATGTCGTCTGAGATTAAGTATTGGGTAAGCAAGGCTTTAATTTCTTTCTTTTTTTTGCATTTTTGTTTTGTTTTGTATTTAGTTAACCGTACAAATAAAAAAGAATGTGTTTAGTTTAGTTCTCTATTCTGACGCTCTGTTATAAAAGTTTTGTAGACGAGGAATAACTTGTGTCCAATTGACTGTTTTAATTGTCAATGAATAAGAAGATGGGTCAATTAGTCGTTTGATTAAATGCTAATTTAGAGTTTTTTTAAAAAAGAGAAGAGTCAATAAACTACCGCACGAGAAAAATGATTAAAATATGATTAGCATTGATTATGCTGTAGGTTTTTTTTTAGTAATCAGGTTTATTTTGGATTAGTCGTATTTTTGAAGAAGCTAAGCACTTTTTGTTAGACTTTAATAAGTGGAATGTTCATAAGTTGCTCACCATCGTACATGGAAAATTTATTTTCCAGCACTTGTTTCTGCAATGGATTTTGGCCTTGTTTATTTTTCCTGCTGGTTACGGTTTATCGGATCAAGGAATAACCCGTGAGTCACTTCTCCTTTGCTTATCTGTATAGCTACACGGAACATACCTGCTGTTGTTATTGTGTGAACATTCACATCTTTATTGCTAGTTACGGTTTGAAGCATAATTTCATTCCATCATGCTTAATGTCTATGAGTGTCATTTACTGCTCACTACCCATACCTTATCATTTGATCGAGGTACATGTATTCGATTGGACGTGGGCCGCGTTTGCTTGATTTGGACCCGCACTTGCTTGATTCGAGCCGCACGTCTTGCTTGGTTTGAACTACACCATGGGCTTAGCAAATTGTGGAGTCCGGAGTGATATCTACTCATTAATTCTGATATGAGTTTAGAGCATTTGACCACCCGACTCAGCTAGGATTTCTCTCTTATATTCGACTTGAATGATAAACCGGGGGCAGGCCACCCCGTGGGTTAGTTTTCTATCACTTATAGTTCCACTCGATTTTGATCCATGATATGTTTTTATCATTGTTGTTTGCCCCTTTGCATGTAAATTTGGTTTGGAATTTGATTGTAGCATGACTATTATTTCAATCTTCATTTGAGATCTTCTTGTTTAACTTTAGCATTATTGTTTGATTTCAATTCATTTAATTCACAATTTCGCACAAAAAAAAATAAAATGCTAATCCTTATTTCATTCTGCTACTCTGATCGATATTTTGACATGTCTATTTCCAATTTTTATGCATGTTCTACTTGGTCTCTATTATGCTTCTGTCGCTTTTCGC
Organism: Limonium bicolor; assembly: GCA_023374045.1. NCBI lineage: Eukaryota > Viridiplantae > Streptophyta > Magnoliopsida > Caryophyllales > Plumbaginaceae > Limonium > Limonium bicolor. Next base: position 55,391,303 of record CM041782.1, on the reverse strand, counting down.
TTCTATCGTTAATACCGGTGACCATAGAACACCCTATAGGATTACCATTTCTGGGTATTCGAACCCAGTGTAGAAAAGCCTTAGAAGGTGTTTCCCCATGGCGCATATCTCTGATTTGTTAAGTGGAGTTCCCTTTCCATCAAAATTTTCCAAACAATCCCTTAATTAAGATTAAAAAACTTGAAAAATCAAATCCAATTCCAAAAACGAGAGACATCTCCCTCCGAATTATTGTTTATTCTCAAATCAACTTCTCTTTTAAGTTCCACAAAAAATCATTCAATTCCAATTTGATTCAAATTCATTCAATTCCCAATGTGATTCAAATTCATTTAATTCCAATTTGATTCAAATTCATTCAATTCCAATTCGATAAAAATACATTCATTTCGATTCGATTCAAATTCATTCATTCAAATTCGATAATAATTCATTCACTCAAATTTGATAATAATTCATTCAATTCCAATTCAATAAAAAAAATCTTTCAATGCCGATTCGATAAACAATTCATTCATTTCATTTCAATAAAAATTCTTTCAATTCCAATTCGATAAAAATTCATTCATTCTAATTCGATTCATATTCATTCATTTTAATTCGATAAAATCCGTTCATTCCAATTCGATAAAAATTCTTTCAATCCCAATTTGATAAAATTTCACTCAATTCCAATTCGATTCAAATACACCCAATTCCAATTCGATGAAAATTTATTCAACTCTAATTCAATCTCAATTCAATTCTTAATTCAATTCGATCCAATCTCAATTTCAACTTCAGTCTCAATTTAAATTCTATTTCAACTCAAATTTAATTTCAACTCCAATTCAATCTCATTTCCAATTCAATTCCAATTCAAATCAAAATTCATTCAATTCCAAGTTAACTTCGATTTCACTACAATTTCGATTCCATTCCAATTTCCCCTACACTCTAAATGTCTCACAGACCTGAGCGTCTCACAGACTTTGTTATTCCAATGATTCGAATATCTCACAGACTAGAGCATCTCATAGACCCGAGTGTCTCACAGATCCGAGTGTCTCACAGATTTCGACATCTCAAGATTTCAAACGTCTCATAGACCTGAGCGTCTCACAGACTACAACACCCCACACATCAAGCATTTCTAAAAACCCTCAGACATCAAAATTCCAAAAACCCAAAACAGTGAACTACGTAAGGTCTGATCTCAACATGGAGTTGAGTACGTAGGCAACCCACATAGGGTGCGACCCCATATCAATCAAAATACCCTTTTGCACTCGACTATCTCCCCTCCAAACAACCACTTCTAACCCTCACCACCTCAAAAAGTCCGGCCATCCTAAAGGTCCGTGAACTACGTAAGGTCTGATCTCAACAGAGAGTTGAGTACGTAGGCAGCCCATCTAGGGTGCGACACCATTCCAATAAAAAACCCTTTTCCCCCTTTAAGGTTGCTCTCAAATCTCTCAAAATGCTCACACCTTCTTTGACTCCCCCATTCCAATAAAAAACCCTTTTCCCCCTTTAAGGTTGCTCTCAAATCTCTCAAAATGCTCACACCTTCTTTGACTCCCACAAACTTCAAACCATTAGACTCCAAGTCTAGTCTATTCACTCGAGCTCAAACTTTTCTCAAATCTTCATTCATACTCATCCGAATTCATCAATCCTTTCATTTGGCGCTAGCTTGGGAGAGAAGCTCGTCTCATCCACTCGTTTTTCTCTCATCCTTTCCTAATCCTATCCTTGGCTTTTAAATAGATCTCTCCAAAAAGGTTTTGAAAGAAGGTAATTCCTGACAATTGGAGACCGAGGTTTCCTCGGGCACCAATCCGAAGTTATGGTCGTTGCCACTTCTAAGGGGTGTAACCCAGTGCGAACCCACACAGAATCTCTGACATGACCAGATAAGTCCTATCCATAGGCAATAATCTCAGAGTCAATTAACGGTTCTTAGAACCCTCTTTCCCTTTCCTTCCTAGTTCTTTAGGTCAAACTAGGTGGCGACTCTAGTCAATTCCGCCTTATAGAGGCATAAGTCCGCGTGGGCCCATTGAGAGCGGGTGTAGTGCTCACTAGCATTCCCCTTATGCTTTCTGGGAAAGACACGATAGAGTAGGTATTTGAGGGATGCCAAGGTGACAGGTTTTCACCCTCCACAGAATGACATTTTAGGATCTAGGCTTTTCAGTCAGACCATATTTAGATAGACCCCCCTCATACCGAAAAATCACCCTCCACACAAATAAAGCTGGGTACTTTGCCTTCATGGCGTCCTCTAATTAAGTCACTTCCTCGACGTCTTGGTTAGACCACAAGACTTTCACCATTCACACTGACTTATGGCGAGTGGCTCTAGTCTTAGTATTTAGTGGAGTCTCGACATATCTCATCGTGGGCTCTAGGGATAGGTGTTCAGGCTCTAGCACATGAGAGGGATCGGCATTATATTTCTTGAGTTGTGAAACATGAAACACATCATGAACATGCCCCAACTCTGCAGGTAATGCTAACCTGTAGGCTACAGCTCCAAACCCTCTCTAATCGTATACGGCCCTACAAACTTCGGCTCAGCTTGCCCTTCTGGCCAAATCGAAATACACCTTTCATAGGTGAAACACGCAGAAATACCTGATCGCCCACGGCGAACTCACGGCCGCGTCATCGCACATCCACATATGATTTCTGTCTATCTAGGCTACTTTCATGTTCGCTCTAATCTGCTGAACTTCCGCTTGCACTTGCTCAAGATACTCCGATCCAATAACCGATTCACTCGACTCATCCCAACACAAAGGGGTTCGACAAGGTCTACCATATAAAGCTTGGAATGGCGACATCTTAATCGAAGCGTGATAGCTGTTGTTGTATGAAAACTCGATCAGATAAAGCTTATCAATCCAACTCCCCTGAAAATCTAAGGCACATGCTCTAAGCATTTCCTCGAGTGTCTGGATGGTCCTTTCTATCTGACCGTCGGTCTGTGGATGAAACGCGGTACTAAGCTTTAACTCGGTACCAAGCGCTTCCCGTGTAGCTCTTCAGTATCTCAAAAGAAATCTGGTATCTCAGTCAGAAACAATAGTCTTGGGCACTCCATGGTGTCGAATGATCTCCCGGTCGAATAGCTCAGAGCTTCACCACCTTCCAGGTGTCCCTCATCGGTATGAAGAGGGCAACCTTGGTGAGGCGATCGACTACAACCCAGATCATGTTGAGTCCTCCCATAGCATGTCGGAGTCCAACAACAAAATCCATGGAGATATCATGAAATTTCCACTCTGGAACTGGCATAGATTGTACCATTCCGCCCGGTCGTCGATGCTCGAACTTCACTTTCTGGCAAGTGAGACCCCTCAGAACAAATTCTGTAACATCTGCTTTCATCCCTGACCACCAGAAGTATCTCTTAATCTTTGTACATCTTAGAAGCTCCCGGGTGGACTGATAGTGAAGAGCAGTGAGACTCTCACAGAATACGATCCCTCAGCTCAGCATTACTTCAAGGAACACATAGTCTGCCATTCAACCGGATCAGACCATCATCATGTAGCCTGAAATCATATTTTTGGCTCTCAAATGTACCATCTGTGATCTTCTGTCTGACCTCTATCATGTAAGGATCGCTCATCTAAGCCTTTTGCACCTCATCAACCAAGCTAGAAGAAGCTAGTAGCGAATGGAGTGAGTGTGCTCGACGGCTCAGGGAGTCAGCTACAACATTCGCCTTCCCTTCTTTATACTGCAGGTCGATGTTGTAATCAGATAAGAATTCCATCCACCTTCTCTGTCTCAGATTGAGTTCTTTCTGTGTGAAGACGTACTGTAGGCTCTTGTGATCTGAATAAATGGTGATGCTAACCCCATATAGATAATGTTACCATATCTTTAATGCGAAGACAATGGCTCCAAGCTCTAAGTCGTGTGTAGGATAATTCTCCTCATGCTTCTTCAGTTGGCGGGAGGCGTAAGCTACCACCTTGCCATGCTGCATGAGTACGCATCCCATACCTTTCCCAGACGCATCACAATACACCTCGAATCCCTTTGTGCCCTCTGGAATCGTGAGAACGGGCGCTGAGGTCAACGAGTCCATCAAGCTCTGAAAGGATTTCTCACAATTGTCGGTCCACACAAACGGTGCATCTTTCTTCATCAAGGTTGTCATGGGCTTCGTGACTTTGGAAAAGTCTTTCACAAATCTTCGGTAATAACGAGGTAGACCAAGAAAGCTTCAGATGTCGGTAACAATCTTAGGTCTAGGCCTTGAATGTAATACTTCAATCTTAGCCGGATCAACTGAAATACCCGCGCTCGAGATGACATGACCGAGGAATGATACCTGATCAAGCCAAAACTAGCATTTAGAGAACTTCACGTACTGTTGGTTATCGCGCAGTGTCTCAAGTACTCGCCTCAAATGGCGCTCATGCTCGTCTCTCAACTTCGAATACACAAGTATGTCGTTAATGAAAACTACAATTGAACTGTCCAACTGGTCACTGAACAAACGGTTCATCAGATCCATGAACTTCGCTGGTGCGTTCGACAGTCCGAATTGCATCACTGCGAACTCGTAGTGGCCATATCTCGTATGGAATGCTGTCTTCTCAATATCCTGCTCTCTGATGGCAATCTGATGGTACCCTGATCTGAGATCAATCTTGGAGAAGACTGAAGCTCCCTTCAACTGATTAAACAGATCGTCAATACAGGGTAACGGGTATTTGTTCTTCACGGTGACTGCATTAAGCTCGCGGTAGGCTACCGTCCTATTCACGAAGAGGACCGATGCTCCCCAGGGTGATACACTCGGGCGTATAAACCCCTTGCCTAGCAAGTCTCGCAAATGCTCTTTCAGCTCGGCCATTTCTGCCGGTGCCAAACGGTATGGTGCTCTAGCAATCGGTCTGGTGCATGGCATAAGCTCAATCTCAAACTCAATTCCTCTCTGTGGTGGCATGCTGGGAAGTTCCTTCGGAAAGACATTTGGGAACTCCGACACTACCGGTATGTAAGTTCTGAATTCTGGTTCTCTCTCTAGGTCTTGCACATAAAATAGGTATACTTTGTGCCTCTTTATGATTTCATGGTACATGGACGTGCCGCTGATGATCTTAGTCGAAGGCTCTCTGGGCCTCTGGCGGTACGAAACCGTGACCCTAGATGGACTCCTGAGCAGCAATCTGTGCTCGGCGCAGAGGATTTGCCCCTTATGCCGCTCCTACCAGTTATCCCGACTATCAAGTCGAATCCTAAGCCATTAAATTCGATGAAGGAAATGGGAAATTCTTCACCCTTGATTCGGATAGTGGCAGCTCGGTAGTTAGTGCATCGCACTTGCTCCTTCGACGGGAGAGTAACCATGGAATATGGTAGCTCATCTGCGTCTAGCCCCAACTCTTCGCAAATGATGGAGAAACAAAGGTATGAGAGGCACGGAGTCGAAGAGTACGGACGCATCAATGCCATTCACCGGAAAGGTACCCATGAGGATGGTGCCACTCTTATCGGCTTGTGCTTCTATGAGAATACTTAGGGCACCTTCCGTACCGAGTCCACAACCTAATTGTTCATAAACTCATAAGTATTGATGGTATAATGCAAGTGGGGAAAATTGATAACCAACACTGCTTTTTATTAATAGACCATCCATCATACATATTATGCCTCTATTACACATTGTTAATGTATTACATGGGATTACAAGGTTAATACTTTCTAAAGGTAAGGTTTAGATGTCCTGGTTTCATGTGCATGGCGTTGATTATTGTCGATGGTGCCGTATTAAACTTAATCTTCTTGATACCGTGATACAGCAATGAAATACCCCAAACCTTAATATGTTAGTTAATTATATAATTATGATATTTTAAGGCTAATTAAGTCCTTAAGAACATTGGTGAAGAAATAAAAACCAAAACAAAAAAGAAAACACGTAAAAGTCACAAAACGCAAAAAACGCGTGTTAAATAATTATAGTAAGTATACGAATTTTCTAGGGTCCTAAATGGATTCTTAGGACGTATTTAGTCACTAAGAACATGTGGGAGAAATCCCCGAAGGAAACGGATCCAAATAATGGATTAAAAGCACAAACGGGCTTTAAAGCACGTTTTTCGAGAAAACCGAAAAACGTGACCTTAAAACAGTTAAATCGACTTGTATAAATTATAGTTGATTTTGTAACTATAATTATATACTAATTAAAGTCTAAGAATTTTTAGAAAAATATATTCCGGAAACCGGACCCGGACTGTTAAAACTGATAGTTCGGGAATTAACGGTGTTATCTGCTAATGACCAAGAGCCACTCTCTCACATTGTAAAATAAAAATCAGATTTTTCCCCCTCTCTTGTGTCTCACGTTTTATCCCCCTCTATATCCTATTAATTCCACTTTTTCACTAAAATACAAAACAAAAAAAAAGAGTACAACTTACCTTTTCAATTTCCCTTTCCTCCACTTCCTTCTCCTTCCGATTTTTCCCCACTTCCCATCTCTCTCTCTGCTCCTTGTTCTTCTGCTAATGGGGATTTTGCAAGCCAAGGAACAACCCCAACTTCACCTCCTTGTTACTTCATCATCCTAGCTCCCAAATCAAGAAATTTTTACACCAAAATACTCCTCTCATCTTGGGGATTATTTTGCACCTTTTAAAATCTCAAAACTCCATAGTTCATTTCCATGGGTGTACCACATTTTGAAGAGAAAAACCTCCATTGTTGAGCCCAAACCTTTCCCTTGTTGTTCTAAGGTAAGAAGGAAATCAAATTTCACTTATTCCTCCATTTTCTTCTTATAGTCGATTTTCCCCTATCTTGAACACTATGCTTGTTCTCCATTTTAGCTTGTTCAATCTTCTAGAGGTGTTGGAGCTAGCCTAATTTCATTGCCAAACACTTCACTTTGAAGTAGAAGGTAATTCCCTCCTATGGTGTTTCAAATAATTACTAAGTTTAGGGTTAATGGAATGGTGTTCATAAACCCTCCATACTCATTGTAATTATCTTGGCATGGTCATTAGTGTAGCAATTAATCCCGTTGAATACCGATTGAGGAACAAGAAGTCAAGAGAAAGAGTTTTTGAAAAGAAAACCCAAGGTAATTAACTCACCTTTAACTATTGTGCGATCTATGAATGTGTTTATGGTTGAGCAATATAAATGTTGAGTCTAATGCAGGTGTTGCTAATAATATGAGGAAATTCAGTGTTTAGTTTGATGATGTTTAAGGGCCTAAGAGCCAAGCTTTGAAGGTTTATGTACATTGTGGTGATTGTAGTTAAAATGATGGAAGTTGTGTGCAAATTAGTGCCTTGAATGAGTTAGATGGTCAAGTGTTTGGTGGGCTAAATAATGTGGGGGAACATGTTATAACCATGGGGAGATCATGTCAAAATTTGTGTATGGTTTGAGTGCATTTTTTGTGGAAATCGCCTCTGTTAAATGAGTTTTTTGGCACGTCCGAACTTCCGTCCGAACTTGGAAGTTCGGACATGCCCTGTTGCGTTTAAAGTTTTCTAAGTTTTAAGCTGTGTCCGAACTTCCGTCCGATCTTTGATGTTCGACGGGGTGCAAGGACGAGTCCGACTTACAAGTTAATGGTGTCCGAACTTGTAAATCCGGACAGAAGTTCGGACACACCCTTCTCCTTTCTCTGATTTTGCTTCGACCTGTGTCCGAACTTTGAAGCTCGGACACTTGAAATTTTTCCTCTGATTTTGCTTTGACCTGTGTCCGAACTTTGAAGCTCGGACACATGTTCGGACATCCATCTGTTTTCATCTTTTGAGTCTCGACTTGTGTCCGAACGTTGATGTCCGACACAAGTTCGGACTGGCACTGTTTTGACCATAATTTGCTCGTTTGAGCTCCGTTTGCGAGGGTTGGACCACCATACAAAAACAACCCGAGGACTTTACAAAGACTCGGTCCGGGACCTTAGATGAGGACCAAGTTCCAGACCACTTAAAAAAAGGAAAAGCTTTGTTTAAGGCTAGAAATGATGTCTAATGATAGAGATTAGTTAGTAATGATGTTATAAGGTTGTTTAGGACAAGTTAGGTGGGTTATAATGACAATTAAAGGGATGGAAAGTTATAACAAAGTGTGAAAGTAAAATAAACTAGAAATGTGAAGTAACAAATTAATAGAGGTCTAGTACATTAATTAACCGATGTTACTGAATGTGTATAGGATTCTCCGACGGTGGAAACCGAACGCAGCAAGGACCAAGGTATGGTTTTCTTGCAGTCTGTTGCCTACCGGTTTACACCGGCTTGTGTGTTGTTTGTTTTTCTGTGTGTTATGACCTTATAAGATTAAATCATGAAATGATTTACAGCAATTATTATTATTGTGACGAATATGTTCCAGTACCGTTAACCTCGAATACGTACTAAACCGTTAGTTGACCAAGCTAGATACGTAAGAGAGCGGTACCCAGTTTAACGTTTCAACTTAAGGAACGTTATAACCTCGGCTATGTATGAGCTAGTGAAATACCCCAAACTTAGATATGGTGTTTAAGTGATAAACTAAGTTATAAGGAGGCTAAATAATGCCTTAGAAACATTAAGAAACATTTCTAATCAAAGAAAACATAAGGAAACACCAAAAGAGCTGTTTAAGCAAAAACGTGCTCTAAGCTTGGAGAGACTTGGGTGAGTACCCAAATATTGTTCTAAGACCTTAGTAATATCCTAATGGTCATTTTAAATTAATTACCAAAGAAAACCAAGCTTGAAAACAAGTTAAAACACAAAATGTGCTTTAAGGAGTCATTACTCTTTAATTAACATGTGTACTAATTAGTATCACATTAGGTAGTCTAAATCAATGGGAAATCAAAAATTTCACAACAATGTGCCTTGTTTTGTGAATAGTAATTTAATTAAACTAGTTTATAACATAAGTCAATGTAAGTGAGATATTTGGTCAACAAAGACTTAAGTACCCCTTGTTACTTAATAGGGGCCGGTTTTTACAAGGTGAGTCACCACCTTATTAGTTATTAAGTAAACTAATAATTATAAAGCAAAACTGCTATTTGCTTTACAAGATAAATATCTTACCTTTAATCACCTCTCTCCTCATCTCTTCATTCTCTCTTGTTCCCACGGTTTGAGTTGCTCTCTCCCTTCTCCATTGACGTGAAGAACAACCCCATGCTAGCTCCACCTTCCTTTGTACACTACTTACTCATTTAGCTCCAAAACCAAAACAAATTACATATTCTTCTTAGTTAGCTCAAGCTCTTTCTTTCTATCTTTTCAAAACTGCAAGAGCTCCATTTTGGTGCCAAGCCAAACCACCATTAGAGGAGGAAACTCAAGCTTGGAGACTCCATTGGCTTCTCCATTCTCTTAAGGTAAAGAAAGTGTAAGAAAATCTAGGTTTCCATCACTTCTTTTTCATGACCGAAAATACATGCTCATGAGGCTTCATTTTAATGCCTTGTTCTAGCTTGTTTTCTACTCTTCAAAGGATAAAGGAGGTCCTTCTTGCTTCATATCCAAGCTTGTTTGAGAAACAAAGGTAAAACAATCACCTTAATACCTTAAAGCACATTTTAACCTAGGGTTTGTTCCTTAGGGTTAGTGTATTATCTAGTACTCATTGGAGTCATTGGATATTGGTTAGAACATTGGCAAGGAGATATACATTGGTGACTGAGATTGGGCAAGGAAATACCTAAGGAAGAAAGCTTGTAAAGCTTGTAAAAGAACAAGGTAAATTACTTACCTTAAGGTGTTTATTGTTTAAGGGAATGGGATATAGATATGTGATGAGTTTTGTAGAGTTTACATCAGAAAAGGGCTATATATAACCTAGGAGAAACAATGACTATGTTTGAGAACTTGTGACTAAGGAGCCAATGAGAAAAGAGATAGTCAAATAATGTTGAGGTGAATTACAAGAAGCATTTTATTTCAATGGGAGCCTTGTTGCGCGCATTCGCAGGATAAAGGCAAATATATGTGGAAATTCAGTGGTTAAGATTATTGTCATTTAAGGGCCTAAGTGCCAAGCATTTAAGTTTATACACTATGTAATGATGTGGTGTAGTTTTGGTGTAAATTGTGTGTTAAGATGTTTGTGATGAGAAGTTGAGTGATATTGGTTGTTTGATGGAGAAAATCCAAGTGTTAGGATGTAACTATATACTAGAGAACCCATGGCAAAATTTAGAGGAGAACCTAAGTGTTTGAGATGTTCTAAGGAGATTTCATGACTAAGGAAGTACTAGGAAGTTCTAAATTGTCTTGATGAAAAAGGGTGAGATTAAGGTGTTTAAATGACTTATAATGACTTAGGCATCACTATGAAGGATTTAGGAATCAAAAGAATGTACTTGAGTATTTAGGACTTAGGTAAATGTTGATAAAAGAAGCTAGGAAACTTTAGTAAGTTTGATGTAAAAGAGCATAAAACATTTAGGTGGTTTAGGTAGAAACTAGAGTTTATAATTTAAGGAAGCTTTGGAAAATGTAATAGGGGTGCAAGTGGTGTATATGGTGTGGTCAAGTTCTTAAGGAGGGAACTTTTGGGCTAGTAGAAGTTCTGGGTGAAAGGGATGTTGAAATGTATGAAAGAGATAAGTGTTAAGTGTTAGTAGTTGTTGTAAGAATTGAGTAAAGGATTGGAATGATCCTTGAAGGTTGGTTTAATGAGTTTGGAAGATGGTTTAAGGTGGGTTTAAGGGTCTAAATGATGTTAGAACACATTGGAAGGCTTGAGGAAAAGTTTAGTGAAGATTTGACAATGTTTGGGCATGTTCTGGTGGCGTTCGACCCAGGGGTCCGACCCAAGTTTGGGTCGGACGGCCTCTGTTAGACGCCAGTGAATGGTTCTGGAACGGTCCGACCTAGAGGATTTGGGTCGGACATGGGTCGGACGGGTGTGTTTTAAAGGATGAGGAAATTTCTGGAATGGTCCGACCCAGTTGGTTGGGTCGGACGTGGGTCGGACAAGTGGAGTTTTTCAAACCCGAAAGTTACTGGAAGGGTCCGACCCAGTTGGTGGGTCGGACGACCCTTAACACTTAAAAAAAAAAGAAATTTTGAATTCTAAGGATGATAATTGGTAATAAGGTATGCCTTTGGTAGGGTAGAAATGATCAGGACCCTAAGAACTCAAGGGATTAAGTTAAGTTAAGTAAAAACCTTAATGTTTAAAGTTAAGTTATAACGTTAAGTGGCAAGGATCTAAGAGGGTATCGAATGGGAGTTTTTAAGGACTAGGTGGGTTAAGTAAGGTGCAATAACTAATGGCCTAAAAATGAATCAATGTTTTAGGTTTGTGAATTGTGACCCCGGAGAAGGTTAAACAAACGACAGACGACGGTGAACGGTACAGTCTTTCTTGTGACCTGGTTGCTAACGAGGTGTCCCTCGGCTTATGTGCTATCTATTTATTTGCTATGACTAAGACAAGATAAAGCATGCAACCGGTTATACTTATTCTCGTTGTGAATGTGTTTTTTTTACACTAACCCACGAGACTTGAGAATGTTGCTAACTAAGATTAGTACTCACTGAGTTAAGGATAAGAACTAAGTATTGTTGACTGTTGGTTTTTACCCGTCAAGGTTTAACTAACACTTGGTGATTAAGACTTTCACTAACCATAACTTGGGGTGGGAGTGAGGAATCCGGAATGTTACCGGCACATGTGTATTGGGGGAGGTCGGTATCTGAATCAGATCCGACTTCCAAATAAGACTTGTCATTAGACTCGTCGCCTAGGGTCAACAAACCGACCAACCACCCGGGCTACTGTTTGAGGTGGGAGGCACATTAAGGATGGCGTGGGGGGATCAAGCCTACTTCCCCAACAAATTAAGAAAGGTAGCTTATCGTCGGATAGTGCACTGCTACCGGCTAGGGTTAACCAAGCCCTACAAAGATAAGCAACCGATTAAGGGCTAACCAATCTAATAGTGGAACGGTTGGCAATTATAAGGTTAAGGAGATTGTGGATCAAAGGAGTTCAGAACTAACTCACTTATTAAGGGAACGCCTGAGTCGTTCATTTGCTTATAAGCTATTTATGTTCATTGTGGTTGTTGGTTTATTGCGTTTCATACTATGCTTATTATGCCAATCAACTTCCATGCTATTGACAATTAGTCGTCGTAGCCCCGTTAGCTTGGGGGCCATGGGAGGGTCATACCAGCATTCTGCTGACCCCCTTTGGCGCTGTTTTTACACTTGCAGGTAAGCGGCCGATGAAGTCACACCACGAGAGTAGGAGCGGGTAGCCCCAGGTGGGCTTTATTTTGAGTACGGGTAGCGCCTGTGCACCCGTTAGTTAGTAGTGGAACATGAGCTTGTGAAATATTGTATGGTTTTGGAGAATACTTTAAACTTGGTTGGTGTATGTATTGTGGATATGTGATTGTATATATTTAAATAACGGTATTTCTTGTTGGTTACACCGTAGCAAGGTTCTGGTGGTAGTTTATTCCCACTGCGACGTTTAAAGTATTATTTGTTAAGTAGTGATAACCACGATTGGCTTAGGACGAGGTGTTACAAAAGTGGTATCAGAGCGTAGTTACGCTCTGATCAAGAAATACCGGGCATAAGAAACCACCGAGTTAGAATATAAGTTAAGAAATAATGATGGGTTAAGGATGTGAGCTGATAGTGTGAGTAGAGTCAGATGACCACTAATAAGTGTGGATCGTCTTTACCGTCTACGGACGTTATAAATTCGTTAACCAAAACAGTGGTGGATACGAAACTAATGTGAGTTATGCTTATTCAGATTGTAGGACGTCCTAGAGGAGGCCGAGGTCGAGGCCAGGGCGATGATGCTTCAGGGATACCGGGAGGGCAGACGATCGCCGAGATCGTGGCTGCCGCATTAGGGCACTGGGCTATCAGCCTGGTGTGGGTGCACCACCTCCACCGCCACAACCCAGGGAACCAAATTGGGTGAAGAGTCTTGCAGACCTTCGACCCGCACACTTTAAGGGGGAGACCGATCCCGCCAAGCTTGAGGCGTACATCTCCGAGCTGGAGACCGCCTTTGAGACCCTTGAGTCCCTGTTGGGATCAAGGTGCGTCTGGCTACTTTCTATCTGAAGGGGGCGGCAGGCGATTGGTGGAAGCTGGTGAGGGCCGAGCATGTGGCCAATCCAGAGTTCGGCTGGGAGCAGTACACCGCCTTGCTACAAGCAAAGTACTACCCCGCCCATGTCCAGACAAAGAACGCTTGCAGTTGGATGCGCTTAAGCAGACCGACAAGATGACGGTGGACGAGTATTACACAGAGTTCACCGCCTTGCTCCGTCTTCTACCAGGTCTTGGGTATTCAGACCAGATACTGGTGGACCGCTTCTATGGCGGGCTTAGCCACCGACTCCGCTACGGCATGGGGCCGACCAGTTATACTACCTTGCAGGTAATAAGAATGAGTAAGATATAATCAAGTGAATAAGATTTAGTTTGTGAGAAATAAGAGGAACTAATACCATCGGAAGCATGAGTGCTATCATGCCGCTGCTAAGGTTGAGATAACCGTCCAGCTGAGGGACGAGGACAATGCCAAAAGAAAGAGTGCTGGGAAGAGTACAGAACACCAAGGGCAAGGTGGGTGCAAGAAACAGAAGTACCAGCCTCAAGCCCAAAAGAACCAGAACCAAAAAGGAAAGGAGGAAAAGGAGAAGGCTACTGATGAGCCACTGAAACTGACTTATGCTTATGCTGCTAAGCCTCTGCGCTCCAGGGCGCTAAAGAGTAAGGAAGTACATTTTGAGTAAATAAGAATCGTTGACAACATTGAGACACAATCACTGATGCGATGCTTAATCAGGTACTGAGACTGGTAAGGAAACCGGAGGTGGCTACCAACGGCACTACTATTGCCAGAGGTGCAAGGGGGACCACCCCGGAGTTGACTGTAGGGGGAATAAGGTGGAGTGTAACTTTGTGGAGTACTGGGCACCGGGCATATGGGTGCTACGGGAACCCGGAGAGTAAGAATTACAGGCCCAGTTTTAAGATTAAGACCAAGACCGATCAGGGATCCGGATCCGACGGTCAGAGAGGGGGCAGCAAGCTGCAGACAAGAACCCACGGGTGACCCGAAGTCGGGACCCCCACACTACACTTGGTGGACCGGACGATGAACCTGAACCCTCATCGAGGCCAGGTACCGCTATAACCATTTAGTGATAAAACTACTTGCTTACCGCATTATCATGCATGTTTGGTGAATAATTGAGTTAAGTAAGAATGAGATAAGATTAGAACTTAAGTAAAATATAACCTACTACCACTTTAGGAAGCTTCAACATCTGCTATCCAAACCATCTAACACCTAACCCGGAGCACACCAATATCGAAACCATAGACCTTCCACCACCCGACAATGTCAGGTTATCCGCCCAGGTATGATTCTATTAAGGGGATACCTGACACCCAAGCGCAAATAGCCATCATCAGAAATGCAGTCAACTAGGAATGGGGCCGAGGTTTTACACACCGGTGTACCCAGGGGAGTAAAGATGAGATTAAAAATGATGAGCTTAGGCAAGGATTGGAATCGTATGCCAAGACTACCAAACCACGAGGATGCAAGATGGAGTCTCACCACCGGGAATACCTGAAGAGTTCCATCTAGTTATTACACAAGTCGTGAAATCCCTCAGCAGTTGGAAAGCTGAACCGATTCCAGACATTCAGGCGGACATCTGCATTGTAAACTCTATGAGAAGGATGGGGACTTGGACTACACAAGGATAAGGACCGAGACAAGAGTCTCTCGAAGAGGGATACCCTAGTGTCTTGGTCCTTGGGGATGATGCAGAGTTTTTATATGGCGAGCAAAGCGTGCAGACCGTGCGAATAAGTTGGTACTTAAGTCTGGAGATGTATTAGTTATGGGGGGAGAATCAAGGATGTTATACCATGGGATTAAGAGAATCAAGTTGAATACACACCGTCAGCAGTAATCAATGCGACGCATATGAGCCCTGGGAGATTAAACCTAACCTTTAGACAATTTAGACATGTAATGTTAGAATAAATGAGGAATGAGATAAGAGATTGAAGCATGTTGTAAACAGGATGGTTATGAATAAAATAACAGTGTTGTTCATATAAATTGTTACGACTCTTGTTATACCATCAATACTCATGAAGCTTGTGAACACAATTAGGTATGGACTCGGTACGGAAGGTGCGCTAAGCATACTTACAGAGGCACAGGCCGACGCCAGCGGACTATCCTCACCGGCACCTTTCCGATTAATGGGATTGAGGCATCAGTTCTCTTCGACTCAGGGGCCTCGCATACCTTTGTCTCGGCATCATTCGCGAGCAGGTTGGGGCTAGACGCTGATGAGCTACCCGACTTCACGGTTACGCTCCCGTCTAAGGAGAAGGTTCGTTGCACTCGTTACTACCGAGGAGCCACTGTCAGAATTAAGGGAGAAACTTTCCAGTCAGTTTTATTGAGTTCAGTGAGCTAGGATTTGATGTTATCTTCGGGATGAACTGGTTGGAGCGGCACAAGGGACGTATCCTCTGCGCCGAGCATAGATTGCTCAGGAGTCCGTCTGGGGTAACAATATCATACCGCCAGAGGCCCAGAGAGCCTTCGACTAAGATCATCACCGCCATGGCAATGTATAAGGAATTGAGGAGAAAGGAAGAAGTGTACCTCTGCTATGTACAGGACATAGAGAGAGACCCCGAGTTCGACCCCGACTTACCGGTAGTGTCGGAGTTCCCCGACCTATTTCCACGGGAACTGCCCGGCATGCCACCCACTCGGGAGGTAGAGTTCACCATCGAGCTGCTACCTGGTACCGGACCTATAGCCAAGGCACCATACCGCATGGCTCCGGCAGAAATGAATGAATTAAAGAACAGTTGAAAGATTGTTGGATAAGGATTTATAAGACCAAGTGTGTCACCATGGGGAGCGCCAGTCCTCTTCGTGAAGAAGAAGGATGGTAGTCTCCGCCTCTGCATCGACTACAGAGAGCTGAATGCAGTGACAGTGAAGAATAAGTACCCACTACCCCGCATTGACGATCTGTTCGATCAGTTGAAGGGAGCATCTGTGTTCTCCAAGATTGATCTCAGATCGGGGTATCATCAGATAGCCATTAAGGAGGGAGACATTGAGAAGACGGCATTCCGGACACGATACGGCCACTATGAGTTTACAGTGATGCCGTTCGGTTTGTCGAACGCACCGACGAAGTTTATGGATCTGATGAACCGCTTGTTCCGGGAGCAGCTGGACAAGTCGGTTGTGGTGTTTATTGATGACATTTTGATATACTCGAAATCTAAGGTTGAACATGAGGAACATCTGAGGAGAGTATTGGAAATATTGAGGGAGAACCAGCTATATGCTAAGTTCTCCAAATGTGAGTTTTGGCTTGACCAGGTCTCTTTCCTAGGTCATGTCATCTCAGATGCTGGGATCTCAGTGGATCCAGCAAAGATTGATGCCGTACGTACTTGGCCAAGGCCGAAGACTGTTACCGACATCCGGAGCTTTCTCGGTCTGGCAGGTTACTACAGGAGGTTTGTTAGGGATTTCAGCAAGGTCGCAAAGCCGATGACCAGTCTGATGAAGAAAGATGCACCGTTCTTGTGGACGACTGACTGTGAGAAATCATTTCAGAGTTTGAAGGACTCACTGACCACTGCACCGGTTCTGACCATTCCAGACGGTACAGAGGGCTTTGAGGTTTATTGTGATGCATCCGGCAGAGGGCTGGGTTGCGTGCTCATGCAACATGGCAAGGTGGTGGCATATGCCTCACGCCAGTTGAAGAAACATGAGGAGAACTACCCCACACATGATTTAGAGCTGGGAGCTGTAGTCTTCGCTTTGAAGATATGGCGCCACTATATACGGGGTTAGTGTGACGATCTACACCGATCATAAGAGATTAAGATACATATTTACTCAGAAGGAGTTGAATCTCAGACAGAGAAGATGGTTAGAATTCTTGAAAGACTATGACATTGACCTCCAATACAAAGAGGGGAAGGCCAATGTTGTAGCAGACGCCCTGAGCCGTCGAGCACACTCACTCCATTCGCTAGTTTCTTTCTCCAGCTTGGTTGATGAGGTGCGAGAGGCTCAGAGGACAGATGAGTACATGAGAGAGGTCAGCAGAAGCTGAGGATGGTACCTTTGAGAGTCAGAAATACGACTTCAGACTTCATGATGATGATCTGATCAGACTTAAGGGCCGGTTATGCATACCACGGGGCAACACGGATCTGAAAGACCGTATACTTAGGGAATCACACTGTTCTTCAGTTTCCATCCATCCGGGAGCCTCTAAGATGTATAAAGACATGAAGAGATACTTCTGGTGGTCGGGATGAAGACAGATGTTACCGAGTTCGTCTTGAGGTGTCTCACATGCCAGAAGGTAAAATTCGAGCACCGACGACCGGGCGGAATGGTACAATCGATGCCAGTTCCGGAGTGGAAGTTCCATGATATCTCCATGGACTTTGTAGTTGGACTCCCACCTGCTAGGGGAGGTCTCAACATGATATGGGTGGTGGTGGATCGCCTTACCAAAGTAGCCCGATTCATACCGATGAAGGATACTTGGAAGGTGACCAAATTAGCTGAGTTATTTGAGAAAGAAATCATGAGACATCACGGGATACCGAAGACCATAGTGTCAGATAGAGATACCAGATTCCTTTCGAGGTACTGGAGAGCTACCAGAGAAGCGTTGGGTACAGAACTCAAGCTGAGTACCGCGTTCCATCCTCAGACAGATGGTCAGACTGAGCGTACTATTCAGACACTCGAGGACATGCTGAGGGCATGTGCCTTAGACTTCCAGGGCAGTTGGATTGACTACATCTGATCGAGTTTTCATACAACAACAGCTATCACGCTTCGATCAAGATGGCACCTTTTCAAGCGTTGTACGGTAGACCATGTCGTACACCGCTCTGCTGGGATGAGTCGAGTGAGACGGTCATTATAGGACCAGAGTACTTAGAGCAAGTTAAGGCTGAAGTTCAGCAAATCAGGGAGAACATGAAAGCTGCTCAAGATAGGCAGAAGTCGTATGCTGATGTTCGACGACGGGACCTGGAGTTCGCAGTGGGCGACCAGGTATTTCTGCGAGTTTCACCGATGAAGGGTGTATTCAGGTTTGGGCAGAAGGGCAAATTAAGCCCGAAGTTTGTTGGTCCTTATGAGATTACGGAGCGGGTGGGCCCGGTTGCTTACAGGTTGAATTACCTGCTGAGCTGGGTAAAGTGCATGATGTTTTTCATGTTTCACAGCTAAAGAAATACATGCACCACCCCTCCCATGTGTTAGAACCTGAGAGGTTGACTTTAGAACCAAATATGAGATCCGTGGAGACTCCTCAGAGAATCTTGGACAGTAAGACTAGGGACACTCGCCACAAGTCAGTGCGACTGGTGAAGGTTCTCTGGTCTAACCAGGATGTCGAAGAGGCCACGTGGGAATTAGAGGATAAGATGAGGGCGAAGTACCCTTCTTTGTTTACTGACTAGATCGTCTGTATAGGGTACGGGGCGTACCCCTTTTTAAGGGGGGTAGAGCTTCCTCGCTTTTGAGTTAGGAAACAAACTTGTTGTCGTTTGTTTGGTTTAAGATGTGAATTTGTGTAAGTTGCTACACTTTGGTGTTAAGTTTGAGTTATGTATAATACTTATGTATTGTATTTGAGATTGACCTTTGAGTCTTGAGATGTGTGAATGTGAATATAAGATGTGGTGTTAAGATTAAGGGAATTGAGTACCGTGAATGGTTAAGCATATATGTGAACTTTGGGGACAAAGTTCTTTTAAGGGGGGTAGATTGAAATACCCCAAACTTAGATATGGTGTTTAAATGATAAACTAAGTTATAAGGAGGCTAAATAATGCCTTAGAAACATTTCTAATCAAAGAAAACATAAGGAAACACCAAAAGAGCAGTTTAAGCAAAAACGTGCTCTAAGCTTGGAGAGACTTGGGTGAGTACCCAAATATTGTTCTAAGACCTTAGTAATATCCTAATGGTCATTTTAAATCAATTACCAAAGAAAACCAAGCTTGAAAACAAGTTAAAACACAAAATGTGCTTTAAGGAGTCTTAAAGCACATTTTTGAAAAATTGTCTTGTAAATGGGTTTTGATGGCTAAATGTCCATCATTACTCTTTAATTAACATGTGTACTAATTAGTATCACATTAGGAAGTCTAAATCAATGGGAAATCAAAAATTTCACAACAATGTGCCTTGTTTGTGAATAGTAATTAATTAAGCTAGTTTATAACATAAGTCAATATAAGTGAGATATTGGTCAACAAAGACTTAAGCCCCTTGTTACTTAATGGGGGCCGGTTTTACAAGGTGAGTCACCACCTTTATTAGTTATTAAGTAAAAAAATTATAAAGCAAAACTACTATTACTTTACAAGATAAATATCTACCTTTAATCACCTCTCCTCATCTCTTCATTCTCTTTGTTCCCACGGTTTGAGTTCTCTCCCCTTCTCCATTGACGTGAAGAAACCCCATGCTAGCTCACTTCCTTGTACACTACTTACTCATTTTAGCTCCAAAACCAAAACAAATTACATATTCTTCTTAGTTAGCTCAAGCTCTCTCTTTCTATCTTTTCAAAACTTCAAGAGCTTGATTTGGTGCCAAGCCAAACCACCATTAGAGGAGGAAACTCAAGTTTGGAGACTCCATTGGCTTCTCCATTCTCTTAAGGTAAAGAAAGTGTAAGAAAATCTAGGTTTCCATCTCTTTTCTTCATGACCGAAAATACATGCTCATGAGGCTTCATTTTAATGCCTTGTTCTAGCTTGTTTTCTACTCTTCAAAGGATAAGGAGGTCCTTCTTGCTTCATATCCAAGCTTGTCTTGAGAAACCAAGGTAAAACAATCACCTTAATACCTTAAAGCACATTTTAACCTAGGGTTTGTTCCTTAGGGTTATGTATTATCTAGTACTCATTGGAGTCATTGGATATTGGTTAGAACATTGGCAAGGAGATATAATTGGTGACCGAGATTGCAAGGAAAAACCTAAGGAGAAAGTTTGTAAAGCTTGTAAAAGAACAAGGTAAATTACTTACCTTAAGGTGTTTTATTGTTTAAGGGAATGGAATTTAGATATGTGATGAGCCTAGTGTAGAGTTTACATTAGAAAAGGGCTATATATAACCTAGGAGAAACAATGACTATGTTTGAGAACTTGTGACTAAGGAGCCAATGAGAAAAGAGATAGTAAACAATGTTGAGTGAATTACAAGAAGCATTTTATTTCAATGGGAGCCTTGTTGTGTGTATTCGCAGGTTAAAGGCAAATATATGTGGAAATTCAGTGGTTAAGATTATTGTCATTTAAGGGCCTAAGTGCCAAGCATTTAAGTTTATACACTATGTAATGATGTGGTGTAGTTTTGGTGTAAATTGTGTGTTAAGGTGTTGTGATGAGAAGTTGAGTGATATTGGTTGTTTGATGGTGAAAAACCAAGTGTTTGGATGTAACTATATACTACAGAACCCATGGCAAAATTTTGAGGAGAACCTAAGTGTTTGAGATGTTCTAAGGAGATTTCATGACTAAGGAAGTACTAGGAAGTTCTAAAGGTTGTCTTGATGAAAAAGGGTGAGATTAAGGTGTTTAAATGACTTAGGCATCACTATGAAGGATTTAGGAATCAAAAGAATGTACTTGAGTATTTAGGACTTAGGTAAGTGTTGATAAAAGAAGCTAGGAAACTTGGGTAAGTTGATGTAAAGAGTAAAACTTTTAGATGTTTAGGTAGAAACTAGAGTTTAGAATTTAAGGAAGCTTGGAAAATGTAATAGGGGTGCAAGTGGTGTATATGGTGTGGTCAAGTTCTTAAGGAGGGAACTTTTGGCTAGTAGAAGTTCTAGGTGAAAGGGATGTTGAAATGTAGGAAAGAATAAGTGTTAAGTGTTAGTAGTTGTTGTAAGAATTGAGTAAAGGATTGGAATGATCTTTGAGGTGTTTAATGAGTTTGGAGATGGTTTAAGGTGGGTTTAAGGGTCTAAATGATGTTAGAACACATTGGAAGGCTTGAGGAAAAGTTTAGTGAAGATTTGACAATGTTTGGGCATGTTCTGGTGGTCCGACCCAAGTTTGGGTCGGACGGCCTCTGTTAGAGCCAGTGAATGGTTCTGGAACGGTCCGACCCAGAGGATTTGGGTCGGACATGGGTCGGACGGGGTGTTTTAAAGGAGAGGAAATTTCTGGAATGGTCCGACCAGTTGGTTGGGTCGGACGTGGGTCGGACAAGTGGAGTTTTTCAAACCCGAAAGTTACTGGAAGGGTCCGACCCAGTTGGTGGGTCGGACGACCCTTAACACTTAAAAAAAAAGAAATTTTGAATTCTAAGGATGATAATTGGTAATAAGGTATGCCTTTGGTAGGGTAGAAATGATTAGGACCCTAAGAACTAAGGGATTAAGTTAAGTTAAGTAAAAACCTTAATGTTTAAAGTTAAGTTATAAGGTTAAGTGGCAAGGATCTAAGAGGGTATCGAATGGGAGTTTTTAAGGACTAGGTGAGTTAAGTAAGGTGCAAATAACTAATGGCCTAAAAATGAATCAATGTTTTAGGTTTGTGAATTGGGACCCCGGAGAAGGTTAACAAACGACAGACGACGGTGAACGGTACAGTCTTTCTTGTGACCTGCTTGCTAACGAGGTGTCCCTCGGCTTGTGTGCTATCTGTTTATTTGCTGACTAAGACAAGATAAAGCATGCAACCGGTTATACTTATTCTCGTTGTGAATGTGTTTCTTTACACTAACCCACGAGACTTGAGAATGTTGCTAACTAAGATTAGTACTCACTGAGTTAAGGATAAGAACTAAGTATTGTGATTGTTGGTTTTTACCCGTCAAGGTTTAACTAAACTTGGGATTAAGGCTTTCACTAACCATAACTTGGGGTGGGAGTGAGGAATCCGGAATGGTACCGGCACATGTGTATGGGGGAGGTCGGTATCTGAATCAGATCCGACTTCCAAATAAGACTTGTCATTAGACTCGTCGCCTAGGGTCAACAAACCCGACCACCCGGGCTATTTGAGGTGGGAGGCACATTAAGGAGGCGTGGGGGGATCAAGCCTACATCCCCAACAAATTAAGAAGGTAGCTTATCGGATAGTGCACTGCTACCGGCTAGGGTTAACCAAGCCCTACAAAGATAAGCAACCAATTAAGGGCTAACCAATCTAATAGTGGAGCGGTTGGCAATATAAGGTTAAGGAGATTGTGGATCAAAGGAGTTCAGAACTAACTCACTATTAAGGGAACGCTGAGTCGTTCATTTGCTTATGAGCTATTATGTTCTTGTGGTTGTTGGTTTATTGCGTTTCATATTATGCTTATTATGCCAATCAACTTCCATGCTATCGACAATTAGTCATCGTAGCCCGTTAGCTTGGGGGCCATGGGAGGGTCGTACCAGCATTCGTGTTGACCCCTTTGGGGGCTGTTTTACACTTGCAGGTAAGCGGCCGATGAAGTCACACCACGAGAGTAGGAGCGGGTAGCCCTAGGTGGACTTTATTTTGAGTACGGGTAGCGCCTGTGCACCCGTCAGTTAGTAGTGGAACATGAGCTGTGAAATATTGTATGGTTTTGGAGAATACTTTAAACTCGGTTGGTGTATGTATTGTGGATATGTGATTATAAATATTTAAATAATGGTATTTCTTGTTGGTTAGACCGTAGCAAGGTCCTGGTGGTAGTTTTCCCGCTGCGACGTTTAAAGATTATTTGTTAAGTAGCGATAACCACGATTGGCTTAGGACGGGGTGTTACAGCTAGTTATGGTGTGTGTTGGATGTGTATCCCATTTCCCTCTTGGTGTCTAACTGGACTTAAATACTTATTTGTGATTTATTGTGTTAAGTCCCAACAATGGGACTTCTAACAAGTGCTAACCGAGGAGTGAGGAATCCGGTCGTTCCGGTCACGCGTGTAGTACGGGGGTCGATATCTGAATCAGATTCGACTCTCTCCTTATGTTAAGGTGTCTTCCTTTTGGATTCGACCGCACTAGCTTAGCCAAAGCTTACCTACCTGACTTCAATCAGGTTAGAAGGAAATATGTGTTTGATGTGCTCGGATCACTATATCCGACTCATCTTTAAGTAAGTTACTTGTTCGACTAAACAGACGGTAACGTGTTATGTGACATGCTTAACATGAGGATGAAGTCATTCTCTAGGCTTACTATGTTGACTAATTATGTTGGTTGTTCCTAAAGTGAATTGTCTCACTGTACGTGTTGTTATTGTTACGCAGTAAATCTTGCTATGTAAATGTATGTTGTATGTTAAAACTCAATGCCATGTATCATGAACAAATAGTTGCGTGTATCTGGTAGTCAGGGCTGCACGTTAACCATGCAGCCAAGGGTTGCTGACCCCCTTTGGGGGCTCCATTTATTTGCAGGATGAGGATCGAGGAAGCAGATTGGCTTAGATCCTAGGATGTTGAATACTTTGTTATTTTAGATATTGAACCCGAGTAGTCTTGTTCACTCGAGTTGCATTATTGGGATAGATTGGTTAGATTGGTGATTTTTGTACATTAACACTCAGTATATTGTGATTCTTTTGGTAAGTATTTTTGGAAGGTTGTAATTATGCTCGTAATTCTTGTAATCAGACCGATACACTGTAAGTAACAGCCTTGTTAGCCACGTGGGTGGCTAACGGCGTGTAACACCGCCCTTTTGGTAAATGGTTAAGTTATGTTTTCCGCTGCAATTATTGGTTGAGTGGAGATTATGGTTGGGGTGTTACGCAATCTCGACTTTCCACCCATGATCAATACATCTCCTGACTTAAGTACAATCTTCTCAGCAAGGTCCAAACTCTTCTGCTCGCTATACAAAAATTCGGCGTCGTCTCCAATGAACCAAGACACTACGGGCACTCCTTATTCAAGAGATTCCGTTGTCTCGTCCTTATCTTGGTGTAAACCAAGTCGTCCACCTTCTTCGTAGAAGTTAATAATGCAAAGATCTACTTCAAGGTAGAAATTGGATCAGCTTCAAGTTGTTGTGCAGTTTCTACTGCTTGTGTAATAACCGTCTGAAATTCTTTGGGTATTTCTGATGGTGTTGCTCCATCTTCCGCTCGCGTCTTCTGGTATGTCTTTGTATAAGGATTCCAGTCCTTTCCCAAGCTCATCATTTTCAGCTTGCTGCAAAATCCTCCTAGACCCACTCCTAGCTTGCTGCAACGTCGGATGATGGCAATTTACGCTTCGGGTGTTAGGTATCCCTTTAATAAAATCATACCTGGTCGGATATTCTGACATTGCTCGGATGATGGCAATTTACGCTTCGGGTTTGTAAAATCCTCCTAGACCCACTCCTAGCTTGCTGCAACGTCGGATGATGGCAATTTACGCTTCGGGTGTTAGGTATCCCTTTAATAAAATCATACCTGGTCGGATATTCTGACTTGCTCGTCGGTGACGTGGTAAGTGGTGAGTCGGTCTCTTCAAGGTGGGGGTTTTGATGGTATTGGATAGCAGATATCAAATTTTCTAAGGTTGTAAGGTTCATCTATCATGAGTTCTAGGCTACCTAGCCAATTCATGCTCTAATTCACACTTTAAATTCTACATATTCATGCATTCACTCAACAGGCAATTCATACTGTAGACATGCTCTCAAGGATTAAAGGTATTAGTTAGTACCTAAGCCGGTCTTCGTACCAGTCCCATCACAGTCTATGATGTGCAAGGCTGGCTGCCTCTGTGGTGCACCCTTATGAGCACCTCGGGACCTCTGTCCCTACGAGGTCTGCTAGGCCTGAGCATCACCAGACACAA
The DNA here is from genome assembly GCA_023374045.1 of Limonium bicolor. Lineage (NCBI taxonomy): Eukaryota > Viridiplantae > Streptophyta > Magnoliopsida > Caryophyllales > Plumbaginaceae > Limonium > Limonium bicolor. The sequence goes on along the minus strand of CM041782.1, from coordinate 55,366,449 downwards.
CCTCTTTGCCCTCTCGCTGCTTGTAGCCCTGGTTGTTACCCTTGGATTTGGTAAGGCACTCATAAGATCAGTGGCCCATCTTCTGAGAGCTGAAGCATTTCACCTCCGACCCTAGCAATCTGCGCCGGGGTGGTCATTCTTGCAGTACTTGCAGCTGTAGGCACGTTCGTCATTGTTCCTACCCGAGCCGGAACCAGAATAAAGCTTTGAGAGTTAGTAGTGTTTGGTGTGATAATATTAATTTCACTTAAGGTATGGATTTAAATTCGGAGTCTTACCCTTAGGCGGGTGAGATCTCAGTGGCTTTGCGGCCACCGGCGCAGTGTAGGCAAGCTGGAGTGGCTCAGTTGCCTTGCCCTTCTCAAGAGAGGCACTGCTCTCTCGGGGGTACTCTTTTGTGGCGGGTAGGTGTGTACTTCCCCTTTTTCTTTCCAGCCCTTGTTCCGATTCTGCTCATCAGAACCATTACCTTTCCTGCAAGTCTTGTGCTTAAGCGTGTTCTCCTTGTCCCTCAGCTGGACGATAATCTCAACTCGCGACGCAGCATGGTAACACTCCTGATAATTGGATGTTAGATGGTCTTCTTGTGCATCAAGGCATTAATTTGTATTAACTATGGCACTAAGGTTTTAATTGAGTTTACCTGAAGAGAGGTAAACCGTGTATACCCCATGCCATACCGGAGGCGATGGCTCACTCCGCATAGAAGCGGTCGACCAAGACCTGGGGTATACCCAAGGTCGAGTAGCAGTCGGTGAATATAAGTGATGGTGGTGTAGTATTCATAACGGTCATCTTGTCCGTTCTTCAAGGCATCAAGCTCTAGCCCTTCTTCGTCTTGACATGCTCCGGGTAGTATTTGGATTGGAGGAGTGCAGTGAAGGCATTCCAATCGAATGCGGGTCGGCGACGTACTTGCCCGACTAGCTACCACCAATCCTGGCAACACCCTTTAGACAATAAGCGGCTATATTCACCCTCACTCCAGCAGGAGCCTCGAGGGTCTCCAACTCTGTCTCCATCTTGGAGATGTAAGCCTCTAGCTTAGCGGGGTCGCTTCGCCCCTAAAGCATGTAGGTCGAAGATCAGTTACACCTTTACCCAATTTGGTTCTTGGGGTTGAGGGGGTCGGGCTAATGTGGTTGCTGGTTCTGCTGGGTTTGCTGAGTCTGTTGTACAGCCGCTATCACCTGAGGTAGCATCTATGCTACCGTGGCGGCGACGATCTCACATATCGTCTGAGTGCGGGCTCCTCAGCAGACTCGCCACGGCCTCGGCCTCGACCACGACCTCTTCCTGACATCTGAAAAAGAAACGATTACATTAGGTACTGTGAGCACACGGTCTTGGGTTAAGCAATTGTATCATCTTTTCAGACGTTAAAGGGTTTCCGTAATCATTAACGGTTATGCAAGGTTAGGTCTCCTCTCTCCGTTGTGAAACGGTTGTAATCCTAACTTGGTAATCACTATGCTCGATAATTTTCTAGACATCAGAGCGTAACTACGCTCTGATACCACTTTTTGTAACACCCCTACCGCTAATCCTCTAGTTATCATTTAATCGTCTCGGTCGCTAATCTAATCGCAGCTGAAATTCTCATACTACGGCGGGTGATACAATGTCGTTAGCCGCCCATGCGACTAACAAGGCCTAAAACTACGAAACAATAACGGTATTGATGTAGAAAAATACCAAGCTTACTTAAAAACATTCCATAACATCTTCTACCATCATTGATTACCAAGTATCTAAGTGCATAGATCATTACATCAATTATCAAGTCTAACAAGGTTTACATAATCCTAAATCCAAAAGGTGTACACATAGTACGCCGGCTATTCAAAAAGGGGCTATAAGCCCGTGTACAACTCAACACCATACAATTTCACTAACTAACAAAAAACATAACTTCCCGGTCTCAACTCGACCAAACAATCTCAGGTACCTAAAATTAACATTGGCCCCAATGGGGCTCAGCACAACTTCTGGCATGAAATTCGCATACCCCGTGGCTAACGGGGGTTTGCGACTATTTGGTCGCATACATGGAGTTCATTTTAGTTTAAGAACATGCTAAATAGAACAACATTATAATCATGCAAGGCAGCACTCAACATAGGGCATAGCACAAGCAAGGGAAACAATTCACAAGTCATAAGGCCTTGAGATTCTCTTTCAAGTTCTAGCCTCATCTCTTACTTAGTTAATTTCTCATCGGGTTAATCGGATGTTCTTAACTCTTATCTTGATCATATGACTCACACTAGTCATGATCTTTACTTTCTCAATTATTTTATTCTTGAATAATCATTAAGTCAAGTCAGTTGACCTCCGGGCAGAGATAGACAATCTCACCACCGGGCTTTAGGTTGGCTTACTTCCCCGGGCTGCGACCATACGGTTCGGAACCATGGTGGGAAGGTTAGGCCAGAATTCAGAAAAAATCTCCCTTTCCTCCTCATTCTCCCGCGTGGCCGAAACTATATCGGACTTCTCACACCCCCAGTACCCAATTTCTCAAAGTTAGGGAAATTGTAAAGTTCGGGAGTTAGTAATAAGTCCACATTAATCATGCATTTCATGAATTATACAAACTTTAGAGTTTAGTCACAACTCATTCAAGGATAGCAAATTAAATATAACGAATTGCAATAAACTGTATACATGCATTTTATCTTGATTAGGTGATTTCACATAAAACACACAAACACACAAATTGAGCTAGCCTCGGTAGCATACAGGGCATGAGAAAATCATTCCATTCACCGTCATTCTCGGATCACCGACTCTCATTCGGTGTCTAACTATTCGAATCCTATAACATACATGGAATCGGGCGGGTAATTATCTATAATTAACCTAACTCATTTCATCATTAATGTTCCCGACTTATAATTACAATCTCATTACAATTCAAACTTATATAATCACACAGTCATTTACTTCTCATTATTTTTTAAGCTTGTTTATACCACTAATGACCTTATATGTGATTAATCAAGTCCTAAAATCTTATAATATCATTACCATTCAATTCCCACCTTAGAATTCCTTAAAACACTTTCTGGGACATTTTTTGGGGTGGTCCAGGTTTGTGTCCGGGGTTATAAACCCGGACCATCCCTTCGGGTAACATTATGGACAGTTTTTAGACTGGTCCGGGTTTGTGTCTTGGGTTATAACCTGGACCAATCCCAGAAATAAGTTCTGCCATGTTTTTGGGGTGGTGCGGGTATATGTACGGTTTGTAATCCCGGACCAGCCCTGTTTCACTTCATTTGACAGTTTTTCAACCTCCTTTCAACCCCTATTTCATACCTAATTCTTTCCTAATCTTTCCACATGTAATCTAGCATGTTTTAAACACTAATTTAACACTCTAAATCCTAATTCATTCACTAAACTCATTTCTCAATCTTGGTTAGTTTACACAATTTTCCCACTCTAAATTCTCCTAGAAACTCTTGCTATAGATTTGCTCTTCTTCTTTTCACTAAACTCATGGTTCTTCAACTAATGCATTACCAGTGTTCATTGCATTATTTTCATATTAAGTCCTACCCCACTACATAACTTCTCTCTAATCTAGTTTCCAAGGTAACTAGTTATATCAATTGAACTCTAAAAACTCACCTATTATCCTAGGTTCTTTCTTTTCAACACAACATTTAAGTCATCTAATTTCTACACAAATTTTGACTAAATCCCTAGAATTTTAGACATCCCCAAAGCATTGTTTAGCTCACACAACACCAATTCAGCAGTCTGAAAATCGCAAGCGCTCCAAATGCGTCCCGACGTGTCGGGGACGTATCGTGGACTATAATAAACTTGATAGACAAGAGGCAACTATTAACTGGAAAACACATTTCGATTGAGAATTTACACACACGAAAATTCACTCAACCTCCCTTGCCCTACACACGGACTCCCGGGACAGTTTCGACTTACCCTAAAGTCGTCAACCTCTCCTGACTATCGGCATACGGTTTACCGACCGTTCCCCGACCTGTCGTCCTATCAAATATCCAATGTATTGATTCTCTAACCTAGTCCACACTAGCTCACCAACTCTCTAGCACTTACACGCACTCCTAAGTCTGATCCACACTTGCCCAGATTATCTCTATCTTTTCTCTCGTGCAGTGCTTATTTTACAAGGAACATTAATGCACTTATAAAGTTAGTTGTTGAGATGCCAACTAACTACCTAGGAGTTGTAGACTCTAAGAGAGAATACTCATTCTTCTACAAATATAATACCTGCACCTTACTGTAGACTTCGCCCAACTAGATTTGTAGCCTCAGCACACGCGTTTCCTTGTGAATGGGCAAGTTGGCGGCGCGTCTCCCCAAGTGGTCGGTCACCACTTGCACACTTCAACTTGTCTGAAATTGTCTCGCTCATTAATGCTCATAAATGCTCTCTTCTGAAGTATTACAGCTATATAATGATGTTCATCAATAGCCTTTGTTTATCTGTTATCTGCACATTAATGAGATACACCTTTGTCGTGTGTTTGTCTTGAGCAAGTTGCTTGTGTGGTTGTGAAAAACTGAGTGAGTTGTCGATGTTGCTAACTCCATTTGGTCCTTGTTTGATGTCTGATGTAAGAGATATGTGATGGTGTGGTTCTTGACTGCTTGTGTCTGCTAGAAGTTCTCCGGAGCTCTCGCCGACAGGTGCCCGACTGGTAGAGCACATGTCGTGGATTGAGCGCGCTTGCAACCTTGCGTGCTAAGCCACTCATGGCTTAAGTGCGCTTGCAACCTTGCGTGCTAAGCCACTTATTCACCTGTCTATCTGAAATATGAATCTTGACAAACGCATTAGATAACAACACAAGGTTGCTATCATCAAAACTAAAGGATCTTGTCTTAGCAATTCCTCCTTTTTGATGATGGAAACCAATAACTTATTATGTACTTGGCAATAAAGAATTGAGAAATTCCCCTTAAGAAGGATTCCCCCTGAGTTTTTTTAAGGGTTTTCAGAATGAATTTTTTTATGAATGATAGCATAAGTGACAGCTTTTATGTTATATCATAGATAAGTTCATTCTGATGATACATAATACAAGGACGGTAGATATACTCTCACAAGTACATATACCTTTCTTTCCCCCTTTCCATACAACAAATAGGGGAGCAACAACGTAAGATGTTGTAAAGGCCATGACATTCCATAGATACAAACTACAAAAGATGATCAAGATAATCTAGATGGAGTGACGTGTTGGGTATCCCATTCATAATCCTCTGATCAAGTAGGCTCTTCCTCCGAAAAACCGGCTTTGATCCTAGAAGGTTTGACTTGGTTGGGTTGATCAAAGGGGATTCGGCTGTGGTAGAAAGGTCAGACTCATCAGAATCTATGGAGAACTCCATACAATGTGAAGAACGTGATTGTGATAGTGTAACACCCCATCTCAATCCAAATGTGGTTCGCAACTTAACAACATATATATAAATGTCACAGCGGAATTCAATACACTCCAGGACCTTGCCACGGTCTGATTGACAGAATATGAACATTAGTACATACAAATCTTAACCAAATACATATCCTTCTTACAATCCCTCACATCCTATACATCTTACTAACTCAAATTGCCATACGAGTGTACACGCACAACTCGTAGGCCACACTTAACCCGTAACGCTTGTACCCCTTCTTACTATCGTGACGGTCGCCTTCTGACGTTCACCTGTGTAGTAAAAACAGCCCCCAAAGGGGTCAGCACGAATGCTGGTACGATCCTCTCATGGCCCCCAGCTAACGTGGCTATGACGACTAATTGTCGATAGCATGGAGGTTGATTAGATGCATAACATAATAGAAAGTGTAGTAAACAACAATCCAAATATGAACAATCAAAGTTCAAACATATGAATGACTTAAATGCGTTCCCTTAATTAGAGAGTTAATTATTTAACTCCTTAAGTTATGTTCCTCTTAATCTTAGTCCATCCTTATCTTACCTCAATCTTAGTCTTATCTTAGTCTTAGAAACAACCATCCTTTAAAAAGGAATGGATGTAGCTTATCTTAGTCTTATAATACAAACCATCCTTTAAAAAGGAATGGTTGCAACTCATCTCAAACCTTATCTTAATCTTAGAATACAAACCACTCTTAAATAGAAATGATTGTATCTATCTCAATGTTTATTTTTGTCGGGTCAAAAGCGACCCTAGCCAATGAGCTATTAACTCCACTGGTTGAATAACAACTTATCTTATAATTTAGGATTTAGGTGATCCTACAGCACCATCTAATGCCTCCTACCTTGGACTGTATGTCCAATGTAGCTAAGCCGGCAACCGACCCTAGGCAACAAGTCCGAAGACAAGTCCTTAAGCGGAAGTCGGATCTGCTATAGATACCGACCCCCTTTTTCCTTAGCATGCATGACCGGAGTCAGTCCCGGGTTCCTCACTCCCCCCTTAAATTCCAGTTAGTAGAAGTCTCAAGACAATGTTTGTTGGTTAAACCTCTTTCGGTTATTAACAAACTAATATTAGGGAGCGATCCTTAGTCTCACTCAATTCCTTACTAAACGTTGGTTAGTAAGTTCTCACGGTAAGTTGTGTTAGTTTCCAAACATCACACAACAATGCAATAAACATAATGTTCCCGTTGCATGCTTTATCTTGTTCAGTCGGCACACATAAACAAATAGCACACAAGCCGAGGGACACCTCGTTAGCAAGCAGGTCACAAGAAGAACTGTACCGTTCACCGTTGGTCGTTTGGTTGCTTACTCTCCTCCGGAGTCCAAACTCTCAAGTTCTAAAACATTGATTCAGTTTTAAGTTGTTAATCACTTAACTTAATTCAATTTAATTAACTTACTCAACCCATAATGTTTCCCCACCTAAGACCTCTTAAGTTTTACAACTTATTCATACAACTTAACCTTAAACTTTTAAATTTATACTTAACTTAATCCCTTAGGTCTTTATACCTCTAATCATCAATGCCCTCTTAATGGGGTACCATTAATACCACTAAACTTCCTTAGGGTTACTTTTTTTTTCTTTTCTTTAGGGTCGACCGACCTTACCCAAGGTCGGTCCATTCCAGAACATATCACCGTTTGAAAATTTTACCCCGACCGACCTTGCAAGTCCGGTCCCCAAGGTCGGTCCATTCCAGAACGTTCTTCTGCTAGTGTATTTTGAGCCCGACCGACCTTTCCAAGGTCGGTCCTATGGTAGGTCGGCTCCAAAACTTATTTCTAAGTGTTAAATTCAGCCCAAACTTCACCACAAGTTCCCCTATGTGTCCTAATACCATTTAGGCACTTAAACTCACCTTTAAACATCCACTAAAAACTCCTTAGCTACTTTCTCAATTCTTACTAGGAATTCGTAACACTTGTTTAATCCTTTTAAGGCCTTTACATGTCACCAAACAAGGCCTAAACATCATCTAAAACCATTACCATTCAATCCCCCATCATTAGAAGCCAAAACAATTTTTTTCTTTTTCTCTGCACTGGACCGACCCTCTGGGGTGGTCCCCAGGGGCGGTCCCAACCAGAAGCTAATTTCCTGCACGATTTGCCTGGACCTCCCCACAGGGGCGGTCCCTAGGGGCGGTCCACATCAGAACCTATTTTCCAAAGTGCTTTTCTCCTCATTTTGAACTCCAAATTCACCCCAATCTTTTCCCACTCATTCCACAATCTTTCCACATGTTTCCTACATGTTTAAACACCTTAAAACATGTACTAAACCTTCCTCAAAAATCACCAAACTTGACACTCAATTTCTTACAAAATTCTTACACTTAACACTTGATTCCTTACACTTCCCTCTCGTGACTTTGCCTAAGACCTCAACTAATCATTATGTTTCTTCACCACCATCTTAACTACTCCTCAAGCATCATTTTGCACACCCATTTGCTTTACTCAAACTTCTCAAAGCCATATATAATCTAGCACATGCTTACATCCTTATAAGTCATTATACCTTATTTTTTTTCCTTCAAACTTTGTACAAGTTTCCTAGCTTCCTTAACCATGGTTTTGGTGCATAAAACTCACCATTATAACCCCTAGTCCCTCTTATACATTCCTAGGTCTTCCTAGTACTCAAGAACTCCATGGTTTATCCATTTTCACCAAAATAACCCTTAGTGATCACTAGAACATCCTTAGTCATAAAATCTCCTTAGAACACCTTAAACACTTAGTTTCCTACTCAAATTTCGCCATAGTTTCTCTAGTATATTATCATGCCCAAATGCATTGTTTTCCTCATTCAACCATCTCACACACATCAAGTCCTTTCTCATCATATTTTCTCACACAAATCAACTCATTCATAATAAACTCAATATAGTGCAATAATCTTAAATTGCATAGCACTAAGGCTCTTAAATGACATGGCTCTTAGGCCTTAAATGACATGGCTCTTAGGCCCTTAAACATGAATTTAAACACTGAATTTCCCACATATAAAAGCTTTCAACCTGCAAATACACCCATCAATCTCATAGTAGTTATAATGCTCTTAAAACCCACCTTAAACTTATCTTAATACTCATTTCCTTTGGCTCCTTAGTCAAAGTTCAAAAGCTTGGTTAAATTCCTTTTTCCTAGGTTATATAACCCATTAAATAATGTAAGCTTTAAGCTACATTAGTACTTATCTAAATACCACCCCTTAAACCTTAAACCACCATTAGGTAAGCAATTTACCTTGTTTTTTCCAAGCTTATCTTAACTTCCTCCTTAGACCTTCTTCTTGAATGAATCTCGGCCACCCATTAAATTGCCTTTGCCAATGTTCTAATCAATATTCAATGACTCACATGAGTGCTAAACAATACACTAACCTTAAGGAATGAAAACCTAGGTTAAAAACGTGTTCTAAGGTATAAAAGTGGATGATTACCTTTGAAGTCTCAAGGTAGACTTGGGCATTGAATGAAATAGGACCTCCACTAGTCCTTGGTGAATAAAACAAGCTAGAACAAGGCATAAAAATGAAGCCCCATGAGTGTAATTTTCGGACATGTGAAGAAGTGATGGAAAGATGATTTTTCTTACATTTTTCTCAC